>VZQC01012005.1:5706948-5730752 GCA_009823505.1 Rhizomys pruinosus | reverse complement strand
ATATATATATATATGAGAGAGAGAGAGAGAGAGAGAGAGAGAGAGAGAGAGAGAGAGAGGCACTACTGCACACCTCTGCACAGCTCGGTCATGACTGGATCTGCACAGGGACTGCAACCAGTTGACTGTTGCCATCCCAACTTCCTGCGAAGGCAGGTAAGAATCCCAGCACCTCTGAGCATCTCTCCGAAGCTCAGTGCAACAAGATCCTGACTGGAACAGGGCCAAGGTTGCTGGCGCCACCCCAATTTCCCTTACGGGTTGGTAAGTTTCCTTGAAGTTCTGCACAACTCTGCGCATCTTGGCGGTGATTGGATCAGGACAGGGACTGTACCCAAGTGGCTGCCCCCACCCCAAATGTTAGTGCAGGTGTTAATGGTACAAGCACCCCAAGTTCTTGTTCAGGTCAGTAAGGGTCCAAGCACCTCTACGCACCTCTATAAAGCTCAGTGGCAACTGGATAGGAATAGGGACTGCACCCAAGTAGCTAGCACCACTCGAAACTCTTAAGTGGGCCATGGGCTGGTAAGGTATGAGCACCTCAACTTCCTCTGCAGGCGGATAAGTGTCTGAAAACCTCTGTGCACCTCCGAAGCAAACGGATCTGGACAAGAACCTATGCCTAGATGGCTGCAGCCTACCCAACTTCCTGCAAGGGCCAGTATGAGTCTGAACACCACTGCGCACCCCTGTACAGCTCAGCAGTGACAGGGTCATGCCAGGGACTGAGCTCAGGTGGTTGCCACAACTCCCAACTTCGTGCTCAGGCTGGTAAGGGGCTGCACACCTCAGCTACCAGATGGCTGGTGTCACCCCAAATTCCTGCACTGCCCCGTAATGGTACAATCACCCCAACATTCTGTGCGGAACAGTGAGGGTCTGAGCACCTCTACACACCTCTGTGCCTCTCCCTGGCGACCAGGTCAATACAGAGACTGCATCCAGATGGCCACTGCCACCCCAACTTCCAGCTCAGGCCAATAATGGTCCAAACATCTCTGCGCACCTCTGCACACCTCAGGTGTAACCAGATTGGGACAGGGACTGTGCCCAGTTGGCTGCCAGCACAAAAACTTCCTGTGTGGGGCAGTAAGGTTCTGAGTACCTGACCTTTCTGTGAGGGCTGGTAAGGGTCTGCAAACCCCTGTGCCCCTCCTTTGAAACCAGATTGGGACAGGGACTGGGCCTAGGTGGTTGCTGCAACCCCAACTTCCTGCTTGAGCCAGTAAGTCTCTGAGCAACTCTGTGTACCTCTGCGCAGCTTGGCAGTGACAGGACTGGGACAGAGACTATGCCCAGTTTGTTGGCACCACTTCAACCTCGTGTGAGGGCCAGTAAGGATTAGAGCACTCCTCCATACCTCTGCACAGCTCAGTGGCCACCAAGTTGGGTCAGAGACTGCAGCAAGGTGGTTGATGCAACCCTAAAGCACCTAGGAGGTGACTGGTCATCTCAGTGGGAAAAGCTACAGAGACTCAGAGTAGAAGGTAACAGAAGAGACAGTGAACCTTCCACTCCATAGCCAACCTAGAGGAAGAGGTCTTCAACCCAAAGTACTCAAATTTCACATCAGATTACAATCAACAAATCAAATCCACATACCACAATCACAACAAAAAATCAATAACATAGGAAAAGAGAATGATCAATCCTCAACAAACACTATCGCTTTTATAGAACACGTCACCAAGAGTACTACTGGGAAGTAATCCAGTACACATATCTTAAAAGAATAATCAGACAAACTCAAAGAAATCGAGGAATGTAGAGAACAAATCAATGGACTAAAGGGAGAGAATGACACACTCAGGAAAGACCTACGGGGAGAGAAGCACAAACACCAGAAGGAAGTGGAAACACTAAAAATATCCCACTCTGAAATGAAACAGGATACCAACCAGATAATCAAGGATCTAGAACAGAAGAACAAGCTCCAGAAGGAAATGGAAATACTAAAGAAATCACAGGAAGAAATGAAAAAGGAAATATAACACACATCCAACCAGCGGGAAAGGACGGGAGAAAGACTCAATAACAGATTAGATGAAGCAAAAAAAATAGAATATCAAGTCAAGAAGATAACACAGAAGAACTAGGATGCTCAAGTAAATAAAATGAAAAGTTAATAAAAAAACAAAAGAGTGAAACAATCAGGAAATGTGGAACACTATGAAAAGATGAAACCTCTGCATCACAGGGATAGAGGAAGCAGAAGAATCCCAGGACAACAACATTAATCAGACCTTCAACAGAATAATAGAAGAAAATTTTCCTGAACGGAAAAATGGCAACACCATACAAATACGAGAAACTTATAGAATACCAAATAGACAAGATCATAGTTAAAATGTTAGATGCCCAAAACAAAGACCAAATACTGAAGGCCACAAGAGAAAAACAACAAGTTACATATAACGGGAAAGCCATCAGAATTACAGCTGACTTTTCAGTGCAAATGATGAAAGCCAGAAGAACATGGACCAAAGTATTCCCAGTACTAAATAACTATAGATGCCAATTCAGATTACTATACCCAGCAAAAACATGGACTACAGTTGAAGGAAAAAGAAAAATCTTTCATGATATAAAAAAGACCAAAGAATTCATGTCCAAAAAAACCAAGCTTTCAGAAAATACTCAAAACTATTCAAAGGTTAGAGAAAAGAGCAACTATTCCCAAGCTAGAGAGAGTAATTAATAAGAGTATAACTGCAGAAATACAAACCTAGACCAAGAATGCAAACATAAAATAAAGTGAAAGGAAGCAACACACATCTCTCAATAATGACCTTAAATATTAATGGTCTAAACCCCCCGATCAAAAGACAAAGACTGCGAGAATGGATTAGGAAACAGAATCCATCTATCTACTGTCTACAAGAAACCCATCTCACCCTCAAGTACAGGCACCAACTTAAGGTGAAAGGATGAAAAAATATGTCAAGCAAATGGTTCCAAAACCAAGCAAGAGGTGCTGTTCTAATATCAGACAAAAGAGACATTAAAGTAAAAGTAACTAGAAGATAAAGAGGACAATTACATTCTTATCAAAGGAATAATTAACCATGAAGATTTCACAATCATGAATAAATATGCACCAAACTCTGTACACAAATAAATGATCTAACACTACAGCTAAAATCAAAGCAGACTAAGCATTGTCAATATTATATTTCTTTTTTATATGATAGTAGCAGTATTGTTAAAAGGTGAATGTGCTCTAGAATTAACCTACCACTTATGTTCAGACTTTGAAATGGTCGTATCTGGGTGGTGAAGGGTATTTTAGAGTAATATAAAATTAATGGGAAGAAATGTGAATTCGTAAACATGTTTTGAAATTAATTTATATTTTATGTTCAGTCATAATTTAGATATATGTGTGACATATATATATATATATATATATATGCATATTTTAGAGAAATGCAAATTGGAGGGAACAACAACAAAAGGATAGGGCCAAAGAACTGACTAAGAAAGTAAACTTTTACCACAAGCAGTAAACCTCTGCAAATAAAAACTTTTAAAAGACTGAGAAAAAGATACAAGATATATATGGCAAATGTGTGAACTTGGGTGGGATGGGAGACATGGAAGGGAGAATGACTAAACTTGATTGAGGAATGTTGTGTGAAATGCACAAAACTTCAATAAAAATAATTTTTTAAACCAGAGGGAAATATGATGGTTCCAAAGTCTACTGAAAACATACATGTAATATGTGTATATGAGTGCATGTATGTATCTGAAGGCTGTATAACAAGAAACATAATGACAAACAGGAAAAACCACTCTTCAAGTTGTTGGTCAGAGTAAGACTACCCAAAATATCACAGGGCAAAGCCAAAACACTTGATTGTACCCAAGAACTTGAAGTTAAGACCTTATCATTGAATGGAGGACATACTTAGGACATGGGAAATGGAGCAATGGAATAGAAAATGACTTGTAAGCCTCCTGCCTAGTGACTAACTCTCATAGTTTCAGAGGGTACTATGCAAGCTGTTAAGGGAGAAAAATCAATCAATAGTTAAACTCCAGTTTTAAAGCCTAATACGACAGTGACTGGGACAGAAAACTATCCCTATTAGTACAGTAGTGGCATTTTTATTTGGAGATAATCAACAGTTATTTATTTAAACATAAAACTTGCACAATGGGACGGAACTCATGTGTGATACTGAAAACATAGCCAAATACACATGCTCAGAGAGTTCACAGAGTCTAGAGAAAACCCTACCTCTGTCACATCCCTAGAAAAACATAACTTCTCCCTGTATTCCTAATATATATTCTTATATTTACAGATGAGTATACTTGGTGCCACTCATCAAAGATGATTCTTCATGCAATAGATAGGGAATATTACAGAGTTCCTCATATTGTAAAACACAGAGAATATTTGTCTGTGAGATACCCAGTCCTAAGTGACCCATAATGCGATCTGTATACCTAAAGCTCACAGAACATATTGGAACAAGGGGTAAAGAAATACTACTGCGGGCTGGAGAGATAGCCTAGCTGTTAAGAGCACCGACTGCTCTTGCAGAGGACCTGGGTTCAATCCCCAGCACCCACATGGAGGCTGAGAACCGTCCGTAACTCCAATTCCAGGAGAATTCCAGTTCCAGGGGAATCTGAGACCCTCTTCTGACCTCCGCGGCATTGCACAACACGGGTACACAAACCTACATGCAGACAGTACATTCATACACATACAAAAATAAATAAAATTTAAAAAAAAAGATTTAAAAAAAAAGAAAAAGAAATACTACTGCATCACTCATCTCTCACCAGCAAAATTGCCCCAATTGACAGATGTCATTGAACACAGATGGCCATGAGTAGCTAAACTGTAGAGAATAAGAGACTGCAAAAATTGTGTCCCTGGATAGGAGACCTATATTAAACCTCATCCAGCCAGAGAAGGGCATGAAAACCATTGAAGAAAATGGGGTGAAAGCAGGAGACTCTGATCTCAATTGAAGAACTTTTTCCAGGTGATCATTGCTGGGTGAGGTAGAGCCATTCAGCTTTAAGGAAGTGACTCTAGATAGGTTGATCACACACCAGTGGATGAACTCACATATAGACACATCTGAGTATAGAACCTTGATTTGATAAACCTTAACATATATGGCATAATGTATGAAATCTGGTGGATGGGCTGTGAGGAATGCAAATAGGCGAAGGGGGTGTAAATATGCTTAAGATGTATTGTATGAAGTGCACAAAAATTCAGTAAATGTTTATATGGAGAAAAAACATGTGTCCATGAAAATAAACTTGTATTTATACATGAAACATTTTAAGGATGATTATTAATTATTAAACATCTGCAATTACTCAAAGTTTGATTGTTTTACAAGGGAAGAATAATATCTAGTAAGAAAATTAAGTATCAATTCTTAAGAACTTATTTCATCCCAAGTGATTTAATACTAAAAGATGAGAATGTAATGTTCATATATTATAATTCATGTAATTAAGTTGTATAGTTACAGGTTTAAATACTAAATGCATGAGGAAATTCTTAATCTGAGAGAAAAGGCTGGCATTTGAGACCTCTATATTAATTACTGGTTATTTTCATAATTTGTATCATTCTTTTTCAGAGGAACCTTGTTAGGTGACTATTGCTCATCTTTTTATGTTTTGTTTTGAGACAGGGTCTCTTTTTAGTCCCAGCTGGCCTGGAGGTCACTATGTAGACCAGGCTGGCCTTGAACTCACAGCGATTGGCCTTTCTCTGCCTCCCAAGTGCTAGGATTAAAGGCATGTGCCACCATGCCCGGCTCACCTTTTTATGTTTTGATTAATAATCTTTAATACCTTTAATGGCAGGACTATCAATTCAACCCTTGCTCACCTTTTAAAAAATATTTTATTGAAGTTTTGTGCATTTCATACAACATTTCTCAGTCCAATTTAGACTCATTCCCCCTTCCATACCCCCCACCCCCATCAAGCTCTTTCATTCTGTAATTCATGTCTTGCATCTTTTTTTTTCAGTCTTTTTAAAGTTTTTCTTTGCAGAGATTTACTGTTTGGGGCAGAAATTTACTTTTTCAGCCAGTTCTTTGACGCAGTCCTTTTGTTGTTGTTCCCTCAAATTTGTTTTGCTGTATCATATATAATACATATATATGAATATATATATATCTTACATATATAAGATATATACATCTTAGATATATATACTTATGTATATGTAAGATATATATCTTACAGCAATATATATGTGATATATATATATATATATATATATATATATATATATATATCACATATACCAAAATTATGACGTCTGAAAATAAACTATAAGTTATTTCCAAAATGTGTTTAGGAATTTACATTTTTCCCTTCAGTTTTATATTTCCCTAAAATATGCATACATACCCTCCACCTATACACCAAAATTACAAAGTCTGAAAATAAGTGATAGGTTAATTCTAGAGCCTATTAAGGGATTCATATTTTAACCATACAGTTGCTTTGAGATAAAAAGAACTATAACATTAGTGTTGCTCAGTTTCCCTTACAACTAGAGATTTGGTGCTAGCATCCACAAATGAGGGAGATTGTGTTACTTCACTTAGCATAATGGCTTCTAATTCCATCCCTTAACCTGCAAATTTTATGCTGTCCTCTTTCTTTACCGCTGAAAACAACTCTATTGGGTAGATGTACCACATTTTCTCTTTCAACTCCTTGGTTGAGGAACACTTGGTTTGCTACCAGCTCTTCTCTACTGTGAAGAGAGCTACAATAAACACGGTTTTGCATGTTTCACTGAGACAGGTTGAGTCTTGTATGTATATGACTGGGACATGTGGTAGGTTTAATTCGAGTTTTTAAAGTATTCTCCAGGGGGCTTGGATCTTCAGTGACACTGAGGCAGCAGCCAGCAGCAGCACCTCAGCTTCCACCACAGGCCAGGTAAGAAGAGTTCCACCCAGCTGGGAACTTGAGTCTTCAGGGACACTGAGGCAGCAGGCGGCTGTACCTGGGCTTCCACTACAGGCCCAGTAAGGGGTCTACCCTACTTGGAGCTCAGTTCTTCAGGGACACTGAGGAGGTAGTCAGTTGCCTCCCTGCTTCCACAGCAGGCACAATAAGAGCAGGCTCATGCCACCGGGATCTCTAGTCTTCACAGACACTGAGGCATCAGCCAGGTTGCTGGTGCTGGGGCTAAATCACCTCCCCACCTCCAGTCAAAATAAAGGAACAGGCCTACATCAAAAGGAAAAAAAACACGTGAATTTAATATCAAATTACAAGCAAAACAAATCACCCCACATACCAAAAGAACAAAGAAAAATCAACAACATGGGAAAAGCAAATAAGAAATCTCCTGCCATGTGCAATAAACCCACTGCAACCATTATCCTAAATGGGGAAAAACTAGAAGTGTCCCCCTTAAAGTCAGGAACCCTGCAAGGCTGACCCCTATCCCCACTCCTCTTCAATATAGTGCTTGAAATGCTCATGAGAGCAATAAGACAAGAAAAGGATATCAGAGGAGTACTAATTGGAAAAGAGGAAGTCAAACTATCCCTTTTTGCAGATTACATGATAGTTTACCAAAGGGATGTCAAAAACTCCACCAGAAAACTTCTAGAAACTATCAACAGCTTCAGTATTGTAGCGGGATACAATAACAGAAAAATAGGCAGCCTTGCTTTATGCCAATAACAAGCAATTGGAGAAGGAATACATGGAGACTTTCCCACTCACAATAGCCTGCAAAAAACTAAGTTATCTAGGAACAAACCTGACCACACACACCAAAAATCTCTACAAAGAAAAATTTAAATCCCTCAAGAAGGAGTTTGAGGAAGATACTAGAAGATGGATTGGAAGAATCAATATAATAAAAATGATCATCCTACCCAAGGTGATATACAGATTCAATGCAATGCCAGTTAGAATCCCCACAAGCTACTTCACAGACATAGAATAAACATCCTAAAGTTCATATGGAGAAACAAAAGACCATGGATATCCAAAGCAACCCTGAGTAAAAAGAAAAATGTAGGAGGGGATTGCCATACCAGACTTCAAACTGTATTACAGGGCTATAGTCATATAAAGAGCCTGGTACTGGTACAAAATCAGTCCTGTAGATCAATGGAACAAAACTGAGAATCCAAACCTGAGTACATCCAATTTCAGCCACCTCATATTTGACAAAGGAGCCAAGAAGACTCAATGGATGAAAGACAGCATCTTCAGCAAATGGTGTTGGCAAACTGGATCACCACTTATAGAAGAATAAAACTAAACCCTTCCCTCTCACCATGTACAAAAATCAACTCCAAATGGCAGAAAGACCTCAATGTCAAACCTGAAACTCTGAAAATGATAGAAGAAAATGTTGGTAGTTACCTACAAGTCATAGGCATAGGAAAAGACTTTCTTAATCAGACACCACCTGCACAAAGAATACGGTCAACAATTGACAAATGGGACCTTATTGAACTCAAGAGCTTCTGTAAAGCAAAAGAAACAATCAATGAAGTGAAAAGAAAACCTCAGAGTGTGAGGACACCTTCACCAGTGATCCAAAGTGTATAAACTACTCAAAAAACAAAGGAGGAAAACAAAAAATGACCTATTAAAAAGATGGAGTAAGGAGCTGAACAGAGACTTTACAAATGAAGCAGTAAAGATGGCTGAGAAACATCTTTAAAAGTGTTCAACATTGCTAATAATTAAGTAAATGCAAATTAAAACCACCTTAAGATTCCATCTTACTCCAGTAAGATCAGCTATGATCCAGGAAACCAGGGGGATACCAAATGCTGGAGAGGTTGTGGGGAAAGGGGAACACTCATCCACTGTTAGTGAGAATGAAAACTCATGCAACCCCTATGGAAAGCTGTGTGGAGAACACTTAAAAGACTCAAAATGAGCCTACCACCTGACCCAGTCATACCACTCCTGGGTATATACCCACAAGACTAATCCTATCATAGAGATACGTGTACATCTATGCTTATTGCAGCTCTCTTCACAATAGCAAAGAGCTGGGAGCAACCCAAGTGTCCCTCAACTGACAAGTGGATAGAGAAAATGTGTGTATCTACACAGTGCAATTCTACGCATCAGTAAAGAAAGATGGTATCATGAACTTTGCAGGTAAATGGCTGGAACTTGAAGCCATTATGCTAAGTGAAGTAACACAGTCCCAGAGAAACAAATGATGAATGGTATCCCTCATTTGTGGATGCTAGCACCAAAAGCAAGCTGAGAAAAGTTAATGTTATACTTCTTTTTATCTGAAGGCAACTATGCTGTGAATTCCTTAATGGGCTCTAGAATTAACTGGCCACTTATTTTCAGACTTTGTAATTGTGGTATATGTATTGAGGTATGTATTCATATATTAGAGAAATATAAAATTAAAGGGAAAATGTGAACTCCTAAACATAAAAAAGAGATTTAAAAAAGTATTTTCCATTCTGCTTACCATAGGGGTTGCAGGAGTTTGCATTCCTACCAGCAGTGAATGCGTGTTCCCCTTTCTCCACAACCTCTGTAGCATTTGGTGTCATTTGTTTTCCTAATCTTACCAGTCTTATCTAGGTAAGATAAAATCTTATGCTGGTTTTAATTTTTATCTCCTTAATTATTAGCAAAATTGAACCATTTCTAAGATGTTTCTCAGCCATCCTCACCTTCTAGGGAAATTTTTCAAAATAAGTATATTTGAGAGTTTTTTAAGGACTTTATTAGAAGATGCTTTCTCTTTCATGCTGGTTAAAGCTTGTTTTGCTTTAACTTCTGAAAATCGTTCTGCATTTTTTTTATTTCTGTTAATATTCTTCTGCAATCATAGCATTTCTTTCCTCCCTTTCTAATTTGTTTTCCTTAGGATAAAAAATGAATAGAAGCTCTTAGAGCAGAGAAGCTCTTATATGATTTGTGCTTAAACTAAAATTATCCTATGATAATGTACCTACATATCTAGAGTTTCCTGGAAGATGCAATTCAATTTCTAGAATTTGGAGTTACTTAATATATGTATACTTTCATTTTTTCTGTAAATCATATAGAGAAAACCATTTTTAACAAAACTAGTTTATACAATTCAAGGCACTTTTAGATTAAAGTGTATATTCTTCTTTAAAATAGCATACCCAAATAAAATAAAGATTTTAACATTAGAATCATACAAAATAACTTGTAATTGAACTGAACTTATTTACTGTGAAAACTGCTAATACCTTCAATTATATCTTTCTATATATTGAACTCTTTCACACTAGAGTTTAAGTCTGGAAATTTTTTTTCTTGCTTATTATACTTAATATTTTCATCCAACTCTTATTATAAAAGTAGAGTTTTACTGCCATCATCATAAAACTAATTTATTGTGAAAACTACTAATACCTTCAATTATATCCCTCTATATATCTAACTCTTTCACACTAGAGTTTAAGTCTGACACTTCTTTTTATTGCTTATTGTGATTAATCTTTTCATCTAACTCATTATCAAAGTAAACTCTTAGTGATCATCTTTATAAAATGTATTATGTTGCAATTTCCTTAAAAGATGCTATAACAAAAATTAGAGTATTATATTTTCCATTGCTTTTCAACTAAAAGAAACCTAAATATTTTCACAAAATATATAATGAAATAAAATTTGCAGTCAGTTCATGTACATATTTCTTATTAATTTACTTGGAAATTATTCCTAAAAATTGATTGCAGGATCACATCTTCAGAACTTATACCTCAATCATGTCACTCTCCATGGAAATTTTTTGTTTTGTTCCAGAAGCTCTTTGTTTTTTTTTATTTTTATTTTATTTATTTGTGTATGTGTATGAATGTACTGTCTGCATGTAGGTTTGTGCACCCGTGTTGTGCAAGGCCGTGGAGGTCAGAAGAGGGTCTCCTCTCGGATTCCCCTGGAACTGGAGTTCTCCTGGAATTGGAGTTACAGACAGTTCTTAGCCACCATATGGGTGCTGGGGATCAAAGCCGGGTCCTCTGCAAGAGCAGTCGGTGCTCTTAACCCACTGGGATAGCTCTCAAGCCCCCAGAAGCTCTTTGAAAGCACAAAACAACATTCCACAAGTTTAGAATAAAAAATGAGAATATTACTATTCAAGGTAGCAAAAAGGACATTTATTTAGTTATTTGATTAATGAGTACACCCAAGGTATCCAATGGTCTCTCGGCATATATATAATACTTATAGAAAATTTAAAGCATGATTTGAGAAAATGGAGAGAGAAAACCAGGAGAAAAATGCTGTGCTTCATAGCTGAGTTCTTATGTAAATATGTAAGTTCCTGATGAGATGATTGCCTGGTAGCTTTCTTGGTAAAGCTAAGTCAAAGTGGAAAACACTAAGAAAAGTGATTTTAAATACTTATTCAAATGAATAAAAGAAATTATATAATTGATTCTGAAAAGAATATATAGTCTCACTAAAAACTGAGTAGTTGACTTCCTTTTTACTTGACAATGCCTCAAACATTTTCTTACATCATCTAAACAGTTTGAGCATCCTTTTATCAAGACTGCCTCCCCGCCAGGTGTCTCCAAATGTCAAGTTTCACGAAGGTCTCTTGTCCCTCTAATATACTTGCAGCTAGTAACAAAAGGAAACAATGACTACCTAAATTAAAAAAAAATGTTTATACACTTTGCATGCCATTGCTTGTGGAGGGCATGATTTCTCTATCTTCTGAAGTTTGGACTTAGTTTCTGGAACTGTCTTTTCAAGATTTTTACTGCACTTATTCTTTCAGTAGCAATCCAAATTTGTTCCCTACATTACAAAAATCACTCATATAAATGATAATTATTTAGAGCTAACAGGTAAATCGAAGGCACAATGTGGATAAGTGACTAATCTTACATCACATATCTGAGTTTCAGCAGATTAAGGACTCCAGATCTCTACATTTATTACAATCACATATTTTATATTTTTATTGAGCATTTGTTCAACTCATACTATGGTTCCCAATCAAACCCAATTCTCTCATGCCCCAACCCCATCCCCAAGCTAAGCCCTTTCATTTAAGCTCCCAAACCCTGACGTCCTTCTGTGCAAAAAGATCCACTGGACTCTAGTCAGTATATATATAGAAGTCCTAGGTAAGTCATACTCTTCCTCACCCAACAGTACTGTCTCTTGTAGTTTTCAGTCCACATTTCTCTTGCTCCACTTTAAGATCTTGTCACAGTTGGCATGGGTCCCATGCCTGATGCTGACATTTCCACAAATACACAAGTGAAAGTTTACAGTCAACTCTGTGCCACTGTTTCTCTATATTCATGCACCAGCCTGTGCTCTTGCAATCTTTCTGCCCCCTTTTCCTCAATGAGCCCTGAGCCATGGATGAGTGAGGTTTAATATAGGGCCCCCATCCATGGATATGCACCCTAAGGGCCACCATACTTTGAAGCTTGATTAGGTCTGTCCTTCCGTTAGCATCACACTTTATTGTGTAAAGAATCTTTACTGGTGAGAATTGAGGGATGTACACTTTGTCCATTATTCTGCCTGTAAAGGCTCAATTGTAGATGTGTCTCCTAGGAATGGGGATTATTCAACTATAAATATGCTGTGTCTGACGAGTTGTGGGATTCTGCAGTGGCCTTCATCTGTTGCAAAGAGTAGCTTTTTAATGACTGACATATGATATGCTTCTTTATGCTTGTCTGTAAATATAAGATTCCATATTTAATGTACTGTAAGAAATTTCTTTTTTTATTTAATTTTCATTTTTTATTGATGCTTTGTGTATTTCATACATCATTTTCCAATTCACTTCATCCATATTTCCCTTTCCCTTCCCCCCACCCCACCCCACCCCATCCCAGATCATGCATTCTGACATAACTGTCCTGCATCTTTCACTCAGTTTTTTTTTTCATTTTTTAACAATAAGTGATAATTTATGAGTACAAGCATCCTTCATGTAAAACCAGTTTGCAAGCAGTTGTGCCCAAACTGACACAGCCCATGGGTCCCATCATCCAGCAGGGGGGGGGGGCTTGTATGTTCAATCAAGTTGATCAAATGAGTGTCCAGACTATATTTCTGTAGTTTCACCGTTCACCCCAATCACAGCCCTTACATTCTACCACACCCCCTCTTCCGCAGATTGTTCCCTAGGCTTAGAAAAGGGGCACAGGTGGACGAGAAGCCAAACAGTCTACTTTCTGTGGAGCTGTTCTCTTGGACTCTGGTCAATTCTGGCTGTTTCCTTTCATGGACTGACAGCTTGTCCAGGAATAACCTTTCGATCCTACTAATGAAGCACAAGCAATTAGATATATAGGTATTTAAACAGTACTAATTGTTATGGTAGGTTATTTTGGTATAGACACAGATGTTTGGATGGTATATTAATCCATGAATTACATTTTTTTCTGTTAAATATGACAGGGTCTTACTATGGCTTATATCTTAACCATTTGAGGATGTAAGCTTGTGGCTTATTCCTCCAAGGAGGAATAAGGAATGTGGGTTATTCCTCCAAGGAGAGAGCTAATAGCCAATTAGATTTGGGATATACAGGCATATGGCTGCCTCTGCTGCACAGTATTTCCAGGAAGGTGAGGTGTAGCTGGTGCTGACAGAGGAGTCTTGCTTGACTCAAGAAGACCCATATTTGCTTTATTGGTTTAGTGGCCTTTGGTAACACTCTCCGGTATTCCAGAGACCATCTGTAAACTTGCATGTGTGGTCTCAATATATCTTTCCCATGTTAATGTCAGGTCTTTGACAGCAGGGCCTTATCGCCTCTCTTCTTGCAGGTATCCCAGTTTAGAGGCAAGGAGCCTTTACCTTTTGTGGGGGCTTGGATTCCCTGGCCAACATTTCCTTGGTAGAATAATCCATTGCTGATGTCAGAACTCCTGTATTAATATATCTTGCTTAAGTGCATAGCTTAAGGAGACTTTAGTATTATATTTGGTTCTGAATAGAGAATAATCCTTTTCACAGTTCCTATGTCTATTAGTCAATTGAAGAAGGCAGTTTTACCGGTTTTATAAGAGATTACCTCTACAACAGTTGGCTCCAATTTACAGTTGGAGAACGACCTCATCATCATCATATTTCTCCTTGTTCTATGGGGGGGGGTTGGGAGGTAAGAAAGTCGTATTAAAACCTTTTTCTAGGTAGAAAGTTTCGTTAGGACTCATTATAAATAGTTATCTAGAGATACAGCACCAACAATATTTTGTATTAGAGGTAAATTATTTGTACATTCATACTTAGTGCAAGTTATGGAATTCAAGATAAATTTTCAATCTAATGTGTGTCTTCCTTATTCAAGAATTTCCTATAAAATTCTATTTTGCCACAGGCGTGGTGACACACACCTTTTATCCCAGCACTTGGGTGGCAGAGGCAGGCGGATCTCTGCAAATTCAAGGCCAGCCTTGAATTACATAGAGAGAGTTCCAGGACAGCTGGGGCTACAGGGACACACTCTCTTGAAAGGACCAACCAAAAATTCTATTTTTCCTAGTTTATTGAAATAAAATTCACCTAATATCCAACCACTCATCTTTTTTAAAGCATGCAATTAATTTGTATTTAGGAAATCTCAGTTTTGTACAGCCCTTTCTTTCTCCTTAATGTTTGCTTCACTTTCAAAAGGTACCTAATAATCATTAAGCAGTCATTCCCTATTCAGCCCTATTCCTACAACCAATAATTTATATATTAACAATATTTCTGTGATGTATTCAAACATCTGTACATTGTCTATTAATCATATTCAAACAACGATTTCCACCTCCTCTCCTAACTTCCATCCAAATCCCTAATAATCACTTTCAGATCAATGTTATTTTGTGAGTGACATTCTAATAGGTGTGAAACTATTTAATGGTTAATTTTAAGAGTTGTTGTTATATAACATAATGTATTCAACTGTGATAATTTTATGTGAGTCTGTTGGTTATTTAAGTCATATTCTTTCCATTACCCTCTCTTTTCTCTGGCCCAGGCCTGGTAATCCTTCCTTTCTCAGCTAATCCCTCTTTTATGTTTATGTCTCATTTTTGTGTGACCCAATGAATTTTATAATTGGTGCTCATTAGGGCTTTGGTGGGATGTTTTTTGTAGGACCATGTTCAACTTGCTAGTGGCTATATCACTAAAGAAAATATATCTCCCTCATCAACAATTAATTGTCCCAGTGAAGGGAGCAGACTAGTAAGGTCATACCATTATCATACCATCAAAAGATGGAATATGGTATATTAATTTTTAGCAATCATTGTTAGCAATAGCTAACTATTGTATGAAGGTCTATGTGAACCCTGGTCAACAACTCCAAATGAGGGAGTTATAGTCCTGGAATTTGGCTTTTATTGGGTAGCCTATGTTATCAGATAGGGGCATCATCCTCTTATTATAGACAAGTACATATAAACTTTTAATTTCATGAATATGTGTAGTTTTTAAGAAGCTTCTAGAGTAATAGTTTTCCATATGTCTTGTTGATAAGTCCTTTAGCTAGCTATCACTTACCTTACTCTTTGCTCTGACATGCCCTTCCATTCTTCACCAAATTAATCCCATCCTACCCATTATTCTCCTTTACAATTTGTGTCACCAAATTTCTATGTCTCCTATTTACCGGCCCCTATGGTTCCTTATTAATTGACTGATCTCTCCTGATTTTCAAATTGAAACACACCTATGTTAAGATTCAAAACCGTCTTCCACATATTAGAGAGGACATGCAACATGTGTCTTTCTGGGGATGGATTACCTCACTTAGGATGAATGTTTACAGTTTCATCCATTAACCTGCCAATTTCATAATTTCATTTTTGCAACAGCTGAATAATATTCAATTCTGTACTCTACTTCCACTATCCATTCCTCAGTTGATGTACATCTAGGTTGTTTAAATTTGGTGGTTATTTTGAAAAGCTCAGTAATCATCATGGATAAATACACATATCTGTAGTAGGATATAGATTCTTTTCAGTATATGACCAAAGGTGGTATGGCTGGATAGTGTGGTATATCTGTTTCTTACCTCCACACTCATTTCCATAGAGGCTAAATGAATTTGTACTCCCACACCAGTTAATATTTGTCCTACCATACACCCTTGCCAGCATCTTTCCTAATTTATTGTGGTTTGGTTTCTTGCTGTTGATGATGATGATGATGTTGTTGCTGTTGTTTTGATTGAGTTTTAATCATTATGACTGGGGTAAGATGAAATCTCAAAGTAAATTTAGTTTGATTTCCCTGATGGACAAAAAAGTTAAAAAAATTAAAAAAATTATCAGATGTAATTCTATTTCAGGAACAAAGTCTAAAATTTTTGTGTTATTTCCTCATTGATCTCTCAGGAGATTTTTTCCAATGGTACATTCTGACCTGTAGATTTATTTGACTTGAATGTTTCAACTATGAACTCAATTGATTTAAAATGTACAAAACTATTCAATTATCTCTTAGCTGAAATGCAGTAATTTGTGTTTCTAAGTTACTGATTAATTTCCATCAAAATTCTCTGAAATCAGATTAAGTTTGTTCTTATTAAAGTATTACTAAATTCTGCTAATGGATTCAAGGTCTTTAAATTTGACCACATTTTCATCATCGTTAATTAATACTTCCTAATTATACTGGTGTTTGAGAAAGTATGTCTGTTATATAAATAATCTTTTGTTTCAATGATTCTGTATAGATTGTATTTAGTTCTATCGATATCTATGTAAGCCATTTGTTTCTTTGTATCTACTTCTCTTTCTTGTCTGTCTAGGTACTTAAATTAGAAACTCAAATTACTGATTTGAAATTTTTCCTTTTATTTATGAACACAGACATTTGATTTCCATATAATGTTAATGTATCACAAAACGTCCTTCTTTGAACGATTTTGGCCATTTCAAATTGTAGAATTGAATCATGGTTTATGAGCTATGATCAAAAAAAAAATGGGGGGCTGGAGAGATGGCCTAGTGGTTAAGAGTGCCGACTGCTCTTGCAGAGGACCCGGGTTCGAGCCCCAGAACCCACACGGCAGCTAAGAACCCTCTTTAACTGCAGTTCTAGGGGAATCAGACACCCTCTTCTGACCTTCGTGGCATTGCACAACACGGATGAACAAACTCACATGCAGACAATACATTCATACACATAAAAATTAAATAAATAAAGGAATAGGAAAGATTGGTTCCGCGAGCACATTTTCTCAATTTCTTTTAAAAAATTATTAATAATTACCTTGTGGTGTATGATAGTGCAGTTATTACCTTATGGTGTATGATACTGCAGTTACTTTTCCACTTGAGTTTTCAAGTCAAATTTAAAATTTAATACTTAATTTAAAAAAATTATAACTGGGCGTGGTGGCGCACGCCTTTAATCCTAGCACTTGGGAGGCAGAGGCAGGCGGATCCTTGTGAGGTCAAGGCCAGACTGGTATGCAGAGTGAGTTCTAGGACAGATGGGGTTACAGGGAGACCCTGTCTTGAAAAGACCAAAAAAAAATTATAAAATAATTTGATATTAAATAATATGCCAATTCCCTGGTAGAATCTAGGACTTGCTTCAAATTTCACACTTGTTTCTAACCACTATTAACATTCTTCACTATCAATGTGTGAAATTCAGTTTCCTGAAGGAATTATAAGGATAACAAATAGATACAATTACAGGACATGAGAAACTACTTACCAGGTAAAGTAATCCTTAACTGTACAATTTTAATGACTTTCCATTAGGTGGAAGAAAAGGTAAGTATCATTCTTACGACTTTTGGTCAAATTGTCCTATGAGTTCTAACAGTAACAGTCAAAGGAAGTAATAAAAAGATATGTATTAGAAAGTTAGAAGTTAGAATCATTAACTTCAAATATTATAATCACACAGGTCGAATAATTAATCAATATACATAAAAGAAAATAAAACTAAAATACTAGATAAGCAATATATTATGATACAGCATAAATATATAACAATTATATAAAATACCATATATTTATTCTCAAACAATAAATAGTTGATTTTAATAATAAAAACATTTTTTGTGCCATCAAGACATGAAGCATTTCATGTTACTTGGGATATATTTTAGGAACGTTTCTTTGTAGAAAAATATATGGCATGCATATATACAAAAATGTAAAATGCAAATGAATTAAAGACATATTTAAATGCAGATATGTGTTATTTTTATAAATCTTAAATCCTAATATGTTTTAAGATACAAAATTTTCTTCTATTATTTACATATATATCATGGATGAGTTCAGTTGTTAACTTGACAGACCTGGGAAGAAGTAATATCAATTGGTGAATTTCATCTATTTGGCCTGTGGGCATTGATATTTGGCATTTTCTTGATTGTTGAGTGATGTGTGGTACCACCCTGAGCTACATGGTCTTGGATTATATGAGAGAAGACTGGGGACAGGCCAGAGGAGCAAGCCAATAAACAACATTTCTCCATGGTCTCTACTTCAGTTCCTACGTCCAGGTTCCTGTCCTGACTTCCTCCCTTTCTTCCTTCAAGAGAAGGCTGTTGCTTGGAAGCATAAGATACCTTCATCTCCACGTTTTTTTTTTCCTCAAATTATTTTATCTGAGGAACAGAGAGCAAACTAAGATGATTTCCAAAACAACACACAACAAAATACAATCAGGATTTTGAGAGAAATTATATATATATATTTCTTAGCCTCAGCCTTTAACTGCTGTGCTATCCCCACAGCCCATTTTTAATATTCCTGTAGAGAAACTAGAATAGGTTTCCTAGATAAAGTATTCAGGGTTAGCATCCATGGTCATTCAGAACTGGGAATACTTTGGTTCAGGTTCTTCTGGCTTTCATGGTTTGCATTGAAAAGTCAGGTTTAATTCTGACCGGTTGTTCTTTGTATGTAACTTGTTTATCTCTAGCAGCTTTAAGTGCTTTCTCTTTGTTTTTTTACAATTAATGGTTTTACTATGGTATGCCATGGAGACAAATTTCAGACAAGAATGAACATATATATGATTACGGAAATATATATGCTCATATAATCATATACATGATTAAGAAAAATGAAGAATTATTCTAAGAAGTCTGGTTTTACTTAAGAAGCAAATCCACCAATCCAAAGAATCCATGGAGTTAAAGAAGACAATGAGATAAAAATCAAAAGGAGTAGACAAAATATTTAATGAAAGTAAAGGAGAAAATGTCCTAAACCTAGAAAATGACGATGATGCCCAATGACAAAATAATTTTTGAACCCCAAGTATACATAAGAAGAATAACCTCTTTTTTGTAGTAAATTAATGAATTTATTGGAGTTAATTGCAGGAGCAGAGGTGAAGGGTTGCTTGCAGGAACAGGGATAACTGAAGGCACTGCACCACTCAAAACTCATCACAGCATGGGTTTTGACTCATGAAAGTTGGAACCCTGGAGCTCTCTGAACTGCTGATCTTGCAGGAAGATCAGTGGGAAGGAGAGTTTCCATGCTCAGAAGTCTTTACTACTTTTATAACCTTGGGGAGATAAAGGCCTTGCAAATCTGGTAAGTTTCAGGGCTATCCCAAGACTTGACTCTTATTTACTTCCTGAGTAAAACATTCAGCCTCCCTCTAAAACTGGAAGTTTTAGTTTAGAACTTCTTGATGTTAATAAGCCTTCTTCAAAGATGGAATGGATGAATTTCTACATAACACTTAATCTACCTCTTCCTACAGCTTATACATTGTTTCCAATGATGTTCCTTAAACCTTGGAGTGTGATATAGATGTACATCTAAGGCTGTGCAATGGGACTCTAAGCCACAGGGAGTCACATGTTTTCAGAAAATTCACTGGAGGTTATAAGTCTCTACAGTCCACCATCATTTACAAAAGGAAATTTCCTTCCACAACAGACTGCAGCCTGAAGAAGCAATACTCTATGTGCATAAGCACGAATGGTTAGAAGACAGTTTAATAGACACATCACATCTATTTAACAAAACAACACTACTTGATTCTGCACTGGGGCCTATGAGTGCCCTGGGTATAGACCTTTGCCATGTACACTAATTCCACAATAGACCTATGCCCAGTACCAGACACAAATTCCCTCCTGTGAACAAGGCTTAAATCCTAGAAAGGTGTTGGTTGTATCCAAAATAATTTGTGTCACTATTTTACTATAGCCACAACTTGTTTGCACTTTTATAATATAGCATTCAGGACCCACAGATAAGACTGAAGGTGATTATTCTCTCCCAGCAGCCAGCATAATATTTTCCAGAATTATGAAAATAAGCTAGCCAGCAGGCAAGGGGCTTACAGTTCAGTCCCAGCCTGATTTCTGCACAACGCTAACCTCCCTATTTGTATACTGGTGCTTTTCTTGCACATGCTTTGGTTGTTAGAAGAAACCCAGGTGAGAAAAGTCTTCCAGTCTTTCTTGGCAAACTGGCTTGTTTCATATGTTAATCTTGACATTGTAAGGAAGAACCACTTTAAAACACTGTGGAGTCACAATATAAAAGCACACACATACACACACACACACACACACACACATACACACACACATGCTGAAATCAGAAAGGAAAACCATATCTATTATCATACAAAGGTATGAATATTGGAGAAAGTTTTCATCACTTTCAATAAATAACAGAACAGCATGAAGCAATATATTTGAGGAAATGAAGATCACTGACTTTCAACTTAGAAAGTTTTATACAGAATATTTAAAATAAACACATATTAAGAAAGCTCATGGCAATCAAGCAGAAACTCTAGAAAATTCATAGGTGAATATTATATGGGAATAATGAAGAAAAATAATCTTATCACAAAGAACACATGAAACATTAAACTGCATTAAATGAACAGAAGAACAAAGAACACTTCAGAAAGAACAAGTCATGTCTCACTCAGCAATCCAGCAAATTCCAAAAATTAAGAATAAGATATAATAAATTTATATAATAAATTTATATAATAAATAAGAGAAAAAGAAACATCAATAATTAATCCAACCAAAACCTCTCCTAGTAGGAGAAAAATCCTTATACTAACAAATATAAATTGCCTCAACTCTCCAAAAGTTAAAAAATAAATCAAGAAAACAAAACAATAAACATGCAGATTAACTGTCTTATAATACAGGAAAAAGCTGTTGTCTCTAAGAAATATACTTAACTAGCATATACATACAAAAAAATAATATCTTTAAGTAAGGAACCTAGGATGCAATCAGAAGCCATGAACACACAGGCAGAACTATTTTTATAGGAAAAATTAGAAATAACGGAGGCCCAAATCATAAAGAAACATTTAACAACTGTAAACACTTATGCACCAAATATGGCCTCCATATTCTATAAAATGAAAACTGAAATGACTAAAAGATATAGTTCCTAACACTACAACTGTTTAATTATTATTTTCAGATAGGTCTTATGAACTAAAATCTCGACAAATAAAATTTAGAGATAAATTATGCCACATATCAACATTAAACAGATATCTACATAATATTCTATACCACAGGTTGGGAATATACAAGTTTTGTGGTACATGGAATCTTCTCCAAAACAGATCACATTGTAAGGATCAAAGCAACCTTTAGAATACACAAAAAAGTGGGATAATACCTTAAATCTTAAAAGTTCTCAGTCAAATAAAATAAAAAAAATCAACAGCAAGAGAAACTTCTGAATATATACTTGAGAACTGAATGATATATTTTAACAAAGAATAAGTCATTGAAAATCTCAGAAAGGAAACTAAAATATTCCTAGTAACAATTGAAAATTATAATATAACATAATAGAATATAACAGATCCTCAGAGATATGGGTAAGGTTACCACCCTAAGATAAAATTTTATTGCAATAAATTTCAGAATTGTTGGATGACCATAGGGAAACAGAGTTTTCCACAGAGATAGGCACTTACTTTTTGAAATAATATTTTATTGATCTTTTGTACATTTCATTCAACAGGTCTTAATCAAATTTAGATTTTCTCCCACATCCATATTCCTACACCCCTTGACCAGGACCTTCAACTCTCTGCCATATATGCTAAGTCTTATTTGGTTAAGCATTTTGCCCAGATGTCCTTTGGGGAAAGTCCATCCACTGGAGTTTATTTAGTCTACATAGAGATCTTAAGAAAGTTCTAGTCTCCTTCACACAACAGTAGTAACTCCAACAGTTCTCAGGTGAGGGCCAGCACATCACCCATTTCCCTCTCTTTTCCCTGTCTGATGGAGATGGCATGGGTCTTTCTTATGCTCTACATCACAGCTTCCAAAAGTTTACATGAGCAAGGTACCAGTGGTCTAAAATTCTTTTTCCCTATGTTCTGGCCCAACCCTGGATCTTACATTTTTTCCACCTCCTCTTCTTAAATGGTCCCTGAGCTGTGGGTGGCTGAGGTTTAATACAGGAGTCCTATCCAAGGACACCTACTCTGCAGTCTCTTTTTCTCTAAAACTTAGCCAGCTGTGGCCTTCTGTGTGCATCATACTCTATTGAATAAGGAAGTTTTTCTGGTAACAATTGAGGGATGCACTATTATGTTCTGGAAGACTTAGGTGTAAAAGTTCCACTGTAGGTATGTCAGCTGGGGTAGGCATTTTTCCAACATATTTTCTCTACGTGTGAACAGTTATAAGACTCTACAGTAGATTCTGTTGCAAAAAGAAATGTTCCGAGATCTCCTGAGACCAGCAGAAGCTCAGGTACTGCCCAGCTCCCACCCCCACAACTGGGATTACGAAGGCATCTGAAGGAGGCAAGCAAAGCAAGCCTTCAACACAGTGAAGAGGCATTTAGGACTCACATTGGAATACAGGCAAGGAGAAGCCCATATACCAGGAGCAAGAAGAAGAGACAACACAGGAAAGGGGCAGGATAATCCCGCACCAAGCTCTACCAACCCTATGGAAGATCGCTACAGTGGGATCCTTCTGGGGATGCCCCAGGACACAGATATCAGAAACACAATTGGGAACACATTTAAAGAACTACAAGATTATAAAGAGCAAATCAAAGAACTGAGAAAAGAGAATGAAGAACTCGAGAAGGACCTAGAGAGAGAGAATGACAAAGTCAAAGGAAGGAAGCAGAAACACTGAAAAGATCCCATGCTGAAAAAGATAAGGAAACCAACCGGCAAAGCAAAGAGCTACAGGAAGAGATTGAGAAGCTCGAAAAAGAAGTAGAAATACTAAAAAAATCAGAAGAGGAAATGAAAAAGGAAATCAAACACTCATCCAATCAAGAGGAAAGGAATGGAAAAAGCCTCAGAAGCAGAATGGAGGAAGCAGAACAAAGAATATAAGACCTGGAAGATAACACGGAACAACTAAAAACCTCAAGTAAAGATTATGAAAAATTTAAAAATACACAAAATTGGAACAACCAGGAACTATGGGAACTATGAAAAGATCAAACCTCCGCATCATAGGAATAGAGGAAGGAGAACAATCCCAAGAGAATGGTATTGATCATATCTTCAACAGAATAATAGAGGAAAACTTCCCCAAACTAAAAAAAAGACAAACCAATACAAATATGAGAAGCACATAGAACTCCAAACAGACAAGATCAGAAAAGAAATTCTCCATGCCACATCATAGTTAAAATGCTAGATACCCAAAACAAAGACAAAATCCTTAAAGACACAAGAGAAAAACAAGTGACCTGTAAGGGGAAACCTATCAGAATTACAACTGACTTCTCAATGCAAACTATGAAAGCAAGAAAAACCTGGAGCAAAGCATTCCCAGTGTTAAAGGACAATAGATGCCAATCCAGGTTACTATA
>VZQC01012005.1:5566396-5692764 GCA_009823505.1 Rhizomys pruinosus | reverse complement strand
CATTCTACCACGCCCCCTCTTCCGCAGATTGTTCCCTAGGCTTAGAAAAGGGGCACAGGTGGATGAGAAGCAAAACACTCTAGGTAAATGGATGGAGCTTGAAGACATCATGTTAAGTGAAGTAACACAGTCCCAGAAAAACAAACGACAAATGGTATCTCTCATATGTGGACGCTAGTACCAATAACCCAGTTATAAATATTTCTTGTGGAGATGGTATCTCTCATATGTGGACGCTAGTACCAATAACCCAGTTATAAATATTTCTTGTGGAGAGGGATGCATATTAAAAGAACAACAACAGAAAGATTGCATCAGAAGTCTTTGAATTTATTATAGAGGTCAGAAGAGATGACATTTGTTTTGAGCTCTGATTCGTTTGAGCTATAGTTTCCCATCCTTTGATTCATAGTCTGTAGATATTTTTATGAGTAAATGTTCTTCTTTGAGACAACAAATACTTGGATCTAGGATTTTCATGTCTTCAGTGATCCTGCATCTATTCACTGGTGAGTTCAGACCATTTACGTTTACTGTGATTACTGACAGATACTTCTTTTAATTTTGTCGGTGATTTTTCTTGTTGTTTGCATTATTTTTTGTCCCTTACTTTTTCCCCTATTAGGATTTTGGCACAAGAGCTGGAAAGATAACTAAGTGATTAAGAGAACTGGCTCCTCTTCCAGAGGATCCAGGTTCAGTTTCTAGAACGCAAATGGCAGCTAACAACTGCCCATAACTGCATTACCATAGGATTCTGATGATAAACGTAATAAATAAAAAATTAAATTATTTTATTATTTTATGCATATAAGTGCATTCCTGCATGCACATCTATGTACTGGTGTCATGCAATGCCTGTGGAGGTCAGAAGAGAGAGTTTGATCCCTTGGAACTGGAGTTATGGACAATTGTTAGCTGCAGTGTGGTACTGGGAATTGAACTTGGGTCCTCTGGAAAAGCTGCCAGTGCTCTTAATTGCTGAGCCATTTCTCCGGACTTTATGGATTCCTTCCTAGTTCTCTTTAGCTCATTCATTCCTGTCACAAAATTTATTTTCTTTGGCCATCATGGCCAATAGTGTCTTTTTATTTGAATGATTGATTGATTGACCGATTGAATTTTTCTGCCAAATTCTCCCTCTACCCTGAGCTGTCCCAGAGCTCACTATGTAAGCCAGCCTGGCATTAATATCACCTCTGTGATATCCACCTCCCTCTACATCTTGAGTGGTGGGATTAAAGACATGCACCATGATGCCCAGAATACATACATACATACATACATACATAAATACATACATACATACGTACACATATGTGTGTGTTATTCCTTTAACTTTATTCTCCAGTGATGCATTGGGTTCACTGACAGGCGTACTTTGTGCTTCTATTGAAATTTCTTATTTCTCTAAAATTTTTCAAAAGTAGCTTTGCTGGACATGATGGCACACACCTTTAATCCTAGCACTCTTTGTGAATTCAAGGCCAGCCTTGTCTATAGAGTGAGTTCCAGGACAGCTGGGGCTTCAGGAAGACCCTGTCTTGAAAAGACCAAAAAAATAGTAGCTTTGCTGGATAGAGCAGTCTTCATTGTCAGTTATTTACTTTCATTCCTTGATGCATTTTATTCTATATTTTCCTGGTTCTTCAGCTTGCTGATAAGAGATCTGGTATTGTTCTGATGCATTTGCATGATCCCCATAATGCTTAAGAGAAAAGAGACCAAAATTTTGGAAGTCTCTTCTCCTTTTCCTCCCCCAACTAATAAATGCATGACTCAACCTCTGTTTGACTTCTGATTTGTGTGCAGACCATCTTTTACTCTAATTTTTAGGTGTTTACTTCCCTTGTGAATTTTCAAATCTCTTCCTCTATATTTTAACATACAATAATTTTCTTTCCTATTCTAACTTTATCTGTCACCAACTCACAAAAAGGAAACATCTAGTCTGCAATCTTCTTTCAAGTTGGGAATTTATTTTTTTACTAAGAATTTATATCTAAAATATATGCAAAAATGTGTTCAAGTCAATAAGAAGAAAAAATTCAATGAAATAAGGAAAATATTTTACTGTTTTATTCACCAAGGAAATGACGTAGATGACAAAATACATATAGTAATGCATTTACAATTATATTTACAATTATGTTGCACTTTAGACTAAATTCAAAAGATTTTAAAATGCCTGAAATATCAAGTCTAGTGAAAATATAAAGCAAATTGGAACTCTCAAACATTTTGATGGAAATAATGGTTTTGAAATGAGAGTTTTAGAATGTTCTAGTAAAAAAATGCCTACACAGTGTCATACTCTTAAAGAAAACTGACTTTCCTTCCAAGAGCTATCAACGCAATAGATCCTCAACTAGGGTTGGGCCTTCTTGATCAATTAACTCCAACTACATGCTGTGTTTTTGTTTCACTTTGGCTTTCACAGGTTTTGCACATGCTGTCAAAAACCCTGTGGATTCATATGGATAACATCCCTGTCGTGTTCAGTCAACATGGTTTCCTTGTATTAATCTACCACCTCTGGTTCTTACAATTTTTGTGTCTTCTCTTGTGAGATGTTCCTTGAGCCTATGTAGAAGGTATGATATAAGTCTCTTATTTAGGCTGAGTCTTCCACAGTCTCACCCTCAGGAGGATCACCTTTTTAGGTATTTATTTACATGCCTCCACAAAACTGATGCTTGAATACTTATAGAGCCTTTTAAAAACTTGTAATATACCAAGGTTGTTCAGTTTATGAGTGAATATACAAATTATGATAGGACAGTACAATTCAATACATCCTAATACAAACTATTGATTATTATAACAGCTACCATGAATCTCAAATGCATTGTGCCTAATGAGGGAAGTTGGAAATATGGGCTTCTTATGATATCATACCATTTTGAGGATATTGCAAAACATGTAAAATTACAGGTCTAGAAATCTGATTAGTGGTTGAGGGTAGTTGAGAATGCTCATTATAAATGATGATAAAGAAGTGGTATAGACTTATAAAAATATTACAACTAAATTTTAATGGTGGCAACATGGCTACCACTATGTATGTGATCAACAAGCATGTACCCTAAATAGGTAGAAAGCTATGGTAAGTATATTACATGTTAGTAAAATTAAAATTCCTAAGTAAATTACTATTTAAAATTCAAAAGTATGTCAACCTTTGTTGTAGAAAATTTGTTGATAGTTTTTCATCATTGTACTTTTCATGGCATCATAAAAGGAATGTTTTTTTCTCATTTAACAAATGGTCATAATTATGATATATTTAAAATTAATCCTAATATTAAGTAATTATTTTAACATTTCTCCTTATCATGTGGGAAATCATCTGGAAAGTGTCACAGTCAATAAATCATTTTTAATCTATCTGAGAAATTCCAGGGCAAAACTCTACTCATGCTGTTAGAACAAATGTTTTATTTTATAATTGCGAAACCTTAAAAATCACATCTCACTAATTTGTCATTTCAATTGACTATGAACATCATAATTTCTTAGTACCTATATGCGTATGTCTGAGGGAAAATAAAAATGCATTTTGAAACCTGGAGGAGCCTAAGAATTAGGATCTGTGGTCTGGAATGATGTACTGGAATTCTAAAGATTTGGTAAAGGCAGCTTCTGAAGGAATTGCTATTCTCCACATTTTGGCTACAAAAAAACCCTGAATTCTTACTATTGTCATTTCAGTAAGAAAGAAAAAAATACACATGTGAACAAGATCAAGCCAGACAAAAATCCAGCATGGACTAGGGAGGGAATTGGTAATTCTCATTGTTACCTGAAGAATTTACAATCAGTGGCTATTGGAGAAGGAGTCAGTTTTCCTCAGGGATGTTGACCCAAGGTGCTATTTAGGCCATGTACACAGCCATACACCCCTGCACATACAGACAGCATTGACTAAACCCGGTGCATTAAAAAAAAAGGGAATGTGAAGTTGGAAATTAGATGCAGTGTGGGGGATCAGGGAAGAGTTGGATGGCTTGCCTGATTGTGGTTGTGATCAAAACACAGTATATGCATATAAGAAATTCTCAGCTCTGTTCACAATAGCAAAAAGCTGCAACCAACACAAATGCCCCTCAACTGATGAGTGGATAGAGAAAATGTGGTACATGTACACAATGGAGTTCTATGCAGCAGTAAAGAAAGACAACATCATGAACTTTGCAGGTAAATGGATGGAGATAGAAGATATTAAGTGAAGTAACACAGTCCCAGAAAAACAAAGGACAAATAGTATCCCTGATCTGTGGATGCTAGCATCAATAACCCAGTTGTAAATTTTTCTTGTGGGGAGGGATGCATATTGAAAGAACAACAACAGAAAGACTGCACCAGAAAACGGAATGAAATGGTGAATCTGGAGATTTGGGAGGGTTGGGAGAGGGACATGGGTCTATATTCGATTAATGTATATTTAATTGATGTGAGTTCAACAAGTATCCAATTTTGCCCAAACTCTATCTACAAATTACATGGTATTTTAGGACTTAGTAAAAGTAAAAATGGCTACTTTAAACAACATTGGTTTAAAGGTTTTGATAAAACAGTGATACATCAGAGTTAATTGGAAATATAAATTGTTGTTCATATTTGTTTTACTTAAAATCTGTATAAAAATAACTTTGGGATTAACATATACAAATGTTCTCTATAATTTTTGTGTTATACAATATCATCTTGTAACATTCTCTTTTACCTATAGGATAATTTAAATTAAGGAATTAAGTTTGCTTCCCAAAATAACCACATACAGTCACCCAAAACAGCTTGGATAAATTTAATGAAATTTACACCTTGATTCCTGCCTATAGGTATGTGTACTACAACTGCCTTTTTGAGACTCATGGAACAAAAAATAAAAACCTAGAATAAAAAAAGGGGGTGATACAGTTATATATTAAATCTTTTTGCTAATTTTTTTTTCAATTTAATATTTAAACTAACCACGGGGAAAAGATTTGTATGTTCCCACAGGTCAAAACGTCACCAACTTAATGGCAGAGAAAGAAAAGATACTGCCTTGCATTGTGTAGGATATACCAAGAAATACCAGCAGAGAAGTTGGCCCATCTAAGCATTAAAAGTAGGAAAAGCCTCAGATTGCTACAGGCATCAAACATCTCTGTGGATCCAATTGTAACAACTGTTTATAATGAGTCCTAATGAACCTTACCTTCTAGGTGCTGCAAAGCTTTAATATGAGAGATTTTTTAACTCCTTTTCATAGAACAAAGAAAAATACATTGGTAATGAAGTCATTTTTCTAACTGTAAATTAGAGCTGACTGTTATAGATGTTATCTCCTATAAAACTGGTAAAACTGCTTTCATTAATTGACTAATAGACATAAGAACTGTGAAAAGCATTATTCTCTATTCAGAACCAAATATAATACTAGAGTCTCTTTAAGCTGTGCAGTTATGCAAAATATATTAATACAGGAGAGCTCTGATATCAGCAATGGATTATTCTGCCAAGGAGATGTTGGCCAGGGGATCCAAGCCCCCCCCCAAAAAAAGGTAATGGCTTCTTGCCTGTAAAATGGAATACCTGCAAGAAGAGAGGCGATAAGGCCCTGCTGTCGAAGATCTGATGTAAGCATGAGAAAGATGTATTGAGACCACACTTGCAAGTGTACAGTTGGTCTCTAGAATACCAGAGTGCTACCAAAGGCCACTAAACCAATAAAACAAATATTGGTCTCCCTGAGTCAAGCAAGACTCCTCTGTCAGCATCAGCTACACCTCACCTGCTTGGAAATACTGTGCAGCAGTGGCAGCTATATGTCTGTATATGCCAAATCTAATGGGCTATTAGTTCTCTCCTTGGAGGAATAACTCATGGCTGATGTTACAAGCTTACATCATCTAGTGGTTAGGAGATGTTTTAAGCCACAGTAAGACCTTGTCATTTTTTACAGAAAAAAAATAATTCATGGATTAGCATACCATCCAAACATCTGTGTCTATACCAAAGTAACCTACCGTAATAATTAGTACTGTTTAAATACCTATATATTTATTTATTTATTTTTAAATTGATGCTTTGTGTATTTCATACATCATTTTCCAATTCAGTTCAGGCATATATCCCCTTCCCTTCCCCCCACCCCACCCCTACCCATCCCAGATCATGCATTCTGCCATAACTTTTCTGCATCTTTCTCTGCTTTTTTGTTTTGTTTTGTTTTCATTTTTTTAACAATAAGTGATAATTTGTGAGTACAAGCATCCTTCATGTAAAACCAATTTGCAAGCAGTTGTGCCCAAACCCACACAGCTCATGGGTCCCACCATCCAGCAGGGGGGGCTTGTATGTTCAATCAAGTTGATCAAATGAGTGTCCAGTCTATATTGTTGTAGTTTCACCATTCACCCCAATCGCAGCCCTTACATTCTACCACGCCCCCTCTTCCGCAGATTGTTCCCTAGGCTTAGAAAAGGGGCACAGGTGGATGAGAAGCAAAACAGTCTACTTTCTCTGGAGCTGTTGTCTTGGTCTCTAGTCAGTTCTGGCTGTTTTCTTTCATGGGCTGCCAGCTTGTCCAGGCATAACCTTTCGATCCTACTAATGAAGCACATGCAATTAGATATTTAGGTATTTAAACAGTATAATATATAGCCTTTCGATCCTACTAATGAAGCACACACAATTAGATATATGGGTATTTAAACAGTACTAATTGTTATGGTAGGTTACTTTGGTATAGACACAGATGTTTGGATGGTATGTTAATTCATGAATTACATTTTCTTCTGTTAAGTATGGCAGGGTCTTCGTGTGGTTTAAAACATCTCCTAACCATTAGAGGATGTAAGCTTGTGGCATCAGCCGTGGGTTATTCCTCCAAGGAGAGAGCTAATAGCCAATTAGATTTGGGATATACAGACATATGGCTGCCACTGCTGCACAGTATTTCCAGGCAGATGAGGTGTAGCTTGTGCTGTAAATACCTATATATTTAATTGCTTGTGATTCATTAGTAGGATTGAAAAGTTATTCCTGAACAAACTGTCAGCCCATACAAAGAAACAGCCAGAACTGGTCAGAGTCCAAAACGACATCTCCAGAGAAAGTAGACTGTTTGCTTCTCGTCCACCTGTGCTCCTTTTCTAAGCCTAGGGAACAATCTGCGGAAGAGGAGACATGGTAGAATGTAAGGGCTGCGATTGGGGTGAATGGTGAAACCACAGCAATATAGACTGGACGCTTATTTGATCAACTTGATTGTACATACAAGCCCCTCCAGCTGGACGGTGGGAGCCTTGGGCTGTATGGGTTTGGGCACAACTGCTTGCATATTGGTTTTACATGAAGGATGCTTGTACTCATAACTTATTACTTATTGTTAAAAAATGAAATAAAAGAAAGTTAAAAAATAAATTCTCAAAGAATAAATAAAAATAAATTTTAAAGTAAAGTATTCATTGGAACAGAACACTAATAATTTTTAGCATCTTACAGTAATAAACATCATCTGTTCTTTTCTATCAGGAATCCAAAGGATGTGCAGTATGACAAGAATGCTAGTCAAGAATGAGAAGACTCATTAACAAGCAGTATTTCTGCTGATTGCACTATATTGTTTGGTACACATTAACAATAAATATGAAAGGTCCTCTGTAAAGTTCTATAATAAATATATCATTATTTATACTGTTAACAATAACCTAATTTTAATATAAATAATTTCATGACTATCATGTGTATACTCATTTTTATTTATTAAGGCTTATTTAATACCTCACATATTTTATTTGGTTCCACTGGCACAGTTCAAATAACAATTAACATGCAGGTCACCCACTGAACATCCTAGACTAGGAAAAGTTAATCATGTGATATTATAACAAGAAATATGTAATGAAGAAACATTTTTGCTCCTCTTTTAATGTTATATTCACTTTTATAATTTTGGGTAAACGGGAATAATATATATATATATATATATATCCATTAGAGATCCATGTCTTTGTATCCATTAGAGATCCATATCTTTGTTTAGTGTGATCACTAAGTAAACTGGAGTGTCAAATCATTAATTTTATTCTGCAAAACCTCACAGTTCTGATTATAATTTTTAATCTTTATAGCAGCAAATAATATGTTCATCAATCCATAAATATTTATCAAAATTATTTTATTGTATGCTTTTGAATGTTATAGTTATATTACCTAGATATATCCTGCTACTTTAATATCATATCTCTTATAATTCAAAATTTATCCAAAATATGAATGGAATTATAAGCTTAGAAATAATTCCAAGGGTCTTTTGTTTTACAATGTCAACGAAACACATAGAACATTTTTATCAAAACAACCACCCATTTACTTATAGATGTGGATATCATTAACTCCACATAAATTATCTTGAAGCAGTTTTAGAAATAATATTATTTCAATCAGTTATTTAAGTTTCATGTTATAAGCCTTAATGTAATAAATTCTGGGTGTCTAATATTATGAACTGGATTTTATGATAATAGACTATAGTAGTGAAATATTCATGAAATATTTTATGCTATTGCATACTATTTTCAAAGCTTGAGTAGACAATCATTGATTCTATAGTTAGTAATTAATTGTCTACTATAATTGTGATTTCTTTGCAAGTGCATATAATATCAATTAGGGGTAAAGAGAAGTATGTCTATAAACCTTAAGATGAAAATTATGTCATTCTGAGGCCATAGGAATGCTAGGAAAATGTAAAAGAACAATGTATCCACAAGTTATCTGTAGATATATCAGCTGCAGGTACTAGCAGGTCTAGGAGGAAAAAATGATATAATAAAATGACATGTGAACCTAAGAGAGTAAAGAAACATTGAAAAAATCCATCATAGATAAAACAATGAGAACCCGGTAAAACATTCTCATATTAAATTTTCAAGACTACGAAAATCACCCAAACATTTAGAGTAATTATTGTAACACTTATCCCTCTTCTGGCCTCTGCGGAATTGCAGGGTGTGGGTGTACAAACTTGCATGCAGACAGTACATTCATACACATAAAAAATGAATAAAATTAAAAAAAAGACTTAAAAAAATCAACCCAGAACAAATGGAAAAATAAAAGCCCATTAACATATGAAAATACCAGAAATCAATACAGAACAGGCAAAATATATAGGCAAATATAAATTAATAACATGACAAAAATGTGAGTATTTAACTGATCCAAATAGAAATGATGCATTATAAGTTATATTAGTCATAGGTAAATAAGAAGTAAGTTGACATAAGTGGTAGTTTAAGTTTTTATGGCAAACGCATCTAATACAACTGTAACTCTAGTAAGAAGAAATGAAAAGAGAATGACCACAGTTAGCTATAGATTATGAAAAATTTAAGAAAAACACAAGAGTGGAACATCCAGGAAATGTGGGACACTATGAAAAGACCAAATCACTGATTCATAGGGATAGACGAAGGAGAAGAATCCCAAGACAACAATATTGACCAGATCTTCATCAGGATAATAGAAGAAACTTTCCTGAAACCGAAAAAAGACAATCCCATACAAATACAAGAAGCACACAGAACACCAAAATAGACAGGACCAGAAAAGGAATTCCCCATGCCATATAATTGTTAAAACACTAGGTGCTCAAAACAAAGACAAAATACTGAAAGCCACAAGAGAATAACAACAAGTTACATAAAGGGGAAACCCATCAGAATCACAGCTGTCTTCTCAGTGCAAACTATGAAAGCTAGAAGAATGTGGACCAAAGTATTCCCAGTGATAAATGACTTTAGATGCCAAACCAGACTACTATACCCAGACAAAATGTCAGTTATATTTGAAGGAGAAAGAAAAATGTTTCACACCATGAACAGGATTAATTAATACATGCCTAAGTAACCAAGACTTCAGGAAAGCCTTGAAGCAATCCAAAGAACAGAGGAAAGGAGCAACTTTCCCTTAACAATTAAAGAGAGAAATCAACAAAAGCACAACAGAGTAAATACAACCTAGTCCATGAAGGCAAACAAAAAGTAAGGATGAAAGGAAGCAATACACATCTCTCAATAATAACCTTAAATATTAATGCTCGGGGCTGGAGAGATGGCCTAGTGGTTAAGAGCGCTGACCGCTTTTACAGAGGACCCGGGTTCGATCCCCAGCACCCATATGGTGGCCGAGAACCGTCTGAAACTCCAGTTCCAGGAGAACTCCAGTTCCAGGGGAATCTGAGAGACCCTCTTCTGACCTCTGCGGCATTGCACGACACAGGTGCACAAACTTGCATGCAGACAGTACACTCATACACATACGGAAATAAATAAAATTAATAAAAAATTTTTAATAAAAAATATTAATGCTCTAAACTCTCCAATCAAAAGACATAAACTGGGAGAATGGATTAGGAAACAGAATCCTTCTATATGCTGTCTACAAGAAACCCATCTCAGCTCAAAGACCCCACCTTAGAGTGAAAGGATGGAAAAAATATTCCAAGCAACTGGTACCAAGAAAGAAGCCAGAGTGGCTATTCTAATATCAGACAAAATAGATCTTAAAGTAAAACTAATTGGAAGAGACAAAGAGGGCCACTGCATCCTTGTCAAAGGAACAATTAACTATAAAGACTTCACAATCTTAAAAGTCTATGCACCAAACTCTGGTGCACCTAACTTTATAAACACTACTCTTCAGGACTTCAAGACACAGATTAATCCTAGCACATTTATAGTCAGAGACTTCAACACCCCAATGAGCCCGTTGGATAGATCAACAGGACAATAAATAAACAGAGAGACATCATCTAAACAATACAATACACCAAATGGACCTCACTGACATCTACAGAATATTCCACCCAAACACCAGAGAATGTACTTTCTACTCAGCACCTCGTGGAACATTCTCCAAAATCGACCACGTACTGCAACACAAAAGAAATCTCAACAAGTACAAAAGGATTGAAATTATTCCATGCATTCTGTCAGACCAAAGTGCAATAAAGCTCAATATGAACACCAGAATAAGCCCAACTAGCTACAAGGACACATGGAGACTAAACAACACAATCCTAAATAATGTATGGGCCAGGGAAGAAATAAAGAGTGAAATAAATGTATTCATGCAAGTGAATGAAAAAGACAATACAATGCAACAAAACCTGTGGGACACTTTAAAAGCAGTCTTGAGAGGGTAATTTATAGCCATAAGTCCCCACATCAAAAAACAGAAAGGGAACAAATAAATGATCTAGCACTGCAGCTAAAAACAATTGAGAAACAACAACAAATGAACCCTAAACCCAACAGACAGGAAGAAATAAAAATCAGGGCAGAAATCAATGAAACAGAAACAAAGAAAACAATACATAGAATCAATGAATCCAAAAGCTGGTTCTTTGAAATGATAAACAAAATAGACAGATCTCTAGCCCATTAACCAAAAAGAAAGAAATAAAGAAAGAAAAAAAGAAAGAAAGAAAAAAAGAAAGAAAGAAAGAAAGAAAGAAAGAAAGAAAGAAAGAAAGAAAGAAAGAAAGAAAGAGCAGAAAGAAAGAGCAACTCCAAATCAATAGTATTCATGAGGAAAAGTGGAAACATCACAGCAATGTAAAGATCCAGTCAATCATATGGGAATAATTCAAAACCTACATTCCACTAAATTTGAAAACTTAAGAGAAATAGATGAATATTTGAAATCCTGGGAACCAACAAAGCTTAACCAAGAAGAGATTGACAGTTTAAACGGACCCATAATATTTGAGGAAATTGAAGATGTAATAAAAAACCTCCCAACTAAAAAATGTCCTGGCCCAGATGATTTCGCAATAGAATTCTACAAAACATTAATAAGGTCCTACAACCATTACTGTTCAAACTGTTCGGAAGGATACAAACAGAAGGAATTTTCCCAAATAACTTCTATGAAGCCAGCATCACTCTAATACCAAAACCAGGCAAAGATACAAGCAAAAAAGAAAGCTATAGAACCATCTCATTAATGAACATAGATGCAAAAATTCTCAACAAAATACTTGGAAATCTTGTTTTTATCATGCTTTTATTGGTGTTTTGTGTATTTCAGACATCATTTCTCAGTTCGGTTTAGACATATTCCTCTTTCCCTTCCCCCTACCCTAGCCCAGATCACGCATTCCCCCATAACTGTCCTGAATCTTTCTCTTAGTCTTTTTTTATGTTTAGGAATTCACATTTTTCTCCTTTAATTTTATATTACTCTGGAATATGAACACATATTTTCTACTCGTATACAGTAATTATAGCATCTGAAATTAAGTGGTGGATTGATTTAAATTCAAGCATACAATTTACACAAAATAACCTAATTGAAAACTTAAGTAGTTTTCTTACACAAAAATGAGAACTTTAAATCTCATTACACTAAAAGCTACACCCACACATGCAATGTGTTTATGGTATTAACACAGTAAATGAAAGATACATCATATTAAAAATTAATAACATTTTACTATATTATTTTCTGATATTGAGTTTCTGATTATAATATGTAAAATTCTAGAATAAAATCTTAGTTCTTATTTTTCTTTTGGGGGTACATAAAATAGAAGGATTAAAGAAGATTGTCTCATGCTAAACAATGTGACGTGTTTTAATGGGTATTTTTTCAAAGTGTGGTGATTTTGTGACTTACTTTTACAAAATTTTAAAAATTATTACTTTTATCCTCATACTTTAATCTATACCCTCCTCCACTGATATACAGATTCGATGCAATCCCAAGCAAAATCCTCATGAACTTCTTCACAGACTTGGAAAAAAATCCTTAAATTCATATGGAATAACAAAGACCCTGAATAGCTAAACCAACGCTGAGTGAAAAATGCAATACAGGGGGGATTGCTGTACCAGACTTCAAGCTATATTACAGGGCCACAGTCATAAACACAGCCTGGTACTGGCACAAAAACAAACCCATTGACAAATGGAACAAAATTGAAAATACAAACTTGAGCTTATACAATTTCAGCCACCTCCTATGATAAAGGAGCAAAAAGAACTCAATGGAAGGATAGCATCTTCAGCAAATGGTGCTGGCAAAACTGGATCACCATTTGTAGAAGAACAAAATTAAACCACTACATCTCACCTTGTACAAAAATCAACTCCAAATGGATCAAAGATCTCAACGTGAAACCCAAAACCCTGAAGGTGATAGAAGAAAAAGTTGTAAACAACCTACAAGTCATAAGCATAGGAAAATACTTTCTAAATCAGACAACAACTGTGCAGGAAATAAGGTCAACAGTCAATGAATGGGACCTCATCAAACTCAAAAGCTTCTGTACAGGGAAAGAAGCAGTTAAGGAAGCGAAGAGAAAACCCACAGAGTGGGAGGAAATCTTCACCAGTGATTCGTCCAGCAGAGCATTAACGTCAAGAATATATAGACTACTCAAAAAACAAAGAAGAAAACCAATGACCTACTCAAAAGATCTAGTAAAGAGCAGAACAGAGACTTCACCACTGAGGAATTAAAGATGGCTGAGAAACATCTTAAAAGTGTTCAACATCATTAATAATTACAGAAATGCAAATTAAAACCACTCTCAGATATCATCTCACTCTGATACAACAAGCTAAGATCAAGAAAACAAAATTCATCAAATGCTGGAGAGGTTTTAGGGAAAGTGGAAACTCATCCACTGCTTGTGGGAATGTAAACTTGTACAACTATTATGGAAAGCAGTGTGGAGAACCTTAAAAGACTCAAAATGAGCTTACCACTTGACCGAACCATACTACTCTTGGGTATATACCCACAAGCCTCATCCTACTGCAGAGATAGATGAACATCTATGTTTATTGCAGCTCTCTTCACAACGGTGAAGAGAATTCGGGACCAACCCAAATTCTCTTCAACTGAGGTGTGGATAAAAAAAATGTGGTTCATCTACACAATGGAGTACTACTCAGTGGTAAAGATAGATGACATCATGAACTTTGCAGGTAAATGGATGGAACTCAAAGCCATTATGATAAGTGAAGTAACAAATTTCCAGAAAAGCAACAGGTGATTGGTTTCCCTCATTCGTGGATGGTAACACCAAATCCCCAGTTGAAAGGCAAGCTGAACAACATTATTGTTATATTTCTGTTTATCTTAAAGCAACTATGTTGTTATAATGTAAATCTCTTAATGGGCTCTAGAATAGACCCACCACTTACTTTCAGACTCTGTAATTACTGTATATGAGTGGAAAGTATGTATTCATATTTTAGAGTAATATAATATTAAAGGAGAAAAATGTGAATTCTTAGACAAAAAAAGACTGAGAGAAAGATGCAGGACAGTTATGGCAGAGTGCATGATCTAGGGTGGAGTGGGGGAAGGTAAAGGGGAATATGTCTAAATTGAACTGAGAAATGATGTCTGAAATACACGAAACATCAATAAAAGCACTAAGAAAAGAATAATTGCATGGTTGGAAATTATCAATTTTCATATTATGGTGAACATTGGAAGCTGAAAAAGTTATAATATGAAGTAATATATGAATAATCTATTGCCAAGCATATTATTCCCACTATAATCACATAATTGAAATCCAATTTCTTTCATGCATAACACTTCTCCCAAAGAAATAACAAGCCACTGTTATGAAAATAAGTGACTCTGTCCTAAAATTGTTCTCTGAAACACCAGTTACTTCTGGATGTCAAAGGTATGGGCTCATGTTACAACTATACTTCAAACCACACACAGTTAAACATAATCCATGAATGGAAGAGTCCATTTAAAATATTAATGGATATTTTTGCTATGTAACAGAGATATATTTTGAAAAGGTTGTCAAATATATTTGAACATATAACTGTTTTCAAGGGCTCTTTCACATATGTTAGGTTCTACTTAAATACTCTTTGAGGCACAATTAATTAAAACTTTATGAAACATAGCCTCAACAAAACCTTTTTGATATTCATGTCATTGAATTAAAATGAATTTTGGTCATATTCTGAGCGATCGGGAAGCAACTTTCTTTTTATAAAAGAGTGATATTTTTTATTTTGATATATTAATAATGTATGACATACATTGGAAAGTAGATTGAAATCAATAAATGTTTTAGTAGAGGAATGGTATATTCACTTGGGATTTTGAGTCTCATAAAATAACTAGCCACTTACAAGTTTAAGTTATATAATATATCTGTGTAGATTTTATTTTATGTAAAATAAAAGGTGATAACAATTCCCAGGCAATAGCTAAGCTAAGAGAAATACAAAAGAAACATTTTATGTTAAACATCTGCTGCAGAGCAGGCAAACAAAGATTCTTCACATTTGATTCCATGTGGACCATGACAAACATGATGCAGATGATTCAAAAAATAATTTCTTTTTTGTAACATCTACTTTCATTTATTTCATTTCTTTTAACAATAAGTAATGTTTTGAGTACAAGCATCCTTCATGTAAAACAAATTTACAAGCAGTTGTGCCCAAACCCACACAGCCCAAGTCTCCCACCATCCAGCAGGAGGGGCTTGTATGTACAAACAAGTTGATCAAATAAGTGTCCAGTCTATATTGCTGTGGTTTCACCATTCACCCCAATCGCAGCCCTTACATTCTACCACGTCCCCTCTTCCACAGATTGTTCCCTAGGCTTAGAAAAGGAGCACAGGTGGATGAGAAGCAAAACAGTCTACTTTCTCTGGAGCTGTTGTCTTGGACTCTGACCAGTTCTGGCTGTTTCTTTTTATGGGCTGACAGAGGAGTCTTGCTTGACTCAAGGAGACCGATATTGGTTTATTGGTTTAGTAGCCTTTGGTAGCACTCTCTGGTATTCCAGAGACCAACTGTACACTTGCAAGTGCGGTCTCAATACATCTTTCCCATATTTACATCAGGTCTTTGACAGCAGGGCCTTATCGCCTCTCTTCTTGCAGGTATCCCATTTTACAGGCAAGAAGCCATTACCTTTTTTTTGGGGGGGGGGCGCTTGGATCCCCTGGACATCTCCTTGGCAGAATAATCCATTACTGATATCAGAGCTCTCCTGTATTAATATATGTTGCTTAAATGCACAGTTTAAAGAGACTCTAGCATTATATTTGGTTCTGAATAGAGAATAATGCTTTTCACAGTTCCTATGTCTATTAGCAAATTAAAGAATGCAGTTTTAACCAGTTTTATAAGAGATAAACTCTATAAGAGTCAGCTCTAATTTACAGCTAGATATTGACTTCCTTACAATCATATTTTTCTTTGTTCTATGAAAAGGAGGTAAGAAAGTCTCTCATATTAAAGCTTTGCAGCACCTAGAAGGTAAGGTTCATTAGGATTCATTATAAACAGTTGTTACAAATAGGATCCACAGAGATATTTGATGCCTGTAGCAGTCTGAGGTTTTTCCTCCTTTTAATACTTAGATGGGCCAACTTCTCTGCTGGTATTTCTTGGTACATCCTACACCATGCAAAGCTGTATCTTTTCTTTTTCAGCCATTAAGTTGGTGACGTTTTGATCTGAGGGAACATACAAATCTTTTCCCCATAGTTAGTTTTAAGATTAAATTGAAAATTTTTTGGCAAAAATGTTTAATATATAACTGTATTCCCCCCCCCTTTTTATTCTAGGTTTGGATTTTTTGACCCATGTGTCACAAAAAGGCAGTTGTAGTACACATACCTACAGGCAGGAATCAAGGTGTAAATTTCATTAAATTTATCCAAGCTGTTTTGGGTGACTGTATGTTGCTAATTTGGGAAGCAAACTTAATTCCTTAATTTAAATTATCCTATAGGTAAAAGAGAATGTTACAAGATGATACTGTATAAGGCAAAGATTATAGAGAACAAATGATTTCTTTATCAGCCAATCAGTGCTACCATGCATTCTCAAAAATATTCAAGCACTTGTTTTCTGTTATTAATATTTACCCTTTTGTAATTATGTTCTTTTTATTAGCCTTTTGTATATTTCATACAATGTTTTTCATTCAAATTTGGATACATTCTCCTCTCCCTGCCCCTTCTCAGACCCCAGTTTATGCACTCTGCCATGCATGTCTTGCACCTTTCTCTCAGTGTTTCCAAGGATTTTTTTTTCCCTCCGGAGGCTTGCTGTTTTGAGCAGAATTTAACTGTGTCAGTCAGTACTTTGAGCCAGTCCTTATGTTGTTGTCCCCTCCCCTTTGTATTACTCCAAATTATGCCTGTTTAAACAACACATATTTGTTAAAATTATGACCTTTGGGAATAAACTCTATTATATTTCCAACATATGTTTTGGGGTTCACTTTTTTCCTTTTCATTTTATATTAATATAGAGTATGAATAAAAATCCTCCACCCCTATATATTAATTACAATGCCTGACTATAAATGGTAGGTCGATTGTAGAGCCCATTAAGAGATTCACATAACAGCACAGTTGTTTTCAGATACAAAGTAATATAATAATAAAGTTGCTCAGTTTGCCTGCCAACTGGGGATTTGGTGTCAGCATCCACATATGAGGGAAACCATTTGCTTATTTTTTTTTCAGAGACACTTTTACTTGTTTTCTTGATCTTGGCCAGTTGTACTGGAGTGAGATGATACCTTATAATGGTTTTAATTTGCATTCCCTTAATTATTAAAGATGTTGGGCCTTTTTAAGATGCTTCTTAGCCATCATTATTTCCTTATTGGTGAAGTCTCTTCAGCTTTTTACATAAATCTTTTGAATAGGTCATTAGTTTTCCTACTTCTTTGATTTTTTGTTTTATTTATTTATTTTTTTTATTGATGCTTTGTGTACTTCATACATCATTTTCCAATTCAGTTCAGGCATATATCCCTTTCCCTTCCCCCCACCCCACCCCTACCCTTCCCAGATCATGCATTCTGCCATAACTTTTCTGCATCTTTCTCTGTTTTTTTTTTTTTTTTTTTTTTTTTCATTTTTTTAACAATAAGTGATAATTTGTGAGTACAAGCATCCTTCATGTAAAACCAATTTGCAAGCAGTTGTGCCCAAACCCACACAGCTCATGGGTCCCACCATCCAGCAGGGGGGGCTTGTATGTTCAATCAAGTTGATCAAATGTGTGTCCAGTCTATATTGTTGTAGTTTCACCATTCACCCCAATCGCAGCCCTTACATTCTACCGTGCCCCCTCTTCCACAGATTGTTCCCTAGGCTGAGAAAAGGGGCACAGGTGGATGAGAAGCAAAATAGTCTACTTTCTCTGGAGCTGTTGTCTTGGTCTCTAGTCAATTCTGGCTGTTTTCTTTCATGGGCTGACAGGTTGTCCAGGCATAACCTTTCGATCCTACTAATGAAGCACACGCAATTAGATATATAGATATTTAAACAGTACTAATTGTTATGGTAGGTTACTTTGGTATAGACACAGATGTTTGGATGGTATGTTAATCCATGAATTACATTTTCTTCTGTTAAGTATGACAAGGTCTTCGTGTGGTTTATAATATCTCCTAACCATTAGTGGATGTAAGCTTGTGGCATCAGCCATGGGTTATTCCTCCAAGGAGAGAACTAATAGCCAATTAGATTTTGCATATACAGGCATATGGCTGCCACTGCTGCACAGTATTTCCAGGCAGGTGAGGTGTAGCTGGTGCTGACAGAGTTGTCTTGCTTGACTCAAGGAGACCTATATTTGCTTTATTGGTTTAGTGGCCTTTGGTAACACTCTCTGGCATTCCAGAGACCATCTGTACTTCTTTGTTTTTTAAGTAGTCTCTATATTCTGGATATTAATGCTCTGAGAGTTGTATCAGCAGTGAAGATTTCCTCCCACTCTGTGGGTTTTATCTGCACTTCCTTAATTGTTTCTTTAGCTGTACAGAAGCTTCTTAGTTTGATGAGGTGCCACTTGTCGACTGTTTATCTTATTTCCTGTCCAGCTGCTTTTTGGTTTAGAAAGTATTTTCCTACGCTTATGTCTTGTATGTTGGTGTCAACTTTTTCTTCTATCACCTTCAGGTTTTTGGATTTCAGGTTGCGACCTTAGATCCATTTGGAGTTTAATTTTGTCCAGGGTTAGACACAGGGATTTAATTTTGTTCTTCTATAAATGGTGATCCATTTTTGCCAACACGATTTGTTGAAGATGCTATCTTTCCTCCACTGAACATTTTTGGCCCCTTTGTCGAATATGAGGTGGCTGAAATTATATGAGCTCAAGTTTGGATCTTCAATTTTGTTCCATTGATCAATGTGTCTGTTTGACAGTACCAGGCTCTCTTTATGACTGTAATACAGCTTGAAGTCTGGTAAAGTAATCCCCCCCACCCCGTATTACACTTTTTGCTCATGGTTGTTTTATCTATTTGGGGGTTTTGGTTTTTCCATATTATTTTAAGGATTTATTCCAAGTCTGTGAAAAAATCTCATGGGGATTTTGCTTAGGAATGCATTGAATCGGTATATTAATTTGGGTAGCATAGACATTTTTACTATATTAATTTTTTTCCAATCCATGCGCATGGGAGGTTTTTCTATCTTTTGATGTTGTCTTAAACCTTCTAAAGGGTTTAGTTTTTTTTGTTGTAGAGGTCTTTTGTTTCTTCGGGGTTAGGATTAGTCCCAGGTATTTTTTTCAGGCTATCGTGATTGGTAAGGTCTCTTTATATTCCTTCTCCAGTTGCTTATTGTTGATGTAAGGGAAGACTACTGATATTTCTAGATTTATTTTGTATCCCACCACTTTACTGAAACTTTTAATCATTTCTTGGAGTTTTCTGGTGGAGTCTTTATCATGCCTTAGGTAAATTATCATATCATCTACAAAAAGAACCAGCTTTTGGAATCATTTATTTTTTTGTATTTTTTTTGTTTCTATTTCATCGATTTCTCCTCTGATTTTGGTTATTTTTTCTTGTCTGCTGGGTTTAGAGTTCATTTAATATTGTCTCTCAAGTGTTTTTAGCTGCAGTGTTAGATTGTTAATTTGTTCTGGGGGTTTTTTTCTTTTTCTTTTTTTGTAATGTGGGCACTTAAGGCTATAAATTTCCCTCTTACATCTGCTTTTAAAGTATCCCACAGGTTTTGTTGTATTATATTTTCATTTTCGTTTAGTTACATGAATACTTTTATTTGGTTCTTTAATTCTTTCCTGACCCACTCATTATTCAAGATTGTGTTGATTGGTCTCCATGTATTGTTATAGTTAGTAGGGATTATCCTGTTGTTAATATTGAACTTTATTGCACTGTGGTCTGATAGAATGCATGGAATAATTTCAATCCTTTGGTATTTGTTGAGATTTCTTTTGTGTCCCAGTATGTGGTTGGTTTTGGAGACTGTTCCATTGGGGCACTAAGTAGAAAGTATATTCTCTGGTATTTCGGTGGAATAGACATCTGTGAGGTCCATTTGGTGCGTTGTATTGTTCAGTTCTGATGTCTCTATTTTTTGTCCAGTTGACCTAGCCAAGGGACTCAGTGGGATATTGAAGTCCCCCACTATTAGCATGCTGGGATTAATGTGTCTTGAGGTCCTCAAGCATTGTGTTTATAAAGTTTGGTGCAACAGAGTTTGGTGCATAAACATTTGAGATTGTGAAATCTTCCTGGTTAATTGCTCCATTGATAAGGATATAATGGCCATCTTTGCCTTTTCTGATTAGTTTTCCTCTGAGGTCTATTTTATCTGATATTAAATTAGCAAGTCCTGCTTGCTTTTTTACCATTTTCTTGGAATATTTTTTCCATCCTTTCACTTTAAGATGGTGTCTATCATTGAGGGCAAGACGAGTTTCTTGTAGACATCATATAGATGGATTCTGTTTCCTAATCCATTCTCCCACTCTATGTCTTTTGATTGGGCAGTTTAGACCATTAATATTTAAGGTTATTATTGATAGATATGTGTTGTTTCCTTTCAACTTATTTTTTGTTTGCATTCTTGGTCTAGGTCTTCATTCACTCTGTTATGCTTTAGTTAATTTCTCTCTTTAGTTGCTTTGGGATAGTGGCTCCTTTCCTCCGTTCTTTGAATTGCTTTGAGTATTTGCTGAATTGTTGGCTTTTTTGACATGTGTTCTTTCATTTAGTTTATGTCATGAAAGATTTTTCTTTCTCATAAAACTATAATTGACAATTTTGCTGGGTATAGTAAGCTGGGTTTTTTTTTGCTGGGTTGGCATCTAAAGTCGTTTATCAACAGGAATACTTTGCTACATGTTCTTCTTGCTTTCAGTGTTTGCACTGAGAAGTGAGCTGTAATTCTGATGGGTTTCCCCTTATATGTAACTTGTTGTTTTTCTCTTGTGGCTTTCAGTATTTTCTCTTCGTTTTGAGCATCTATTGTTTTAACTATGATATGGCATGGGGAATTTCTTCTGGTCTTCTCTATTTGGTGTTCTATGAGCTTCTTGTATTTGTATGGGTTTGTCTTTTTTCAGTTTGGGGAAATTTTCTTCTATTTTTCTGCTGAAGATCCAATCAATACCATTGTCTTGGGATTCTTCTCCTTCCTCTATCCTTATGATGCTGAGGTTTGGTCTTTTCATGGTGTCCCACATTTCCTGGCTGCTCCCCTCTTGGGTTATTTTTTTAATTTTCATAATCTTTACTTGAGTTTTCTAGTTGTGCTATGTTATCCTGTGGTCTAATATTGTTTTTTCTGCTTCATCCATTCTGCTTGAGGCTTTTTCCCATCCTTTCCTATTGATTGGATGAATGTTTAATTTCCTTTTTCATTTCATCCTGATTTCTTCAGTTTTTCCAATTCCTTTTGGAGATTTTCGTTCTTTTCTTGTAGCTCCTTGCTATGCTGGTCAGTTTCTTTTTTCCTTACCGCCTGAGATCTTTTCGGTTGTTTCCACTTCCTTCCGGAGTTTGCCATTCTCTCCCTCTAGTTCTTTTTGGGTTTGTATTCTCTTCCTCTAGTTCTTTTTGGTGTTTGCATTTCTCTTCCTCTAGTGTGACAAACTCTTCTTCCTCTAGAATGACAAACTCTCTTTGGAGTTTGTCATTCTCTTCCTCTAGACTTTTCTGGAGTTTATCATTCTTTTCTTCTACTTCCTTCATGAGTTTTTCATTCTCTCCCCTTAGTTCTCTGATTTGTTCTTTATATTCTTTAATTTCGTTGAATATGTCTACAATTGTTCTTCTAAGGTCGTTGTCGTGGTTTCCTTCCAGGGAGATCTCATTGTCAGGATCTTCTACAGGACAGATAGAGTTCGGTGGGGATTTATTATGAATTTTTCCCATATTGCTGTGTTTCCGATGTGTCTTTAGCATGTGGATTTGTGAGGGGGGTATTGTTATTGTTGTTTGTTTGCTTGTTTTGATTCTGTGGCTAATCTCAAATGTTAATATGGTGGGCTGGTTGGTCACTCACTCTGCTTCCTGTCAGTTTCTTCCTCAGGTTTGGCTTTGCATCCTAGAATCACTGGCACTGCACCTCCTGGATTGTCCCAACCAGAGAACCAGCCACTTAGTCTCCACTACAGTACTAGTAGTTTGAGTGGGGGTGGGGTGGGGTGTTACTCCTTTGGGCCATGGGCTTGCCCTCCCTCCAGGTCTGCCTCTCTATCCCTGCACACATTTGGTCTCTCTGCCTCCCGAGGTGAGGGGTTGAGTTCCTTGCCCTGGCATCAAGGCTGTGCACCGGTATTTCACCTGCCCTATCCACTGAGTCTGCAGGCCTCCTGTCTGCCTCTCTATCTGATCATACACTTCTCTCTGCTCCCCTAAGTGGGGGGTCGAGTCCTTTGCCTGGCAGCAAGGTTGCATGCTGGTATCTCACCTGGCATGCCCTGATTTTTACTCTTAAACTATGATTATATGGGGCTGGAGAGATGGCTCAGCGGTTAAGAGCACCAACTGCTCTTGCAGAGGACCTGGGTTTGTTTCCCAGCACCCACATGGTGGCCAAGAACTGTTTTTCACTCCACTTCCAGGGGAATCCTACACCCTCTTCTGACCTCCGCAGCATTGCATGACACGGGTGCACCAACCTACATGCAGACAGTACATTCATACACATAAAAATAATTTTTAAAATTAAACTATGATTATATCGATTACTAAGATGCAGTAACTGCCATATAGAAAATTGTCTCATATAGATATTGTCATTTTTTGTCACTCTCACACATTGAGGCATAAAGTGAGGGTATTCTTGTCTGCATGAAGATAGGTGGTGAGGAAATACAAAAACAGGATCAGGAGGAGGTGAATAAGAAATCATTGCATCATAAACAAATGTTAAATGTTATGGTCTGGATGTTTATATTCCCTCAGTATTTGCATGCTTAAATCCATACCCCAAAGTGAATATATCAAATTGAAGGAACTTTAGGAAGTGATTAGCCCATGAGCAAAAATTCTTCATGAGTAAATTAATGTTCTTATAATAAAGTGCTCTGTAAATTTCTTACCATTTTCTAATGCTAGGTGAAATTAATATCATGATTGTCCTGAAGAAGTGGACCCTCAGAAAAAATAAAAAAGTTCTGGTTTCTTAATATTGGACATATTAGTCTCCAAAATTGTTAATAAATGTTCAATACTTATAGGACATCAGATTGGTGTTGTTTTGCTACAGCAATCCAAATAGTCTAATACACTCTATGAGACTAAACGATGAAAATAAAATTATACCTACTATTTACTGAACATGTACTATGTACTCAAGCTATACTTTTCCCAAATTATTCCATTTTATCTTCCAAGTAGCCTTATGAGGTTAAAATAATTCTCTCTTAATTTTACAATGCAGATACCTTTATTATCTATTTCCTGCTGTGGTGAAATTAAATCTAGGAGAATTCAATTGACTTATCATTCAGAGCATGTATTAAGCAGTTATAAAGATTAAATGAAATGTGTATGAAAACATTTTCCACAATATTTAGTACATAATACATGCTTAATATATGTCAGTTATAATATTCTAATTATAAGATTTTGAGACTAAATATCCTAATAATAAGTTTTTCACATGTGAAATAAGGACTAATTGCCTCATAAAGTTGCAAAGATTAAATGAGACTATATGTTCATAAGGTCTGTACATATTAAATGCTTTATAAATGTTTGTTATTTCTGTCATTTCTAAATAAGGAAACTAAACTACAAAAGCTGTAAGTAGCTTTTCCAACGTGACAAGAGCTATAATAGATCGAGATCTGGATCCAACAGCTTAAAAATATATAATGGATATTTAACTACTGAGCATCACCCATTCTTCAACTGATTAGCAAAATTGGAGAATTTTTGGCAAAACGCCATTTAAATACATTAGGTGCTCTCTTGGTAAGGATGGAAGAAGTATTTTGTGTTCTTTTGAGCATATCAGAAAGGAAAGAAGGGATAATAGAACCAATTTGCTTTTTTAAATTTAAATAAATCTCTCAGGAGGCCCAGAGTAACTATCAGGAGAAGGAAAAAATGAAATGGTAACATATAATGAAAGAAAAATGAGGGTAATCACAGCAGGTACACTGAATGCAAAGATTGTACCAAGAACAACATATTCTAAAGAAGGGGTGACCAAATAAGTGAACACCAAAATTTATTTCTTTCACAGATCAATATTTATAACACTATACTTATTTGTCAAGGTGCTAGATTCATCAAGTTTTCAAACTCAAGAAATTATGTCATATTTCTGACCCCACCTAATCAAAATACCGAAAGGTGAATCATAAAAAGATGTTTGTTGCATCCATTTCCACAAGCAACCCAAACTTGTGTGGATGAAAGAAGAAAAGGTTAGCTAATAATGAAAAGGGTATTATTGTGTGGGGACCTTCTACTGTTCACTGAGTCAATTCTCATCAGAAATTCCTCTCACTATTTTGCAACCATCCCATACCCAATCAGATGCCTTATACCCAGGAATATAAATCCTAAAATTAGAGGTTGGTATTGTTTTCTGCTTTGACATCTTGTGAAATTTGAATACCTCAAATAGCTTGACCCAACTTGGAGATTGCCTTTATAATGTATTCCTTAAAACAACACTTCTTAAACAATCAGTGCTCTTTGTCAAAAGAACCAGATAGCAATTCTTAATTAGGTATTATCAGTCAGATTCAAAATGTTTCAAGCCCACAGAATTATTCCAAGAAGCCAGTAACATTTTCCCATAACCTCAAAAAGTCATCTTACCCTCCTTATGTTGTAAATCTTGATGTGCATGGCCTTTGTTTGTCCAATATATTCTTTTTTTTTAATTTTTTTTATTAATTTTATTTATTTCTGTATGTGTATGAATGTACTGTCTGCATGCAAGTTTGTGCACCCGTGTCGTGCAATGCCGCGGAGGTCAGAAGAGGGTATCGGATTCCCCTGGAACTGGAGTTCTCCTGGAATTGGAGTTTCAGACGGTTCTCGGCCGCCATGTGGGTGCTGGGGATCGAACCCGGGTCCTCTGTAAGAGCGGTCGGCGCTCTTAACCGCTAGGCCATCTCTCCAGCCCCTGTCCAATATATTCTTAAGGACAGTCAAATGATAGCCTTGAATGGCATGCTATGTCTACTGCCCTGTAGTCTGAATATGACAGTATTAAACTGTGATGTCAGTCATCTACTCAGCTCCATATAGCATGCATATATCAACCCCAAATACCATACACAAGGAAAGAAATTTAAGTTCTCCTCAAAGAGGTGAATAGAAGACAGTTGAGACAATTGTCATAAACAAAATGCCCCAAACCTAACCAAAGATTCTTTATGAGAATTATCTTATTTTGCTTTTCATAGCAAACATCTTGTTAGAATGCTTTAATATCTCGGATGCTATGACTTTTTAAAAATAATGTTCTGTATCTTCACAGTCATAGGAGAAAATGAAAACAGCATTCCTGTCACACAATGAAAGAATCAATTTTGAATTCAGCTAAGTCCAGAGTCTTTAAAACTATGAAATAGCAATGGTTATAGAGGTGTAACTCTTAACACTGTCAATATTTATTCTCTGGAAAAATAAATTCAATACTAAAAGTAAGGTAATCAGACTCTTCCTACTGCAGAGATACATGTACAGCCATGCTTATTGCAGCTCTCTTCACAAGAACGAAGAGCTAGAACCAACACAAGTGCCCACAACTGACGAGTAGATAGAGAAAATGTGGTACATTTACACAAAGGAGTTCTACATAGTGGTAAAAAAAAGATGACATCATGAAATTTGCAAGTAAATGGGTGGAACTAGAAGATTTTATGCTAAATGAAGTAACTCAGTCCCAGAAAAAAAAATAGATGAATGGTATCCCTGATCTGTGGATGCTGGTTCCAAGTACCTAGTTGCTGAGCAATGTTAATGTTATATTCCTCATGATCTGAAGACAACTGTGCTCTTGTATTGTGAATAACTAAACAGGTTCTAGAGTTGACCTAACACTTATTTTCAAACCTTGGATTTTTGGTATATGATGGATGGTATGTGTGCGTCTTTTAGAGTAATATGGGATTAAAATGGAAAGATGCAAATCAAGAAACATGGTATGTAAATAACATACATTTTTTTTCCAAAGGATAAAATTTTAATATAGGTGCAATTTAACAGACTGGTGTAACTTAGCCTTTCTGGGTACTTAACGACAATACTTAACGTCCATACCAATTTGGTCGAGGGACCTAAGGGATAACTTTGTTCTTTGCCTTCAGAGGTCAACCAAATCTTATAGGGGATTATGCATGGGGGCATCTCTTGAAATATCCTGCAAATGTGTGTCACCCACCTTCCTGTTCAGGGAGGTCTTGGAGAGCCACTAATTGGACTTCAGCCAGTGTCCAGTCTATAAAGAAGAAAGTCTTCTCATGCTTCAGAAAAGGAATCCTGGTCTAGCAAGACCTGATTTTGTCCTTGAGTGGATGGAACTGGTAAATGAAAAGCTGAAAGGGTCAAGGGGCTCCCACCCTCCTCCCCCAAAAAACTCAAAGAGACTCCTGAGGACCAGATCTTCAACTGACCTCAAGGAGACAAAAATCTTGGTTAATCTGGCCTAACTGTGTGGCCTTGAGCATCTAAAAGGAAAGTACAACCAGAAATAAATAATCAGTAACACCACAGAAACTGTATTGCAGACATAAAATTGAGATCTTAGTAAAAAGACAAAAAGAAAAAAAGAGAGAATACAGTTGTTTGGTCTGTCTTCAATTCTTACTGGCAAGTTCATCTGCTCTGTGGCTGCCACTGAATCGGCACTCCTCAAAGACATGAAATACAGCTTTTTAACCTTCCAATATGATATGAAGACTCATGTCTCTCCAAGAATCCTCCAAACCTTCAATGCCAGATGGGGACTACTGAGATACACAGCTTGTGGACTAAGCAGCTAAGTGGATTTCAGCCTCATCACAATATAGACTGCCATTGTTGGATTACCTGGGCTGTATCATGGAGGCCAGTACAGGGGGATGAAGACAGGATACGTGCTTACTGGACTTCATTTGGGGGATCATGGGAGGGAAAGACCCCAATATGGAGCAAAAGTGCAGGATTGACGGTTGCTTGGGGTTGCCAAGGATCAACCTTCAAGCACTTCCTTAAGGAAAATATTACATCTTTTAGGGAAAAAAGTCCTTCAATTCAAGTGATATATATATATATATATATATATATATTTTGGAATTAACCTGTAGTTTGTTTTCAGACGTCATAGTTTTTGGTATATGTGTGACATATGTATGTATATGATGGAGCAATCAAGTTGAGAGAACAAGCAAGAACAAAGGACTGGAAATAAATCCTTGAAAGACTCAGAAAAGAAAGGCAGAACAGTAGGGTAAGAGTGCAGGGACTTGGTGCGGTGAGGGGCATGGAAAGGAAGTGACTCTAGATTCAACTGAGAAATGATGTATGGGGAACTTATGGAAAAAGTTATAATAACAATAAAAAATTACGTCAACCTAGAAAAAAAAATAATTATTATCCTCAGAGGAAAACAAGAAGTAAAATGGCATTTTCAGCTTTTGGATTATTTGATTCTGGTTTAAATATGGATATAAAGAATTTAAAAATCTAATTAAAAACTAAAAAAAAAGTAAGGTAGAAGGCACAACTTTTGAAACATATATAGTGTGGCAGGAGAGGAGACTTTGGTAGAAAAACTAATGATGAAGGCCAAATTAGAGAAGTAACACAGACTTAAACGGAGCAGTGGCTGAGAAATGTTGTAAGCAGATTACTTATTCTTGCTGTGATCAACCAAAAGCAACTATGAAAGGAAAGGGTTTATTTGGCGCTAGGGTTTCAGACTGGGGATCATAATTAGAGGTAGAAACAGAGTAGCAAAAAGTTGGAGCAAGAAGCTGGTTTATCATATTTCTTTCCCAGAAAGTGAGAAATAGATATAGCAAACGAGAAGTGGAGAAATGCTATGAAATGTCAAAAGTCACCCCAGCTGATGTACTCCTTCTCTAAGGATCCACACCCCAAAATAGCCCTAAACAGTGCTATCCCTACTGTGGAAACAAATGTTCAGATTATGAGCCTATGGGGACAGATCACTTTCAGCCACCGCATAACCCTCCCTGGCCCCCTATCTCATAATCAATAGCATAATGTAAAATACATTTAATTCAACTTTAAAATTCCCCAGTCTTTAACAATGTCAACTCTATTCAAAGTATAAAACATTTTATTCAATCTCAGTCAATCTCTTAGCCATGAGACTTTATAAAAATAAAAAAAATGCATCCACAGCATATACAGTTCCACCCCAAAACAGAGGTGTGGAACAAAGGTAATAGTGGTAGTCCAACATCAGACAAGAGCAAACATAAAACAAAAAATCCTGATGCCTCTGTATTCTATGTGACGGGGAAAAAATTAATAGTTTCAAAAAATAGGGCTGAGAATACCAGCCACTCCTACAAAGTTTTATAATAAACATAATGAAAATATAATATATAATAATAATAAATATATAATATATGATAATAATATTAGATGGCTAGAAACCAATTCATGAAACCTGTTCTATTTGATGGATGTCTCATGGCTCTGGCATCTTCAATATTTTGATGTCTCTACCATAATCCATGCTTCACTTTCATAACTTCAGGCAATGACTCCTCAAGGAATCATCCTCTCCCTAGGCCTTCATTAAGGAATTCCTTGTCACATTTTTCTTAGATACAATGGCTCTCTGAACCACAGAAGACTCCATGACCCCATCACTCTTACATCTTCCATGCCTCCAAAACCAGTTCCACATATATTACAATATCAAGTTCAACTGCCAGCACAGTATGGGCATGCACTCCCTCGAATTAGACTAACAGCAGCTTTTGCATGCATTTGAATTCTGGGAACAGAAATCAACTTGACTCTCACAAGTTAGAAGCTATGTACAGTTGTACATAGCTTCTTGCCCTTAGGTAATCCTTCCCATTGGTCCCCAGCAGTAAAAGATGCCTGGAATTAATTGCATAAATCTAGTAAAAATTACTGCCTCCATTTAAGCATATGCCTTGGCTGTAACATTAAACTTACTAGTGATTTTTTTCTGTATTAGCGTACTTTTTTAATTTTTCTCTGACCCAGATATTCTTTTTCATTGTATGCCCACATAAGAATTATCAGTAATGAGCCAGGTGTGGTGGCACATGCCTTTAATCTCAGCACTTGGTAGGCAGAAGCAGGCGGATGTCTTTGGGTTCAAGGCTAGCCTGATCTACAGAGTGAGTTCCAGGCCAGCTGGGGCTACAGGGAGACCCGGTCTTAAAAAGAATTAAAAAAAAATGAATTATCAGTAATAACCATGTCAAAGAATCAATGTTATTTTATTTTATTTTTTACACCAAAAAATTAGTCCTTTACTATTTGATTAACCTCAGATAAATTCTTAGGTCATAGGCAGAAAGTAGCTAAATTCTTTGCCAAATATTACACACATGTCTTCTCAACCCATTGCAAATAATGTTCCTGTGGAAATCTCATGAGCCAGGATTCCACAGTCCATATTGTGCTCAGGACTATTGTCATCCAGGCTCTTGTTAAATTGTCCATGAAGCTTTGCTTATAGTTTCCATCGGTTTTTTAGTCCCAAAGTACTAAAGTCTTTTACATTCCTCGAAAAAAAAAATGGTCATATCCTTCACAGCAAGACTCCACTCTCTGGTACCAACTTATGTATTAATCATTTTTTTATAATTGTTATGAATTAACATAACCAAAAGCACCTTACAAAATAATGAAATTTTTTGGAGCATGGTTTCTGAGCAGATGTCCACAATGATGGAGGAGGCATGGTAACAGGTTTTATGAGCAGGAAGCTGAGTGATTACAGTTTCACTACCAGGAAGCTATGTGAGAAATAGAGAGAACTAGCTGGAAGTAGGGCAGGACAATGAACTCAATTCCTGCCCCAGTAATGTACTTCCTCCAGCAAGGCTCTACCTCTTAGTTTTCATAATATTCTTAAACAGCACAGAAACCTGAGGATTATGTCATCATATGCAAGAGCCTTTAGGAGATGTTTCTCATTCAAGTTATCACAGATTCTTCAGCAAGTAAGAGTCTAAATTGCTTGTACAGATAACCCGAGTTCCATATTAAACACCCACATCAGATGTCTCTCAATCAACCTATAATTCCAACTCCAGAAGATCCAACACCCTCTTTTTATCATCCAGGGCAGTAACATTCATGTTCCCATACCAAGATACAGATGCACGGGCATACACAGAAACAAAAATTAAATGAACCTTTAAAAAAGAAAACTTAAACACAATTCCACAATTTGACCCAGTTGGAGATTCAAAATTATAACAAAAAGTATAAGAGATGCAAGTTGGTTTTTGAACCCCAGCAACACACGTTCTTAGATAACTTTAGAACATGTTGAAATGAAGCACTTGGCAAGGTTTCATGGCCTAAATCAATATTGAGTATCAGATAAGGTATATATGTGCATATTGCCAACATTAACTACAGCATTACTAAATTCCTTATAGTCATAGTATGGGGCACTCTATGGCCTAATTTCAGAGGAAATTTATATTGGACATGAATATCTTCACATAATATATAATGATTTTAAAGTACTAAATCTTTAATAAAAATTGGATTGAGAAAAATGGGACCCGAAGGACCTATCTCCACCTAAAACACATAATATGCTCCAAAATAAATCATATTAGGCCTGTCAAGGTTTGAACCTGCATTATATAATAACATCTAAATGAAGGGATGATTATTTCTACACTCTTTTGTTTGACACTCCAGTAGCCTATTATTAAACTTGGAATGACATGCACTGCAGAGGGTATTCATATCTTCAACCAGTGGTCATATCACCTAATGCATCTATGTCCTATACTCTATATTATTTACTTGTTAATCTACATAATTAGCAAGCTGTATATTTGTTGCTATTATATTTGAAAATTTTTCTTATGTTATTTTTTCAACATTCTGTCAGTAATAGTTTGCATTCAAAGTGAAGTAATATTTAATATACACAGAATACTTAAACAACTTGGTTATTGCACCATCATCAGAGGCTGTACTTTAACTCTATCCATCTTTCTCCAGTGCCACAAGTATGACATAACATGCAGGACATCCTTTGAGAAGAATATTCTTTTGACACACTTTTTCAGACATATAAATGCAAAAGAGCTCACACAAAGTAAATGGACTATTGTACCATATTTATTGCCAGGTCCAAGTCATCTTGTTTAAATACCTGAAAATCATTCAGCAACCCAAAAGTTCCTATATCCTTATCAAGAAACAATTATTGGGACTGGAGAAATGGTTCAGAGCTTAAGAGCCCTGGCTGCACTTCCTGAGGTCTCGAGTTTGATTCCAGCACCCACAAGGCAGGTAACAATAACACATAACTCCAGTTCCAGGAGGATCTGATGTATTCTTGTGCTCTTTGTGGACACTGAAGAATACTAGTGGACCTACCTCCATGCAGGCAATAATAGACTTGTACACATAAAATAAAAAGAGTAAAATAAAATATTTTAAAAGAAACCATTATTTACAGCCTATTTACCCCAGTCTGAAACATGTCTTCATTTCGTTAACCTTTTAAGTGTTCTTTTACTAGCAAATTTCTCTTTATTATCCTTTATTTAGTTATTGGCAGAGTGCACAGAGACTAAAACTGCCTCCAATAAATTCATTATAATGTCTCAAAATTGCTGTTCATTAGGCAATTCTATTAATGACCCCAAGCCTGCTTTATATAGAGTATTTAGTAATCTTCCATACATCCTAAAATCTCTACACAAACCAGGACAACTGGAAGTTATTCATAGACTCATCTTAACAAATGGATAACTAATACAGTTTGGTGCCAGATAGTGGGCTGATGCTGCGAAGAAACTCATCATGTTGGTTTGATGAGGAAGGTGACTTTGAAACTTTGGAGTATCAAGGCAGTCAAATGCTGTAAACAAAGCTTAAAATGATATTCTAGTGGGAGTCTGGAAGAAAGTAATGCTGAGACCAATGGAGGCCCAAAGGGTAAAGAGGACTTAAACAGCACCTGAAATATTTTAGCAGGGAAACTGTCTGCTAACTGTCTAAAGCATAAGAAATTGTAGTGGATTAATGTCCTTGGTGGAGGATAGTTCAAGACAGAATTTTTAATTCTGTGGTATGGTTAATAATGGTGAATATTATGCAGATATATAATGAAAAGGAGCAAATTAGGTTGAAAGGAATGCAAAATATCTACTTTGAGGAGGAAAAGAAGGCTAAGCATTTTAATTTGTCAGCCAAAGTGAGTTCTGGATGAGACGCTCCCATTGCTAAGGACACTAGAGCCATTAAGAAGAGGCATACAGATCTATACTTGACAAATGAAAAAAGTACCCATATGGCAACTTCCCACTCATATATACTTCCAAGCTGTGAAGAAAATGAAAGTTCTAAGGGGTTTTCTGTTCCTGGAAAACCACGCATACAAAAGCTGCTGAAAATATGGATAAATGTGACTATACCTGGCTGACAGCTAAAGTTGGCAGTGTCCTTTATGTGGTGCTGATTTTAGAGGCACAGGAGATGCAAAAGTAAGGGGAACATCAATTCTTCCTCCATGGTTTCCAAGAGACCCTTTGAGCCAGGCAGTGTGTACCATGGGATTCTCTGTGACAATACGGTCCTGGGAGGACAGGAGACCCTGAGTGGCCATTGCATGAAGCTGTGAAAGTCAATCCTGGTTGGCACTAGAGACACAAGATGTTGGAGATGCCAGAGACATAATACATCTGACAAAGAAAGTTGTATATAGGGAGTGGTACCATCCCAAATGAGTGATTAATGTTTCAAGCACCAAAGCTGGAGTGGCTAAGTCATTTAATGTATTTGGAAGTAAACTACTGGACATCAAACATGGAACTACATGATTTAGTGTTTGTCCTCCAGTATTCAGGTTGACTGTTATTTACCATTATAAGTCCATTCCTTTTGAGTAATAATGTTTATTCAGTGTCATGGTATGTTGCAAGGTCTATGAAGAGATTTTAGACTGTAATTTTAAATAGTGTTGAGACTGTTAAAAACTATCAGGAATTTTAAAGTCAGATTAAATATGTTTTGTATTATGATATGAGTATCAGCCTACAGGGGCTAAGGATTGGGATGTGGTGGTTTGAAAACTGTTACCCACAGGCTCCAATATACTACTGATCACTTGGTGACACTGTTTGCAGAAGTTTGAGAGCTCCACATTGCTTGGGCAAGCATGGTACCGAGGGTGGGCTTTGAGAATTCATAAACATTACAATTACTGCCCTACTTACTTTCCATACCTTCTTGAAGATATGTGTTTTAACAGAATCAGGAATCACTTGATAGTGACTACATTACTGAAGAAAATGTCTTTCTATTTAATAGCCATTGGCTTCATGAACACAAAGTCTTATGAATATACTACTTACCCATAAAAACTTAAGACATTTCAATGATGGCCAAGGAATTCAAAATAAATTTTATAATATACAGTGCTTGCTTTTGACAAAGGTAGTCAGCCCAATCCCCATCTTCCTTACAGGCCCTTGGCAGCTTGTTTAATTGTGTAACAGAGGGTTCATCAAAAACAGTCTATGTAATGTTGCAAAATGGCAAATATCCACATATCTTTGTGTCACCTTTGAAATAAGCATTGAGCCCACTTGGCACACACCAGCTGAGCTGAAGAGACTGCGCCACATCTGGTAGGGGATAGTGGGAAGGAGAAACTAGGCCTGCCGGGCACACAGCAGCAACCAGGCACACACCAGCTGAGCTGCAGGGTACAGAGGCACAGGCTAAGCAGGCAGTCGGTAGTCCCATCCCTCCCAACTGGAATTCCAGAGGGAGTGTTCAGTAAGCTCTACAACCAACCTAGAGGAACTGGCTGGCATCAGCAGAGGGAGAACAGGGCTAAGAGGGTGTCATAATGGCTGTTACCTACCCAGTTCTTACAGAATAGAAAGGGAAGAGTGAGATATACTTCCCAATATATAACCAAAATTGAAAGCCTGAAATCTAGACAAGCCAACACTCCATAAATAAAGAGAAGGAATCAGAGAAAGTGATCCTTCAACATGGTGAAGAGGCATCACAATACAGGCAAAAGGAAACCCACATGCCAAAGTGCAGTGAAAGAACAATATGAGAAAAGAGCACAAAATAAAGTCTATGGAACTTATGGAGGATTCCCACAAGGAGACCTCCCTGGAGGTGGTACAGAACACAGATCATAAAATAATCACAGATAAATTAAAAGAAATCATGGAACTAAGGGGAGAGAATGAAAAACGCAGAAAAGACCTGGAGGGAAAGAATGAAAATCTTTGGAAAGAACTAAAAGGAGAAAATGAGAAACTCCAGAAAGAACTAGGGGGAGAAATTGACAAACTCCAGAAGGAAATAGAAACACTGAAAAGATCCCATGATGAAATGAAAAAGGAAACCAACCAGCGAAGCAATGAACTACAAGAAAAGATTGAGAACCTCCGAAAGGAAGTAGAAATAGTAAAGAAAACACAAGATGAAATAAAAAAGGAAGTCAAGCACTCATCCAATCAAGAGGAAAGAATGGGGAAAAGCCTCAGAAATAGAATGGAAGAAGCAGAGAAAAAAAAAAAAAAAGAATATCAGACCTGGAAGATAACACAGAACAACTAAGGAACTCAAGTAAAGACTATGAAAAATTTAAAAATGCACAAGAATGGAACAACCAGGAAATGTGGGACACTATGAAAAGATCAAACCTCTGCATCAGAGGGTTAAAGGAAGGAGAAGAATCCCAAAATGTTGGTAGCCTGCTTCATTAAAGAAAGCCTGTGCTAGAGTTTCGCGAACTCACCTCCACCCATCGAGCAAGGAAGGAAGGCTAGTTTCACTTTACTTCCTCCACGTAAGATAAGCCTCAGGATGTTCCAGCCCACAGGACATTCCAGGCTTATCTTCATCCTGCCCTTGGCCCTCCTTACTTCCTCCTCGTAAGATAAACAGGATGCTCATTAACCACAGGATGTTCGAGCCCACGCTTTTGGTATGCAAATGAGGCATTGGATGGTGCACCAATCCAGAGCATGCACGAGCCCTCTAGACTGCTATATAAGCAGTGCTTCTGCCCCATTTCGGGGTCCTTCTCACAAGAGAGCTGTACACAATAAAGTTTGCTGCAGAAGAATCCTGTTGTCCGCGTGAAGTTCTTGCTGGCGAGACTGCTGCGCGCGACAAGTGGTGCCGAAACCCGGGAACTTACCATCGCTGGCACCGAGAGGACCCTTCGCTTTCGAAGAGGATTCAGAACTGCAGGGTAAGTCGCTCGGAGAGGCATGTCGTCTGGTGAGTTTGCTGGCATTGATTTTGGTTTGGGGCTGTCTCCCCCCTGGGAAGGTTTTATCGAAGGAATGGTTGTCGTCCTTGCTGCCACAATTTTGTTTTGTCTCCTTATGTCCTGCTTAGGGACGAAGGCAGTCAGGAAATTAGTCAAAAATTGCTTACAGGATGAGGTGTGTGAGGCAGCTAGAATGCAAGGACAGACCACTTCAGAGATGGTCCAGGATAGCATGTCAGAAACCGAGCGCAGTGAGAGGTTGGGTGCGCGCGCGAAAAACCCTGATTTTATTACGGAAAAAGGACCTCCCGGTACATGTGGTAAGGGAGAGAAGATGTTGCCGCCCCTCCTGCCCTCTATTCGGGCGACTCAGGGGACAAGCCTATACCCAGTGAAAGACTTGGAGGCTTTGCACGTTAGTCTTGATGGGGATAGTTCTTCTGACAATGAAAGTCTAGACCCCGATGATGAAGCGGTCCTTGAGGAACAGGCGGCCATTTATGGCCAGGATCATTCCACTGACCATCCACAGGGGAGGGACAGGATCTTATGGAGTGTGAGACCGCCTCCAGTCAACACATCTGCCCCCCCGGGCACTGCCGCTCCCGCGGCGCCCCTACCTTATGTGCAGCACGGCCGATCCGCCTCGCGTATCCTGCGTAAGGATCGTGACAAGTTGGCTCTTATGTTCCCTGTTATTGAGAGGGATGGTGGAAGAGTTCATGCGCCTGTCACTTTCTCAAAAATTAAAGACTTAGCAGAATCAGTTAAAAACTATGGAGTCACAGCTAACTTCACGTTGGCACAATTAGATAGACTTGCCACCTCCAATATGACACCATCTGACTGGGAGACCGTTGCTAAAGCCTCTCTCACCAGTATGGGGCAATATATGGAATGGAGAGCATTGTGGCATGAGGCAGCTCAAACCCAGGCAAAAGTCAATGCTACAGCTCTAACCCCTGAACAAAGACAATGGAATTTTGACCTCTTGACAGGCCAAGGGCAGTATTCTGCTGCCCAGGATAATTACCACTGGGGCGCTTATACCCAGATTTCCACCGCTGCCATAAAAGCTTGGAAGGCGTTACCCCATAAGGGAGAAACAAATAATCAACTTACCAAAATTATTCAGGGCCCTCAAGAGCCATTTTCTGATTTTGTTGCTAGAATGACAGAGGCCGCTGGGAGAATTTTTGGCAACACTGAACAATTAACTCCCCTGATTGAGCAACTAATTTTTAAACAAGCTACACAAGAATGCCGCGTTGCCATAGCTCCCCGAAAAAACAAAGGCCTTCAGGACTGGCTTACTTTGTAGGGAACTTGGTGGCCCTCTTACTAATGCTGGGCTAGCAGCTGCAATCTTGCAGTCTCACAGACGCCCCCTTAGAGGACCACATAAAAGAGTCTACTATAAGTGCGGGAAACCAGGACACCTAAAGAAGGACTGTAAAATGCCTGACATAGAGAAGCCTGCACCCGTGCTTTGCAGCCGTTGTGGTAAAGGCTTTCATAAAGCTTTTCAGTGTTGTTCTGTCAGAGACATACATGGAAAACTCCTTCCCCCGTTAGAAAACCAATGATTGGACATGTCAAAAAACGTGAGGGCAGGCCCTCGGCCCCAGGGCCCGCACAAATAAGGGGTTCACCAGGTAACTTCAGTAATGGAAGGCCAGGAAATACCACAAGATTGGACCTGTGTGCAGCCTCTGACTTCTTATTAATCCCTCACTTAGGTATTCAGCCTGTCCCTGCGCAATGTATTCAGCCATTACCTGACGGGACAATAGGATTAATTTTAGGACGGGGATCCCTAACATTACAGGGTCTCGTTGTTTACCCTGGATTGATTGACAATCAACATCAAATAAAATTACAGATTTTGTGTTCTAGCCCTAACGGAGTATTTTCTATAAAAAAGGGAGACAAAATAACACAAGTAATCCTTTTACCCTGCCATCAACCTGCTTCCCCTACAGATGTGAAAAGGCCAATGGGATCCACTGGCCAAGATTCGGCCTATTTGATTGTACAGTTACACTCTCGTCCAAAACTTAAGTTACAAATCAATAAAAAAACTTTTGAAGGCATACTAGATACTGGTGCTGATAAGAGCATAATTTCTTCTCACTGGTGGCCCAAATCATGGCCAATAACAGATTCCTCACATTCTCTTCAAGGATTGGGCTATCAGTCCTGCCCTTCTATTAATACTAGTACCTTAACATGGACTGCCCCTGAAGGTCAACAAGGACAATTCACTCCATACGTCCTTCCACTACCAGTTAATCTCTGGGGAAGAGACGTTATGCAATCTCTGGGCCTAGCTTTATCTAATGAATACTCCACCCCTGACCAAGACATGATGAGAAACATGGGATACGTCCTGGGTCAAGGACTAGGCAAATTCAACCAAGGCAGAACTACACCTGTATCTGCCAATCAAAAGATGGACAGGCATGGTCTGGGATTTTCCTAATCGCCACTGAGGCAGCACGACCTATACCTTGGAAGACAGAGGACCCGGTATGGGTTCCCCAGTGGCCACTGACCTCTGAAAAGTTAGTAGCAGTAAAAGAAATAGTGGACCAACAGTTAAAAATGGGCCATATAGAGCCTTCCACTTCCCCATGGAATACACCCATCTTTGTCATAAAGAAAAAATCGGGCAACTGGCGGCTATTGCATGACTTAAGGGCAGTTAATGAACAAATGAATACCTTAGGCTCTGTGCAGAGGGGACTCCCTGTCCTCTCTGCCCTCCCAAAAGATTGGAATTTGATAATTATAGATATTAAGGATTGTTTCTTTTCTATTCCTCTATACCCACCTGATAGAATTAGATTTGCATTCACCATCCCCTCACTTAATCACAGTGAGCCGGATAAAAGATATCAATGGACAGTGCTACCACAGGGCATGGCCAATAGCCCCACTATTTGCCAGTTATATGTACAGGAAGCCATTCAACCAGTCAGAAAAAAGTTTCCTCAGTTGATTATTCTCCATTATATGGATGACATTCTTCTATGTCACCAGGATTTGGATCTACTTAAGCTTGCCTACCCGTGTCTCCTTGCCACTCTTAGGCGATGGAATTTGCAGTTGGCCATTGATAAGGTACAGATTGCCACATCTGGACAATTTTTGGGCTCTTTGATTCTCCCTGATAAAATTTTACCCCAAAAATTACAAATTCGTAGAGACCACCTACACACTCTTAATGACTTTCAAAAACTCCTCGGAGACATTAATTGGCTAAGACCTTTTTTAAACATCCCCTCCGCAGACCTTAAGCCTTTATTTGAAATTTTAGAAGGGGAGGCCCATATAACTTCCCCTAGAAAACTCACCCCATCGGCAGAACAAACATTAACAAAAGTAGAGGAAGCAATTCAACAGGCACAATTGTCTCGTCTGGATGTAACCAAGCCTTTAATATTGTGTGTTTTGGACACGAAGGACCTGCCTACAGCTGTCCTCTGGCAACAAGGCCCATTACTTTGGATTCACCCACATGTTTCCCCCGGGAAAACAATCGACTGGTATCCTGCAGCAGTTGCTCACTTGGCTATTAGAGGGCTTAAAATGGCAATCACACATTTTGGTATACAACCTCATATTCTTATAGTACCCTATACTTCTGAGCAAGTACAGGTTTTAGCCGCTACCTCAAATGACTGGGCTGTCTTAGTCACTTCCTTTACAGGAAAAATTGACAATCACTATCCCAAACATCCCCTTCTCCAGTTTATGCGTTCTCAGAGTATAGTTTTTCCAAAAATTACTGCTAACCAACCACTTAAAAATGGTCTAGTAATATATACGGATGGCTCAAAAACTGGAATAGGAGCCTATGTGGTAGATTCCAAGGTTTTCAGTAAACAATATTCTCATAACTCACCTCAGATTGTTGAATGCCTTGTAGTCTTAGAAGTCCTACAGATGTTTCCAACCCCTCTTAATATTGTCTCTGATTCATCTTATGTGGTAAATGCTGTAAAAATCCTAGAAACGGCTGGAATTATAAGGCAAAGCAGTAAGGTAGCTTCTATATTCCGCCAAATTCAAAATGTACTCCTTCACAAAAAAGCCCCTGTGTATATTACACATATCAGGGCACATTCAGGCCTGCCTGGCCCCATGAGCCACTATAACGATCTGGCTGATAAGGCCACCAAATTAATAGCTGTTGCCTTAAATACAGTAATTGACCAGGCCAAAAATTTTCATGCTAAATTTCATGTAACGTCAGAGACTCTGCGACGCCGTTTTTCCCTAACTAGAAAACAAGCACGTGACATTGTCACCCAATGCCAAAATTGCTGTCAATTCTTACCTACATCACATATTGGAGTTAACCCGAGGGGGATACGGCCACTACAAATCTGGCAAATGGACGTTACACATGTCCAAACCTTTGGAAGATTGCAGTATCTTCATGTCTCTATAGACACATGTTCAGGCATTTTGCATGCCACCCCCATGACAGGTGAAAAGACAGCACATGTTATTCAACATTGTCTTGAAGCCTGGGCTGCTTGGGGAAAACCAAACTGTCTTAAGACAGATAATGGGCCTGCCTACACCTCACAAAAGTTTCGTCAATTTTGTGCACAAATGAAAGTCACGCACATTACTGGCATTCCTTATAACCCTCAAGGACAAGGCATCATTGAACGTGCACATCGCACTCTCAAATCCTACTTATTAAAACAGAAAGGGGGAATTATGACAGAACTCCCCCCAAATCCACGGACGGCTACAGCTATAGCCCTTTTTACACTGAATTTTTTAAATTTGGATGACTCAGGTCACAATGCAGCTGAGCGACACTGCTCAGAGATAAAAAACTCATCAGAAATGGTAAAATGGAAAGATGTCATATCTGGAAAATGGAAAGGCCCGGATCCTATTTTAATAAGATCCAGGGGAGCTATTTGTGTTTTTCCACAGGAAGAAGAAAATCCAATTTGGGTGCCTGAGCGATTAACAAGAAAAATAAAAGAACATGAAAAGATCAATGATCCAGTTGCTGGTGATTTTCATGATCAGCCTCTGGATGACTCAGGCGGAGCCACGATGGGGGATCCTGTCAGTGTTCCCAAGACCAATGCCAATTCATCATGATAGTAACTGGAGTGGTGAATTTGACAGCTTGATGAACCAGCTTCGTATGGCCATCGTTACTGTGAATTCTACCAGAATGGACACCTCCCTTGCTGAAGGACTGGCTTCCTGGATTTCCACCGCTGTTCCACACTTCAAAGAATGGACTGGGGTGATGGGATTTGGCCTGGTCTTATGCGGAGGGATAATGGTTATGCTCTGGATTGTATGTAGGCTCCGTGCCCAACATCGACGCGATAAGGTGGTCATTGCACAGGCCCTTGCAGCTTTGGAAGCAGGTTCCTCCGCTAACATCTGACTTAGTATGCTGGAGAAGTAGTCAATGACGGGTAAGACCTACTGCATGTATTTCCAACCTAAGACAGGGGGCAAACCAGCACTCATAACGGTGAAAGCTCGTAGGACGCTTCGCAGTTTTTACCGCTGAGGCTGTCATCAGTGGGGGTTCATGGGACGCTATGGACCCTAACTGGTTGACAAGCTGTTTGTTATCCCAATGACGGGTAAGGTATACCTCTGCAGTGGCAACCTAAGACAGACATTCTCCCAGCCATATAATAGAAAAGGGGGAACTGTTGGTAGCCTGCTTCATTAAAGAAAGCCTGTGCTAGAGTTTTGTGAACTCACTCCCGCCCATCGAGCAAGGAAGGCTAGTTTCACTTTACTTCCTCCACGTAAGATAAGCCTCAGGATGTTCCAGCCCACAGGACATTCCAGGCTTATCTTCATCCTGCCCTTGGCCCTCCTTACTTCCGCCTCATAAGATAAACAGGATGCTCATTAACCACAGGATGTTCGAGCCCACGCTTTTGGTATGCAAATGAGGCATTGGATGGTGCACCAATCCAGAGCATGCACGAGCCCTCTAGACTGCTATATAAGCAGCACTTCTGCCCCATTTCGGGGTCCTTCTCACAAGAGAGCTATACACAATAAAGTTTGCTGCAGAAGAATCCTGTTGTCCGCATGAAGTTCTTGCCGGCGAGACTGCTGCTCGCGACACCAAAAGAATGGCATTGATCATATCTTCAACAGAATAATAGATGAAAATTTCCCCAAACTAAAAAATAGACAAACCCCTCCAAATACAAGAAGCACGTAGAACACCAAATAGACAAGACCAGAAAAAAAAACTCACCACGCCATATCATAGTTAAAATGGTAGACACCCAAAACAAAGACAAAATTCTAAAAGCCACAAAAGAAAAACAACAAGTTACATATAAGGGAAAACCTACTAGTATTACAGCTGACTTCTCAGTGCAAACTATGAAAGCAAGAAGAACATGGACAAAAGCATTCCCAGTGCTAAATGACTACAAATGCCAACCCAAGTTACTATACCCAGCAAAAATGTCGATTCTAGTTGAAGGAAAGAGAAAAATCTTCCATGACATAAACAAGATGAAAGATAGATGTCCGGAAAACCAAACCTTCAGAGAATACTTGAAGTAATTCAAAGGGCAAAGGAAAGGAGCAGCCATCCCCAGGCACCTGGAAAGGGAAATTATTAAAATCACAACTGCAAAAGTAGAAACCTAGACCAAAATGTAAATGGATGATAAGGGGGAAGGAAGCAACACACATCTCTCAATTATAGCCTTAAATATTAATGGACTAACCTCCCCAATCAAAAGACATAGACTGGGAGAATGTATTAGGAAACAGAATCCATCTATATGCTGTCTACAAGAAACCCATCTCACCCTCAAGGATAGGCACCAACTGAAAGTGAAATGATGGAAAAAAATTCCAAGCAAATGGTATGAAAAAGAAAGCAGCAGTTGCTATTTTAATATCAGACAAAATAGACTTCAAAGTAGAAGCAATCAGAAGAGACAAAGAAGGACATTAAATCCTCATTAAAGGGAAAATTAACCATGGAGACTTCACAATCATGTATATACATGCACCAATCTCTGGTGCACCAATCTTTATAAACACAGCTCTGCAGGACCTCAAGGCACAGATCAAACCCAGCACACTCATAGTAGGGGACTTCAATACCCCACTGAGGCCCTTGTACAGATCAACCGGACAAAGAATAAACAGAGAGACATCTGAACTGAACAATACAATACAGCAAATGGACCTCACAGACATCTACCGAATATTCCACCCAAACACCAGAGAATACACTTTCTACTCAGCACTGCAGGGAACATCCTCCAAAATTGACCACATCCTGGGACACAGAACAAACCTCAACAAATACAAAAAAAATTGAAATAATCTTATGCATTCTGTCAGAACACAATGCAATAAAGCTCAATATCAACACCAGCAGAAGCCCTACTACCTACAGGAATACATGGAGACTAAACAACACACTCCTAAAAAATGAATGGGTCAAGGAAGAAATAAAGAAATAAAAGCATTCCTGAAACTAAATGAAAACTAGAGTACAACACAGCAAAACCTATGGAACACCTTAAAAGCAGTCCTAAGAGGAAAGTTTATAGTCCTGGGTGCCTACATTAAAAAATCAGAAAGGGCACAAATAAATTAGTTAACTCTGCAGCTAAAAACCCTCAAAAGACAATAACAAAGGAACAATAAATGCAACAGACAGGATGAAATGACAAAAATCAGAGCAGAAATCAATGAAATAGAAAAAAAGAAAACAATACAAAAAATCAATGAATTCAAATGTTGGTTCTTTGAGAGGATAAACAAGATAGATAGACCTCTAGCCCAGTTAACCAAAAGAAAGAAAGAGCAACTCCAAATCAAGAGAATTCATGATGAAAGTGGAAACATCACAACAGACAACAAAAAGGTCCAGGAAATCATACAGGAATACTTCAAAAACCTATACTCTACTAAATTTGAAAACCTAAGCGAAATGGATGAATATTTGAAATCCTGGGAATCATCAAAGCTAAACCAAGAAGAGATTGACAGCTTAAATAAGTGCAAAATATTTGAGGAAATTGAAGATATAATTAAAAACCTCCCACGAAAAATAAAGCCCCAGTCCAGATGGTTTCACTGCAGAATTCTGTAAAACATTTAAAGAGGTCTTACAATCACTGCTACTCAAACTGTTCAGAAGGATACAAACAGAGGGAATTCTCCCAAACTCCTTCTATGAAGATAGCATCAATCTAATACCAAAACCAGTTATTAAAACACATAAATGGACTGAGGGGCAAAAACTGCACGATCATCTCAATTGATGCAGAGAAGGCCTTTGACAAAATCCAACACTCCTTCATGCTTAAAGTCTTAGAGTGACTTGGATTGGAAGGATCATTCCTCAACATAAAGCCATATACAAGAAAACCACAGCCAACATCATCCTAAATGGAGAAATGTTAGAAGGATTCCCCTTAAAGGTAGGAACTTGGCAAGGCTGCCCCTGTCACCGCTCCTCTTCAATATAGAGCTTGAAACACTTGCTAGGGCAATAAGACGAGAAAAGGAAATTAAAGGAGTACTAAATGGAAATGAAGAAGTCAAACTATTCCTCTTTGCAAACGATATGATAGTTTATCTGAGGGATGCTAAAAACTCAATAAGAAAACGAGAAATGAATAAGAGTTTCAGTAATGTGTCAGGATATAAAATTAACCTAGAAAAATCTGTAGCCTTTCTTTACACCAGCAACAAGCAACTAAAGAAGGAATACAAGGAGACTGTCCCAATCACAATATCTTCAAAAACAATAAAATACCTAGGAACAAACCTAACCAAAGACAGAAAAGATCTCTACAACAAAAATTATCAACCCCTGCAGAAGGAGATTGAAAATTACATCAGAAGATGGAAAGACCTCCCATGCTCATGGATTGGAAAATTAATACAGTAAAAATTCTACCATTTAGTCCATTCTACCCAAATTAATATACATATTTAGTGCAAACCCAATTAAAACCCCCAAGACTTTTTTCGCATGCTTGGAAAAAAAATCCTTAAATTCATATGGACAAACAAAAGACCCCTGAATAGCCAAAGCAACCCTGAGTGAAAAGAACAGTACAGGGGGGATCTCTATACCAGACTGTAAACTATACTACAGGGTGATAGTCATAAAAACAGCCTGGTACTGGCACAAAACAGACCCATAGACCATAGTTTTGGAACAAACTGAAGATCCAAATTTGAGCACATACAATTTCAGCCACTTCATATTTGACAAGGGGGGCAAAAATACTCAATGGTGTTGGCAAAACTGGATCACCACTTGTAGAAGAATAAAATTTAACCCCTACCTCTCACCCTGTACAAAAATCAACTACAAATGGATCAAAGACCTCAATGTGAAATCCAAAACTCTGAAGATGAAAGAAGAAAAAGTTAGCAGCAACCTACAAGACATAGGCATAGGAAAAATCTTTCTAAATCAGACAGCAGCTGCACAGGAAACAAAGTCAACCAATGACAAGTGGGATCTTATAAAACGCAAAAGCTTCTATACAGCAAAAGAAACAATCAGGGAAGTGAAGAGAAAACCCACAGAGTGGGAGGAAACCTTCACTGCTGATACATCTGACAGAGCACTAACTTCCAAAATATATAAACTACTCAAAAAGCAAACAAGTAAGAAAACAAATGACTCAATCAAAAGACGGAGTAAAGATCTGAATAGAGACTTCACAAGTGAGGAAATAGAGATGGCAGAGAAGCATCTTAAAAAGTGTTCAACATCGCTAATAATTAAGGATATGCAGATCAAAACCAGTTTAAGATATCATCTCATTCCCATAAGGCTGTCTAGGATCAGGAAAACAAATGATACCAAATGCTGGAGAGGTTGTGGGAAAAGGGGAACACTCTTCCACTGCTGGTGGGAATGCAAACTCATACAACCATTATGGAAGGCAGGGTGGAGAACCCTTAAAAGACTCGGAATGAGCCTAACACCTGACCCAGCCATACCACTTCTGGGTATATACCCACAAGACGCATCCTACCACAAAGATACATGCACAGCCATGTTTATAGCAGCTCTCTTCACAATAGCAAAGAGCTGGAACCAACCCAAGTGCCCCTCAACCGTCGAGTGGATAGAGAAAATGTGGTACATCTACACAATAGAATTCTGTGCAGTGGTAAATAAAGTTTATATCATGAAATTTGCAGCTAAATGGATGGGACTAGAAGATATTATGTTAAGTGAAGTAACACAGTCCCAGAAAAACAAAAGATGGATGGTATGCCTCATCTGTGGTTGCTAGCACCAAGTACCTAGTTCTAAGGCAAATTGAGCAACATTAATGCTGAATTCCCCACGATCTGAGATCTGAACACAGCTGTGCTCTTATATTATGAATCCCTAGAATGGTCCTCTAACTAAACTACCACTTATTTTCAGACTATGGATTTTTGGTATATGATAGTGGACATGTATAAATATTACAGTGTAACATGAAGTTAAAATGGAAACAGGTGAATCAAGAAATATGATACGGAAATAACAGTTTGTTTTACAGAAGATACAATTTTAGTATAGGTGTGATGTATTAGGCTGGCATAACTTAGCCTTTCTGGGTGCTTAATGACCATACTTAATGCCCATACCAATATGGCAGAGGTACCTAAGGGATAACTTTGTTCCTTGCCCTCAGAGGTCAACTAAGTCTCAGGGGAATATGCATGGCGGCATCTCCTGAAATATCCTGCAAATGTGAGTCACCGGGCTTCCCTGTGTTGGGACATTTTGGAGATCCACTGATGAGACTCCAGCCAGTGTCCACCCTATAAAGAGGAAAGTCTGCTCATGCTTCAAAGAGAGAAGCCTGGTCTAGTAAGGCCTAACTGTGTCCTCGAGTGGATGGAACTTGTGGTTGAAAAACCAAAAGGAGCCAGGGACTCCCCCCCCCCAAAAAAAAAAAAACCCGAGTGACCCTCGAGGACAAGATCCTCAACTGACCTTGATAAAACAGAAAACTTGGTTAATCTGGGCTGACTCTGTGGTCTTAAGCATCCAAAAAGGAAAGTATAACCAGAAATAAATAATCAATAAGGTCTGAGAAATTGTATTTCAGATATAAAACTTGAGAATCCTTTACCTTTTGTGGGGCCTTGGATCCCAGGCCCCACAAAAGGTAAAGGCTCCTTGCCTCTAAACTGGGATACCTGCAAGAAGGGAGGCGATAAGGCCCTGCTGCCGAAGACCTGACATTAACATGGGAAAGATGTATTGAGACCACACATGCAAGTGTACAGATGGCCTCTGGAACACCAGAGAGTGTTACCAAAAGCCACTAAACCAATAAAGCAAATACGGGTCTCCTTGAGTCAAGCAAGACTCCACCATCAGCACCAACTACACCTCCCTGCCTGGAAATACTGTTCAGAGAGGCAGCCATATGGCCTGTATATCCCAAATCTAATTGACTATTGGCTCTCTCCTTGGAGGAATAACCCTTGGCTGATCCACAAGCTTACAATCCTCTAAGGTTAAGAGATGTTATAAGCCACAGTAGACCCTGTCATATTTAACAGGAAAAATGTAATTCATGGATTAACACATCATCCAAACATATGTGTCTATACCAAAGTAACCTACCATAACTATTAGTGTGTTTAAATTCCTATATATCTATATGCGTGTGCTTCATTAGTAGGATCAAAGGTTATTCCTGGACAAACTGTCAGCCCATGAAAGGAAACAGCCAGAATTGTACCAGAGTCCAAGACAACAGCTCCAGAGAGAGTGGACTGTTTTACTTCTCATCCACCTGTGCCCCTTTTCTAAGCCTAGGGAACAATCTGCAGAAGAGGGGGTGGTAAAATGTAAGGGTTGTGATTGGGTGAACGGTGAAACTACAGCAGTGTTAAGTCTGTATTTGATCAACTTAATTGAACATACAACCCTCACCCCCACTGGAAGCTGGGGCTGTGGGGGTTTGGGCACAACAGCCTCAAATTGGTTTTACAGTGAAGGATGCTAGTACTCATGGATTATCACTTATTGCTAAAAAATGGTAAAAAAAAAAAAACTGAGAGAAAGATGCAGGACAGTTATGGCAGAATGCATGATCTGGGATGGGGTGGGGTGGGATGGGGGGAAGGGAAAGGGAAATATGCCTGAACTGAATTGGAAAATGATGTATGAAATGCACAAAGCATCAATAAAAAATGCTTAAAAAAGTCTTAAAAAATATATAACTTGAGAATCCTTCAAACTTTCAATGCCAGATGGGGTATACAGTGATGCCCAGTGTGTGGACTGAGTGCCTACTGAGATTTCAGCCTCTTCAGAGAGTAGACTGCCATTGTTTGACTACCCATGCTGTGTCATGGAGGCCAGTGCAGGAAGATCAAGACAGGACACATGTTGGCTGGACCACATTTGGGTGACCATGTGGGGGATGGACCCCAGTGTGGAGCACAGGGGCATGATTGATGTTTGTTTGGGCTTGCCAAGGAGGAACTGTCAAGCACTTCCTTGGGGAAAACATGACATCTTTTGGTAAAAAAAAGAAAAGAATTTGCCGGGAGTGGTGGTGCACGCCTTTAATCCTAGCACTTGGGAGGCAGAGGCAGGCGGATCTTTGTGAGTTCAAAGCCAGCCTGATCTACAGAGTGAATTCCAGGACAGCTGGGGCTACAGGGAGACCCTGTCTCGAAAAGACCAAAAAATATATATATTTTGTAAATTAATATTTTCTCTTTTTATTGATACATGTTACAACCATTCATAATTTATCCTTATGTAATCCTATGGTGTGTTCTATCATATAGGAATACTAATATTCATATTCTAGAAAAAAAGAGAGAATGTAAAGTTATACTTCTTTTTACATGCATGCAACTCTACTGTTAAAATGTAAATCTCTAAATGTGCTTTGGAATTAACCAACAGTTTATTTTCAGATTTTGCAACTTTGATTTACATGTAGAGTGTATGTGTGCATGTTTTGGAATAATACAAAATCAAATGGGTACAAAAAAAAGAGAGAAAACCTATTCAAAGAACTGACCAAAACAGTAAACTTGTGTACTGAAAACGTTATAAAAGACTGAGAAAAAGATGCAAGACAGGACTTGTGTATGACAGAATCCATGAGCTCTGACGGGGGAAGGGGGCACATGAGGGGTGGACATGGATTGGGGAATGAGTCTAAACTTGATTAAGAAATGTAGGAAATGTGCTCAATAAAAAAAAAAAAAGGTTTAACAAAAAGAAATAGGCGTTGATTAAATATATGTCATTTGATGCAAAGAGCTGGAACCAACCCAAATGCCCCTCAACTGATGAGTGGATAGAGAAAATATGGTACATCTACACAATGGAGTTCTATGCAGCAGTAAAGAAAGACGACATCATGAGCTTTGCAGGAAAATGGCTGGAGCTAGAGGACATCGCGCTGAGTGAAGTAATGCAGTCCCAGAAAAAAAAAAAAAAAACGAAGAATGGTATCCCTCATCTGTGGATGCTAAGGAAAGACCAAATTATGACATGATAAATAAAGAGCATGACACTTGTGTATCACTATGCACCTAATAAAAGACAATAAGGGCTGGAGAGAATGGTTCATCATTAAGAGCTTGTGTACTCTTGCAGAGGATCCCGGGTCTTCGGATCCCTTCAGGGCTCGCACCCACTGGCAGGCCGAGAACCGGCCTGAATTCCATGGAAGAGGGCCAGTTCCAGGGGGATTCTCGGACACTGATCGCCTTGGTATCTCTCGCGCATGGCACGACACGAGTGCACACATCTCGCATGCAGACAGTAATACGTTCATACAATACAGAAATAAAATAAAATTAAAAAATAGAAAAAGAATTGTAGCAAACATCTTATGTAGGACATGTATAATCCTCAATGACATACGATTTTTTGTAAGAATTTATTTTTAATAGATATATTTTTTATCAATCTAAACCCGTGTCCGGCCCCTCATGTCCCCCACCCTCCAAGCTCATGCATCTGCCAAACACACTATTCATTCTCATTCTCGGTCTTTCTCAATATTCTCCATGGGAAGTTGACTGTTTACAGAAGTTCACTGTTTCAGTTAGTTCTTTGATGGCAGTTTCCTTTCTGTTGTTGTGTTGTTGTTGTTGTTGTTGTTTTTTCCAATATGCTCACTCCCAACTGCTTTGGAACAAAAGCTCAAGGGCCATGCACAAGATAACTACAACTAGGGTAAGTTGTAACTAGCATCCACAGGAGTGAGGGATACCATTCTTCGTTTGTTTTTTTTTTTTTTCTGGGACTGCATACTTCACTCAGCCGATGTCCTCTAGCTCCAGCCATTTTCCTGACAAAGCTCATGATGTCGTTTCTTTACTGCTGCATAGAATACTCCATTGTGTGAGTAATGTACCATTATATTTCTCTATCCACTCATCAGTTGAAGGGGCATTTGGGTGGTCCAGCTCTTTGGCATCAAATGACATATATGTTAATACAACGCCTATCTTTTTTGTTTAACCTTTTTTTGCTTTTTATTGAGCACATTTCCTACATTTCTTATACAAGTTTTAGACTCATTCCCATCCATGTCCACCCCCTCATGTGCCCCCTCCCCGTCAAGCTCATGGATCCTTGTCATTACACAAGTCCTGTCTTGCATTTTTTTTTTTTTCTCAGTCTTTACGTAAGTTAGCACAAGTTATTACTGTTCTGGTCAGTTTTTGAATAGGTTTTCTCTCTTTTTTTTTTGACCCATTTGATTTTTGTATTTATTCCAAACATGCACACATACACACTCTACGATTGGTAAATCTCAAAGTTGCAAAAATCTGGAAAAATACTGTTGGTTAATTCCAAAGCACATTTTAGAGATTTAACTATTAACATGCTAGAGTTGCATGGCACTTAGTAAAAAAGAACTATAACTTTACATTGCTCTTCTCTCTTTTTCTAGAAAATATGAATTTAGTATTTCCTATATGATAGAATAAACCATAGATTAACATAAGAATAAATAGAATGGTGTGAAGCATGTATCAATTAAAAAGAGAAAAGTATTTAATTTACAAATAATAATATATATCATTTTTACCATGAGTACCTTTTTCCGAGACAGCATGGTCTCCTGTAGCCCCCAACTTCCTGGAATCCACTCTGTAGATCAGGCTGGCTTTGAACTCACAAAGATCCGCCTGCCTCTGCCTCCCAAGTGCTAGCGATTAAAGGCGTGCACCACCACTCCAAGTCGCAATCTCTTTAAAAAATTTTAAAAAAGATGTCATGTTTTCCCCAAGGAAGTGATTGACAGTTCCTCCCTTGGCAACCCAAACAAACCAACAATCATGCCCCTGTGCGTCACACTGGGGTTCCTCCCCCCACATGGTCACCCAAATGTGGTCCAGCCTAACATGTGTCTGTCTTGATCTTCCTGCACGGCCTCCATGCACATCCAGCACCTGAGGTCAGCCACTCACACACAATCAAGATGACTAGTATGAGCAAATCCTCTCTGGAAGAGGCTGAAATTCAGTAGGCCATTCAGTCCACACACTGGGCATCACTGTATACCCCATCTGGCATTGAAAGTTTTGAAGATTCTCAAGTTATATATTTTTAAGTACTTTTATAAGATTTTTTTTTTTATTTGGATGGCTTTGTGCATTCATACATCATTTTTCCAATTCAGTTCAGGGTTTTTTTTTATTTTTATTTCCATTCCCCTTCCCTCACCCACCCACCCATCCCAGATCATGCATTCTGCCATAACTGTACCTGCTATCTTTCTTCTCAGTTTTTTTATTTTTACATTTTTTAGGCAATAAGTGATAATCCATGAGTACTAGCATCCTTCATGTAAACCAATTTGCAGGCTGTTGTGCCCAAACCCCACAGCCCCAGCTTCCCAGTGGGAGAATGGTGAGGGTTTGTTGTTCAATTAAGTTGATCAAATACAGACTGTCAACACATGGCTGTAGTTTCACCGTTCACACCAATTCACACCCTTACAGTTTCTAACCCACGCCCCTCATTTGCAGAGTTCCCTGGCTTAGAAAAGGGGCACAGGTGGATGAGAAGTAAAACAGTCCACTCTCTCTGGAGACTGTTGTCTTGACTCTGGTCAATTCTGGCTGTTTCCTTTCATGGGCTGACAGTCTTTGTCCAGGAATAACCTTCTGATCCTACTAATGAAGCCACAGCAATTAGATATATAGGAATTTAAAACAGCCACTAATAGTTATGGTAGGTTACTTGGTATAGACACATATGTTGTGGATGATGTGTTAACCATGAATTACATTTTTCCTGTTAAATATGACAGGGTCTCTGTGGCTTATAACATCTCTCTAACCTTAGAAGGATTTAAGCTTGTGGTATCAGCCAAGGGTTATTCCTCCAAGGAGAGAAAGCAAGTAGTCAATTAGATTTGGGATATACAGGCATATGGCTGCCTCTGCTGATCAGTATTTCCAGGCAGGAGGTTAGCTGTGCTGATGTGGAGCATTGCTTGACTCAAGAGACCCGTATTTGTTTATTGGTTTAGTGGCTTTTCAGTAACACTCTCTGGTGTTCCAGAAGGCCATCGTACACTTGCAATGTGTGGTCCAATACATCTTTCCCACGATGTTAATGTCAGTTCTTCGGCAGCAGGTCTTATCGCCTCCCTCCTGCATGTATCCCAGTTAGAGGCAAGGAGCCTTACCTTGTTGTGGGCCAGGGATTCACAAGGCCCCACAAAAGGTAAAGGACTTCTCAAGTTTATATCTGAAATAAATTTCTCAGACTTTTGATTATTTATTTTCTGGTTATACTTTCCTTTTGATGCTTAAGACCAACAGATAGCCCAGATTAACAAGATTTTCTGTTTATCAAGGTTAGTTGAGGATCTTGTCCCGAGGGTCACTCGGGTTTTTTTTTTTTGTGGGCGGGGGAGTCCCTGGCTCCTTTTGGTTTCCTAATCACCAGTTCCTCCAACTGCGAGGACACAAGTTAGGCCTTACTAGACCAGGCTTCTCTACTTTTGAAGCTAGAGCAGACTCTTCCTCTTTATAGGGTGGACACGTGGAGTCTCATCAGTGGATCTCCAAAATGTCCCAACACAGGGAAGCCCGGTGACTTCACATTGTGCAGGATATTTCAGGAGATGCCGCCATGCATATTCCCCTGAGATTATGTTGACCTCTGAGGGCAAGAACAAGTTATCCTTAGGTACCCCTCTCGGCCATATTGGTATGGGCTAATTAGTATGGTTCTTAAGCACCAGAAAGGCTAAGTTATGCCAGCCTAATACATCACACCTATACTAAATGTATCTTTGTAAAACAAACTGTTATTTCCGTATCATATTCTTGATTCACCTGTTTCCATTTTAACTTCATGTTACACCTGTAATTATATATACATGTCCACTATCATATACCAAAAAATCCATAGTAACTTAAAAATAAGTGGATAGTTTAGTTAGAGGACCATGTGCCATAGGGATTCTCCAAATATAAGAGCACAAGCTGTGTTCATATCCAGATTGTGGGAATATAAGCATTAATGTTGCTCATTGGCCTTAAGACTAGGTACTAGGTGCTAGCAACCCAAGATGAAGGCATACCATCCATCTTTTGTTTTTCTTTGGGACTGTGTTATTCACTTAACATAATATTCTTCCTAGTTCCCATCCATTAGCTGCAATTTCATTGATATAAACATTTATTTACACACTGCACAGAATTCTATTTGTGATAGTATGTACACAATTTCTCTATCCGTATCGGACGGTTTGAGGGGCACACTTGGGGTCTGGTTCCAGCTCTTTGCCTATTGTGAAGAGAGCTGCTCATAAACATGGCTGGCTGCATGTATCTTTGTGGTAGGGATGCGTCTATGTGGGGTATATACCAGAAGTGGTATGGCTGGGTCAGGATGTTAGGCTATTCCGAGTCTTTTAAGGGTTCTCCCACCCTGTCCTTTCCATAATGGTTGTAAGAGTTTTGCATTCCACCCCAGCAGGGAAGAGGTGTTCCCCCTTTTCCCCCAACCTCTCCGGCATTTGGTTCAATTGTTTCCTGATCCTAGACAGCCCTATCGGGATGAAGATAGATATACTTAAACGGTTTGATTGCTATCCTTAATTATTTAGCGATGTTGACACTTTGCTTAAGAATGCTTCTCTGCCATCTCATAATTATCCTCACTTGTGATAGTCTCTTCGACCTCTTTTACTCCGTCGTTTGTGATTGAGTCTACTTGATTTTCTTACTTGCTATTTGCTTGAATTCGAGTAGTTTAAATTTGTTCTGTGAAGTTGTATGCTCGTGTTCAGATGGTTCAGCAGTGACAGGTTTCCTCTCGACTCTGTCCCGGTTTTCTCTTCACTTCCCATGATTGCTGTTCTTTGCTGTATAGAGACATTTTTGACGTTTATTAAATCCCACTGTCATTGGGTTGACTTTTGCTTCTCCTGTGCAAGCTGCTGGTTCTGAAATTTAGAAAAGATATTTTCTATGCTATGTCACTGTAGGTTGACTTAGCTCAACTTTTTTCTTTTCATCTTCAGAGTTGTGGATTTCACATTGAGTCTTTGATCCTATTTGTAGTTGATTTTTGTACAGGGTGAGAGGTAGGGGGTTATAATTTTATTCTTCTGACAAGTGGTGACCAGTTTTTGCCAACACCATTGAAGTGTATTTGCCCCCCCTATGTCCAAAATTTGAAGTGGCTGAAATGTATTGCTCAAGATTTGGATCTTCAGTTGTTCCAAAACTATGGTCAACTATGGGTTTTTGTGCAGTACCAGGCTGTTTTAATGACTTACGCCTGTAGTATAGTTTAACAGTCTTGGGTATAGAGATCCCCCATGTACTGATTCTTTTCAACTCAGGGTTGCTTTGGCTATTCAAGTGCGGTCTTTTGTATTGTCCAATGAATTTAAGGATTTTTTCTTCAAGACATGTGACGAAAAAAGTCTTGGGGTGTTTTAATTTCGGTTTGCACTAAAATATGTATATTAATTTTGGGTAGAATGGACTAAATGGTAAAATTTTTTGACTGTATTATTATTTTCCGAATCCAATGAGCATGGTGAGGCTCCTTTCCATCAATTCTGATGTAATTTCTCTCTCAAATTCGAAACCACTTCAATGCAGGGGTTGAAAAATTCCTCGTTGTAGAGATCATTTATCTGTCTTAGTTAGGCCGGTTTTGTTCCTAGTATTTATATTGTTTTTCGAACGCCTCACGTGAGGCTGTGGGAAACCAGCTCTCGCTTGATATTCTCTTCTTTGGTTGCTTGTTGCTGGTGTAAAGAAAGGGCTACAGATTTTTCTAGGTAATTTTATATCCTGACACATTACTGGAAATCTTATTCATTGTCTCGTTGTTCTTATTGAGTTTTTTAGCATCCCTCAGATAAACATCATATCTTTGCAAAAAAGGAATAGTTTGAACTTCTTCTTATTCCATTTAGTCACTCCCTTTAATTTCCCTTTCTCTCGATTATTGCCCTAGCAAGTGTTTTTCAAGCTCTATATGAAGAGAAGAGCAAGGTTACAGGAGGCAGCCTTGCAAGTTCCTACCTTTAAGGGGAATCTTCTCAACATTCTCCATTTAGGATGATGTTAGCTGTGGTTTTTCTTGATATGACTTTATGTTTGAGGATATGATCCTTCCAATCCAGTCACTCTAAGACTTTAAGCATTTGCAGAGGAAATGTGTTGGATTTTGTCCAAAGGCCTTTTCTGCATTCAATTGAGATGATCGTGCGTTATTTTCCTTTTCATATTTTATTTTTGTGTTTTGTGTTTTATATACAACTGGTCTTGGTCTTATTGACAATGCAATGCTATTCTTCACTATTCTTAGAAGCGATTTGAATTGGAACAGAGAGATTAATCTCTACCTCTGTCGATTGTAATTGCTCTCATCATGGCAACTCAGAAGCTATTGAGTAGCAGTGACTTGTAAGACCTCTTTAAAGTTATTTACAGAATATATTTGTAGACGCAGAGTCTATGGCAATATAACACATATCAGAGTGTGGTAGAGCAAAGAGTGTCTCATCTTTTCGGTGTGGAACAACATGTGGTCATTTCATTACTAATCTAATAATCTTCAATTATACTCCATCAAACTTGAGTGGGTTACTCATTTCGCCACTAAATGTGTTACTAAATGCACTGTATCTACAGAGTACTACTCTCTCGCACTTTAGTGATCTAAGCTTGTGTGGGATTTCAGTGACGGTCCTCATAATGGTGCATTGATGTTTCATTAAAATCATGTAATTTCTATCTCACATTACAGTGTCAGTCCTCCTAGGGCTACCTAACACTCAGTTATGATTCTATCATGTCTAGTAATACCTTTACGATAAATAATAGTTTTGGAGAGACAGGGTTATTATCGCCCTGTAATATACTTGCAATTATAGCGACTGCAGAAACACGCGCCTTGTTTGTGATCATTGTATGATACAACTAGTTGTAGTCACATGTGTTGCATCCTATCTGGTCAACCCCGTTACTCATTACCATTTTTACATGAGGCACTATCTCCATTGATCTCTTCTGTACACAAGTATACATTGCGTGGATATATCTATGGCTCCTTACTTACTATGGATATCGGTGTGCTGGATTCTATAGCCACTGTGAGGCTAGTGCTGCTGGGTCGTATTCATTTGTCTTGTATCCTCTCAATGGTGAATAACTCTACATAACATGGGTTGGGGTCATAGGACATGATTTTGATTGTTTCTTATTTACATGTTTGCTCTCATGCATCTATGATTTTCAAATATTAGCATTAGCATTATTTCTCGGCTTCCTTGATGATTTATTACACTTGTTCAGTCCTCTGAATCTTACCCTCTCTTCATCTTCTTTATGCTTCGGCTAACTCACTTCTGCCGTTTGTTTGTTATTGTAACATGTACGTTTGATGAGGACTATGAATTGCTGATATCAAGTGACGTGTAGTGGGGTACATAATGGTGTGAACTCATACACACGTATGAATCGCGATTATCATTAGGCCAAGATAAATCCTTAGTTATGTTCCCCTTCATACATTAGTACAGCATCATGATAAGAGCATAGACAATAAATATAGAAATATAGAATGTTCTAGGACCTCTCTCGCTCGAAGTGAATACATAAAGAACACAATCACTGGCATATCGATGACTGTACACATGTCTATGTATTGGATCATAGCCATTAGGTGTAGTAAGTTCGAGGTTAGAGTGTTCCTGAGGCCTGATATTGATAAATACATGGGGACGAGAGAACGATAAAACCTGACTATATATGTATGTTCTGATCAAGTAGTAGATAGCGAATCCTTCATAGTACCTACAATGCAGCCGATTCATTTGACACCAAGAAGAAAGAAAGCAGCAAACTCCAAATCTATATCCATCAATTTGAGGTTACATAGCCATTTTCATACATAGCTGCATGTTTGGGATCATGCCATGAAAGTGGAGAAACATTCACAACATATACATTGTCATCAGTATTAGCGCTTAAATACATAGGGGCAAGTCATTTCTGCACTGGAATACAATCAATACATGTGGGTACAATCCTGCAATATAAGGCATGATAATTGAGTCTCTGATCATCATATGCTAAATTAACCGGTGTGAAGGGTATCATGAATACTCTTGTAACCAATATGATTGATGGTTGAAAACCTAAGGCCGCGCCCACCTATACAAGTAAAATGACTGCTGCCGTGCAATGAATGGGGTATAAAAATTTATGATGTCGAATTTTCTCTCTCTGATGCATGATAGATCATTCGCTCAAAGGAGACTATATGTATTTGTATCATGATCCCATTACCTTTATCATCTAGTGTTGGGGATCATGCCGTATACATGTACAAGTGCTGAATTGCAGATGCTTATGCATATTGCATTGTAGTGGATCATCGAGCTATAACACAACGTCGTAGGATATAAGTATTTCAATTGCGACAAAATTTACTATGAATTTTTCCGTTTCATATCGGAGGTATACAATAAGACATTTTCTGGGGCATCATCATATATAATATAGAATGTCTTGACTATATTTTGATAATTTACATTGACATGTACGCCGGATCAGCTGTACCACATCGCATGTATCTGGATCGTTGAACCAATATAAATAGATTCGAGTTGGGATCATGATGCTTGTATATACATGGGCAGAACAAGACCTCACACTACTAAGTGCCTCATGGTTCTGATCATTGCGATGTTATATTCATATACGAGTGCCAAACTCTCCGATCATGCCGTTAATCAATCTTATTATTAAGCGCAGTACTTGATCTAATCGCACTGCTGAACTCCAACATAGGCCACTGCTTCAGAAAGGATACAAACAGATATACCGGAGAGAATCTCTCCCAAACTACTCGTGCTTCTAGAAAGATAGCATTTCAATGCTAATACCAAAACCAGTTATTAAAACAACATAATGACTGGTCAAAGAGGAAACAACAACAACAACAGAAAGGACTGCATCAAAGAACTAACTGAAACAGTGAACTTCTGCTCAAAACAGTCAACTTCCCCATGGAGAATATTGAGAAAGACTGAGAAAGAGATGAATAGTGTGTTTGGCAGAATGCATGAGCTCTGGAGGGGTGGGGGAATGGGGGCCGACACGGGTCTAGATTTGATAAAAAATATATCTATAAATAAATAAATTTTAAAAAATGTATGTCATTTGAGGATATACATGTCCTACATAAATGTTGTACAATTCTTTTGTCTATTTTTTTAATTTTATTTATTTCTGTATGTGTATGAATATACTGTCTGCATGCAGATGTGTGCACTCGTGTCGTGCAATGCCGCGGAGGTCAGAAGAGGGTGTCAGATTCCCCTGGAACTGGACTTTTCCTGGAATTCAGACGGTTCTCGGCTGCCATGTGGGTGCTGGGGATCGAACCCGGGTCCTCTGCAAGAGCAGTCAGCGCTCTTAGGCCATCTCTCCAGCCCCTTAATTGTCTTTATTAGGTGCATAGTGATACACAAGTGTCATGCTCTTTATTTATCATGTCATAATTTGGTCTTTCCTTCTTTGTCAAAGGGCAAGTTTTCTTACAGAAGAGGCATGTCTCCAAGACTTAGGAAATCTGTCACATTATCAAAGTTTTAAGGGATGGAAAAGCAACAAGGGATACTTTGTCATAAATTCTAAAATTATGGTCCAGTATTGTGTGCATCTTTGATATCTGGAAAAAGGAGAAGGCCTCAAGAGGGTTGAATTTAAGTTTTCTTCCACAATCTGTTATCTCAGATAAGATTCTGAGCCAAACAACTCTCCTTATCAAGGATACTAGGCACACTTCTTGATTGTCTCTGAAATGCTAGTTCTCTACCAAGCTTAAAATGTAATTCAAATAAAATAAACATTTCCTTCCATGGAGGACAAAGTGATGCTCCATCCTCTTAATAATGCAAAGTCCATAAATGTTCACTCTGTTCTCAAGTGCAAAGTCTATATGACTTTATATATTAGACACTGTTGTCTCCAGTGATAGGCATCTTGTTTGTCCACACTCACAACACTAGTGCAAGAATCATTCCTATGTCAACAGTGAAAATAAGTAAACACCCTCTTTCTCTTAATCTGTAATCAGCTTTGATGAATACCCACCACCTGTGTTTTTTAGAAAAGTCTGTTCTTACCAGGCATGAAAATAGGAGGGAACAAAAGACCGGTTTTATTCTGGAAGAAGTACAAGTTGTGTCAGAGTAAATATGGGTTATATGAGGAAATGATGTACAAATGAGTAAGACTGATGAATTGTAGCCTACGTTAATTTCTTCTTCCAAGACTAAAGTTGTGAGTCGTGATAATTAAAGGTAGTAAAGTAAAATAAAGTAAAAGGAAAGCAAAGTGGTAAGTTTAAATACCACTTCCCAAAATGTTCCTAAGGAAACTTGTGAGACAGGAGGTGAATGACTTAAAAGATCAGGAAAGCAGGTGGATCATGCACAAACACACATTTAAATAGAAATCAGAGCTTTATTTAAATACAGGGAAATATGATTTTGTAAGGATCCAGGGAGGATAAGCTTGTTAAATATGTAAGGAATCATATATCTTTTGTTTTCTGCTACTCGTGCTCAGACCCTAATGAGCAATGAATATTAAAAAATATATTGTTAAAATATATTGTTAAAATGAATCCAATCTTTTAATTCATGTCTCAATTTATAAGCTCATTTTTTTCTCCCACAATATTGTAATCAATGCATTTCTGCTGGGAATAATTAATTATCCTGAATAAGAAAAAAATCTTGACCCATTCCTTATGCTCAGGTATTAATTAGAAGTTTATATACAGTGTGATGGTTGGTTGTAATCATCAACTTTAAAAATCTGGAATCACATAGGAAAATATTTTCAGTGAAATTATTTCTACATCAGGTTGGATCATGTGCATCTTTCTGGGGCATCATCTTGATTATATTAATTGAAATAGGACCACTGTGGATGACATGTTTTCCTAGCCAGGGGATCTGAAACGCTGTAAAAGTGGATAAAGGGAGTTGAAGGCAAGTATGCATACATTCATTCTCTCTCTGCTCTTGGCTATGAGTATAATGTGACCAGTTCCAATATCCTCCTGCCAGTGCCACTTCCCCCAAATGATGATTTTTTTAATCTAAAACTGTAAGCTAAAATCAATTCTTTCTTCCTTAAGTTACTTTTATCAATATTTGTTTCAGCAAAAGAGACACATAGCAATGTCAGAAAAAACACTTCTGCCTCTTATGAAACCATGAAGCAAATAATGGAGATCAGATTTTTTTTTATTTCCCCCAAAAGCATTGCTCATTTTTATAAATGTGTTTTCTTCACATACCTAATAAACAGGCTGGAGGTTCTGGTGATTACATGAATCATTCCTTGTAGACTGATAATCCTGAATAATACTTTCATTGATTTTTGTCTATATTTAAAATAAATCTACTTTATCTTAGTAATAGCATAGTCTTAAGAATTTCTTTAAAAGTAAATACAAGAGAAATATTAATATAATATGATGAAAAAATAATTAGTATTATTTTAGTTTTGGAACATGGAATTGGGAGTTCAAAAAACATAGAGAATTTTTATTTTGTTATTTTTTCTCCTAATATTATATCTAATGAAGGTTGAAGCAGAAATTCCTAATGATTATTTTTCTCAGTAACTGTACAAATTAATGACTGCACAAATTTCTCCATTTTCGTAGGGAACTTTGTTACTACTGTACAGAAAGATCCATATCTAACAAGGAAAGTATCAATTCTGCTGCTGTAGAGAAGATAACATAGCAAGCATACCTAAATTATTATCGTCTCAATAGTATTTATAATATGCACTGTTCTTAATAGTATAATATGTATTAATTATCATTTGTATTTCTTGTTTACATAATGGACATTTTGCTTGTGAATACATTTAATAACCTACTAGATATTTGATTCTAAACCTGTAGATTTTATAATTCAATGATGAAAATTTGTTTATTGTAAATGGTGGGAAGAAAGAGAGAAAATACAATAATTTATTCTGAGAATGGAGTAGAAGTAGAATGAAATGAAATTCTGTCACAAAGATGCATCCCTAAGAAAAGTTGTGATTCTTTTCTCCAGATAATACAATTTTCTGTAATTCTTTGACCGCATATTGATATTTATCAAGCATCTACTGTTCTCTCAATACTTTTATTCATTCAATGAAAACTTCATACACATATATAATGAATTTTGATCTACCTCCAACTTCCGCCAACTATGCCTGAAGCTTCCCAGTCTAACTTCATCCTGACTTCATGTTATCTTTTATTTCTGCTTATTATTAGTATTATGACTAATATTATTAAGTTGTCTTACAAGACCTGCACAAGACCGCTCCATAATTGCAGCATGGACAGAGGAGGGACTTCTGAGACCCCATGTCTAGGTCAAAATCTATTGGCAGTTGATGGCTGCTGGGGATGGGTAGTCAACTTCCTTTGGGGCTGTGATTGCTAGTAGTTTCCCCATGCCCCAGTTAATTAAGCTAAACTCAGTGGCATATTATCTGCACCCATTGGACTCAGGCCTATTAAAAAAAAACAGTTAACATTTTATATGCTCGAGAAATTAATTTTAAAATTCTTAACTTGAGACAAATTAGTCATTGAATTTAGCTGCTATTCTGAGGGTCATCCTTTATGTTACAGAACCATGCATAGTTAAATTTGTAAATTCTCTACTTAATGTTATCTTTAATTTCTTTGATTTTTAGAAATATGAATTTATGAAAAATAAAACATCACATTCCATGTAGTGTTCAACTTCGACTCTAATAAAGAAGCAGAATACATAAAAAAAGTAGGATTGGGGCTGGAGAGATGGCCTAGAGGTTAAGAGCACCGACCGCTCTTACAGAGGACCCGGGTTCGATCCCCAGCACCCACATGGCGGCCGAGAACCGTCTGAGACTCCAATTCCAGGAGAACTCCAGTTCCAGGGGAATCCGACACCCTCTTCTGACCTCCGCGGCATTGCATGACACGGGTGCACAAACCTGCATGCAGACAGTACATTGATACACATACAGAAATAAATAAAATTTAAAAAAAATTTAAAAAAGTAGGATTATAAACAATTAGCATTGTCTCCTTTGTTCCATCTTATACTGTAAAGTTTGTATTTGAGCACAAAAGTAATTATTGTAATAGTAAAATGTATTGCGAGAATTTAGGGGAAGATATTCAAGGACAATCATGTATTATAATATTTCCAAAATGTATTTTAATTCTCTGATTTCTCTACTAAGCCATGCTGCTTTTCTAAAATAATATTTAAGTTTTCCTCCTGGGGAATAATTTATTTTTATTATATAAATAAAGAGGAATGGAAAAGAAAGTTACCAGAAAGCTTTAGAAAATTATAGATTTGCACCTATTATCTTCTGTTCACATGCCAATAGTAAAAAAAAAAACAGTGAGTAAAGCAGAGTCTAATAACGACTTATAAAAATTATTTGAAATTAATTTCTTATCCTCTTACAAAGTATCCCTCAGAACAATATTGGCATCAAATCCATGAAATTCACTCTGACATCATCAATTTCTGATAGACTGCGCTTATGTCTCACTCTAACACATTAAATAGTACATGATCACATGTTCCTAATTGACTCATAACAAATTCAAATTATATGTATATTGTTTAATATACAAGTTACATTCTACTACAATCAACAGAAAAATGTATTATTATAACATTTTTATTCATTAATGATTAATCTAAGTCAGTGTTTAAATAGTTTATTTACTTTTTTGTATACATAATGAAGGGCAGATATAATTCACCTTTCTGTCAAATAAAACTCTAAAATTTCCGTTATCAATTTTCAAAAAAGAAACGGCCAATCTCTCAAATATTTATTCTTTATTAGTAATCTGCTCTGCTCAGTTACTAAATATTTGATTAATCACCAAGTTCCAGACTTCATTACATATGAAAACATTTTTATTTGTTTTTATTAAATTTTGTTCATTTCATACAAAATATCTTAATCATATTTACACTCCCTTCCCTATCTGTACCCCCATAGCCCTCCCACTGGTTTTCATGCATTCATATATGTTAAGGCCTATCAAGTCAACTTTGTGTCCACAGAAGTCCTGTGGTGTGACTTCATACACTGGTAGGTCTATCTATTGTCAATCCCTTAAAGAAGACCAACTCTCCCTCACTCAGCAGTGACCAGCTGAATGTGGTTCTTCAGTTAATATTGGGGTTTCTTGACCATTTCCCCAGTCTATGCTGGATTTTTTTTCTGGATTAAGTTTGCATGGGTCTTGTGCATGTTGCTACTATTGCTGTAAATTCATATTAGCACATTCACGGAAGCCTGAAAGCTTTATTTCCTTGCGGTTACCCAGGACCCCTTGGCATTACAGTTTTCTGCCCCCTCTTTACAATGAGCTTTAAGCACTGAGTGGGTGAGGTTTAATATATGAGTCCTATTCAGGGGCATGCAAGCTGTGCTCTCATATTCTCTACATTTTGTCCAGTTGTGTCTTTCTGTGTTAGTCATCATTTGGTGCACCAGAAAGCTTCACTGGTGAGAGTTGAGAGATACATTAACGTTCTCTCTACTCCCTGTTCTATTATTTTCTGTGACCCTGAAGTGTAGAGGTGCCATTGTAGATGTGTCACTTAGGGCTAGACAACAGACACTTATTCTTAGTGCTTGACCAATTATGGAATTCTGTAATTGTCTGAACTTGTTGGAATAAAAAGCTTCTATTAGTGGTTGAAAGGTATGCATGTCTATAAATATAAGAATCCATATTTAGCATATAATAAGATATTATGTTTGACTAGGAATATGACAGACATAAACAGGTTTTTTCTATAGGATTCATGAACTTTCCAGCCATTTGTATTTGGCAATGTTTACAGTATCACAGGAGTTCCCTCCCATTCAGTGGGCTTTAGTACAATTAAATAGGTGTTGATTGCAGGCATTCTTTTTTCAGAAGCACTTAAAGAGAGTCAGCAATCAGCCTCCAAGCCTCAATCCCTGCTGTTATCCTGTCAAAACAGTAAGGCCTGGACAATGGACAGTCTTTGTCCTATTATGTTCATATTAGTGAAAAGCTTTGATCTGGAGCAAATGGCTTGGGGTTCCACTTGTCCCAACTGCCTGTCCCAGCCCCCAATTGTGTGTGTGTCCCTGCCCATGCAAGGATCTGTATAAAAAGCCTTGAGTTACAACATTAAAATTGAGTCTTTTCTCCTGGACTTCAAGGCCATTTCCGTTTCTCTCCGGGTGACTTCTCATCGTTCTCTCCCCCTCCTTGCTGGGGCTTAAGCCTAGGAACTGTCAGCTCACTGGCCAGGGACAATTCTAAGACTTGTAGCTTCTCAGAGCTGTGAGCATTAGTCCAGGGAGGAAGAACATATTGTGGATTGCAGCACATGCATAATGAGCATTTAAAGGACCACAGGACGATTATATTTTAAAAGACAGTTGATTACCCCCAGGATAAAATTGCCACTACTGCTTCACTAGAGACAGTTTGTTTTGCTGGTCGTTTTTGTAGTTATTAGGTTTTATAGCTGGGGTTGGACTACTGACTGATTTTCTCCTTTAGCACCTTGCATAGTATAATCTGATGTTAGGAGATCTAGTCTTTAGAGATGTTGCTTCCAGGTCAGTACCATCTTCATTACTCCAAATTCTGTGTCCAAATTATGTCCTGTCTTTAGCAATAGGGTCTTTCAAGTTCTGGGAGGAAATCAAAGTCTGTTATCTTTGGAGTCTCTTGGATTAGCCTTACCAAGAACTGGAAGGGAGTTTTATCCTGTATGGCACTGTGTTTCTTGTTATGTAGCCTTCATCTATAAACTTGGAATCTCATATATATGCATATATATGAGATTATATATATATATATGTATAATTTCAGTAGGCTTTAACTAATATATTTCCTCCTGGATATTTATACTACCTAAGCATTTTGAAAAATATTTATGAGTGTTAAATATCCTAAATTTTAATGATCTATTTATGGTGTGTATTAAGATAGACTTTGGATATTTTCATGGTCTCTTTTTCACTGGTGTAAGTACAAACATTGATAAGCTTACTTGGAATAATGGCACTAAGTATATTTAGGTTTTTGTAAGACATAGATAGCTTCAATACATGAGCATTCATATCATTTGAGCATTATTACATACTAACAGTCTTAAATTTGTTGTTGAATTGTGAGATCTTTACATGGTCTAAATACTAGATATTTATCATGTATTTGTTTATATTTTCTACTATTTTCACTTTCATGATGGTGGGTACTTGAAGCAATTTTTCTGGTAGAAAAAATATAATCTAGTTTTCTCTCTTTATCTAAAAATTTTATAGAATTCATACGCTCTATTGAAAATAATATATTTACCCATTTGTGTTTTCTAAACTTTATAATTTCTGAGTATATCATATATGGAAGAATACAAAACTTTGCTCTTCTGCACATGGATGTCCTCAAGACAACAGTCTTGAAGAAGCTTATTTTTCCTTCAATGACTGGTCTAGGTAGTATTGTCAAAAATACATGTTTTACTTATGTGAGTCTACTTTTACACTCTCAATATTTCATTAATTTATATCTACACTTGTCCAAGTTTCACTTTTTTTAATTTTTATTTATTACTTTTCATGTGTATGAATGTACCGTCTGCATGCAGGTCTGTTCACCCGTGTCGTGCAATGTCACAGAGATCAGAAGAGGGTGTCGGATTCCCCTGGAACTGGAGCTAAAGACGGTTCTCAGCCACCATGTGGGTGCTGGAGTTCAAGCCCGGGTCCTCTGCAAGAGCAGTCGGTGCTTTTAACCGCTAGGCCATCTCTCCAGCCCCGCAAGTTTCACTTTTAATTACTAGAATAGTTTTCAAAAACTATAAATTGAAATACTTGATGTTTTATTTTGAATTCTGTTTGACTTGGGAGGTATTTTATATTCTGTATCAATTTTAAGTTCTACTTTTGTATTTTGGCTTCAAAGCTGTCAGTACCCTGACAATAACTTTATTGAATTAGTATAGTGCTATGTAATCTATGACCACCTTAACCATATTGCCTTACATTTATGAACACAAGATGCCTTTCCAGTTATTTATGTCTTCATTCAGTAATATTGTTCAGCATTTTGAGATATATGCTTTCCTTTCATTTGTTTACTTTTTAACAGATTAACCTTTTTCTGACCCTATACCAATGTGTATATAGGCAACACTGATTGGTACCAATGAGTTAAAATATAAGAAGAGGCAGTGAATTTGGGAAAGGATCAGGGATATATCTAGAAGGAACCAAAACTGGGGAGTAGGGGATGGTTATGACCAAAATCCATTGTATGGAACTACTAAATTTTGAAACAACAAATAACCGTAAAATTTACCTTTTGAATTATTCTATTTTTCACTGTTCATTCTTAGTGTATAGAATTATATCTGACTGCTGTGTGTTGATACTTTTTCTTACAAGACTGTAGAAATCTCATGCTAATATTGGTGAAATATTATGGTTTTCTGTATGTAGGATCATGTAACATATGAGCAGGGATAGTTTTATCTACTCATTTTCTTCTCTGCATATATTGTTAGCATATATTTTGTATCTATTTATGGATTTTATAAAAACGGTTCCTTTCATTTTGGGCATCAAGCTCCATGCCTATAATTCTGGTTCTTATAACCCTGAGAAAAGAGGACAATTGTTTGTTCAAGGCTAGCCTAGGATACATAATGAACTCCAAGGAAACATGGGCTAAAATGTGATTCTGTTCCAAAAGAAGAAAAATAAATAAAACATAGACATTTCATTCATTTACACTTTACCATGTACATTGAATTTGCTTACATCTATAACCATCTCCTATCCCTCTCCCTTCCTTCTGACTAGTCAGTTTTTCCAATAACTGCAGAGCAAATTTAGTACTTATTCTGAATTCAATTTATTTCATTTACCATAATGAGATCTTAATGATATTGAATGCATCCATTTTTTTTTCAAATGATACAATACATACTGAATGGCTGAATACAACTTCCTTGTTTGTACATAACAACTTTTCTGTATTCATATGTTGATTGAAGTTCAGGGTTATGCTACATAAAACATGGATATTGCCAAGAGTGAAGATGCATTCCTTCAATCCCAGCACTTGGGAGGTAGAGACATACAGATCTCTGTGAAATTGATGACAGGCTGTTTTACACAGTGGACTCCAAGCCACCTGGGACTACATGAAGTCCCTAACTCAAAAAAAAAAAGTGGATATGCAGGTACTCTTCAGTTTATGCTTTTTCCCATTTATTTTTCTTTATGAAATTATGATATTAGACCTTTCAAGTCCAATGTTGAACAGAACTCCAGGAAGGAAGCATGCTTTTCATTCAGCACTCACAGGGAAATTTTTCAGTCATTATCCATTTAACTGTCATACTTTCTGTAAATTGTGTATTATTAAGTTACAATCAACTGCCTATATAGCACTTAGTATTTCTTTTCCATTTTTCTCTCTCTTTTTCTTTCATATATATATATCTATATATATACTATCTATATATATATTTCAGATGCTGAGTTGATCAGTTAATCACTACATGATAAACGCTAAACACTACTTGAAATGTTTGATTCACAGAAAATTTGGGCTGATGTAAATATAGCTATTCCTGCTCTATTTTAGTTTCATTTGCATGCAGTCTTTTTCCATTCCTTCATAATTTCAGCCTGTGCATTTACTTAAAGAAAAAATTAATATCTTTTAAGTAGTCACTTTAACATATATTTGTTCATTTTAGGATTTTATTCATCTACTCTTTGTTTTGTAACTGGAGTTTTTTATTGATATTAAACTTTTTCCATATGTCATACATCATTTCTCAATCGAATCCAGAGTCGCTTCCCCTACCATGTCCCCCACCCCACCCAAGTCCCTGCACTCTGCCCTACATATCCTGGATATTTTTCTGGGTCTTTTTTCTTTTCTTTAGTCCATTTCTTCTCTTAGTTATCAACATTTGTAACAAAAATATCATAATTTGATACTTGTTAATTTTTTGAATCTATCAGAATTTTTCTTTGTCTTTTCCCTGAGTCTTAAATAATACATAACTGCAATATATTACTTTAAACTGAAAAGAACATACTTTTATTGCAAAGAAAGAAAGCTAAACATTTCCTCCTATCCCATACTTAAATGTTTACATTATCTTGGACCCCTTTCCAGATGGTTTTCCTTGCAAAATCAAATCAGACCTTATCTAATGGGGGAATGGTACTATTATTGAATCTGACTCCACAAGTACATTAGGCTAATATCATACTTAGATGCAAATGTGCAATTTTGGCTTTTCAAAGAATAGCAGGCATAAGTCTTTGGCTCCATTGGATCTCAGAACTTCCTACTTATGTTCCAAGGGTCCTACAAACATCTTTGGTCTCATATAATTTCTCTTTGATTCATTAGGAGAATTTTTACATTTTAAAAATATTCTCTATTCTGCTACGATTCTTCCAGTTTCTGTTAGTTCTTTGTTCATAGTTTCCTTGAATTCACTGAACATTTTTAACATAGCTGATTCAAAGTTTTCCTTTGGTGAGTTCGATTTCCGTGCTTCCATAGGGACAGTTTCTATTAATTTGCTTTTTCCTGGACAGTAGCTATACGTGCTTGTTTCTTTGCATGTTTTATAATATTGTGTTTAAATTTAGACATTTCTCTAATGTGCTAACTCTGAAAATCAGATTCTTCATCTGCCTCTGGATTTGTGTCTATGGTTGCTATGGATTGTAATTATATGTTTATTTAGTGACTTGCCTAAACTACATTTAAAAAATATTTAATTTTTATTTGTGTCTCTGAATTTGGTTTCTTTAGCTTGTGCAAAAATAGACATTTAAAAAATATTTAACATTTATATAGAGAGGTATTTCAGTAGAGATTTATACACAAATACAAAATAAACCATATAAGTTAATGGACTTGATTTCTCTGACGTCATAGTCCAGTCATATAGCTTTAAAGGGCAAAGTGTATATTGGGTAAAATTTATTTAGCAGGTACTCAACTCTGCCTAAGCTTTATCCACATAGTATAGGATAATTTAAGGCTTAGCGAAATGTTTAGATTTGTTAAATTTGGGTGTAGGTTTTGGTGAAAATGGTAATACATTTGAACTAATTGGGAATACAAAATGTTAATTGTTTTATTTATAATTTGTATTGGGTTAAGGTACACAAATGGTCTCTATATTTTTCTGAATTATACAACATCATATAGTAACGCTTTCTTTTACTTGTAGGACAATTTAAAGGAACTAAGCTTAAATTTACTTCCCAAATAAGTAGCATACAGCCAATGAGAAACAGTTCGAGTAAATTTAATGAAAGCTTATGCCTAGGCTCCTGTTTATGTGTATGTGTAATACAACTTAGGCATCTATAGGTCAAAACATAAAAACTTAAAAAAAAAAAAAGAGGGAGGTGGGAGGTGGGGTAGTATCCTTTCTGGGATACAAATGGAAAACTCTGTGTTCCAATCCTATTGATAAATTTTCAATTTTTGAGATCTTGAAACTAACAATGGGAGGAGAATTTTATGTTCCCACAGGTAAAAATCACCCAATCTAAATGCCTGAAAACGGACAACTTTTGGCTGTGCAGATGGACTGGGCAATGCCTAGCAGCGCGGCTGTTGACTCATCTGAACATTAAAGGAAGTGGAACCTCCGACTGCCTGAGTCACAGACACTGAGCATCTCTCTGAATACTATTGGGGTTAAACTGTTTATAATGGGCCTTAATGAATTACATTCCAGCTCTGAGAAAACACCTTCCTACCTTCCCTTTATGGAAACAGAACAACTGATGGTTAATGAAAATCCTTCCCTAAATTTAAATTAGTGCCAACTGTTATAGTGGTAAGTTCTTATAAAAGAGGTATAACTACCCTTTTTTTAATTGAATGATAGGCATAGGACAACTGTGAAAAGATAATTCTTCTCTAGAGCAATGAATTATTCTGCCTAAGAAATATTGGCTAGGGGATTCACCCCCCTCCTCCCCAAAATTATAAAGGCCTTTTGCCTATAGTGGGATATATGCAAGGAGAAACGCAGTAAGCCCCTGTTGTCGAAGACCTGGTGTTTGCATGAAAAAATTTGAGATGTCACTTGCTATGTGCAACTGGCCGCTAAATGCCACAGAGGAGTGTTACCAAAGGCCACTAAAGCAATACAGCATAATAATATGGTGTCTCCCTGAGGACAAGCAAGACTCCGCTATCAATATCAGATACACCTCAACATGCTGGACTGTGCAACAGTGGCAGCCAAGTTCTCTATATATCCCAAATCTAATTGGCTATTGTGTCTCCTTGAGGAATAACTCACAGCGGATTCCAAGCTTTTCCTCTGTGGTGGGATATTTTAGCCACAATAAGAACTTGTCACCCTTTATGAGAAACCACAGTTTGGATTAGCATACCATCCAAACAATTGTGTCTATGCTCATGCTTAGCTTGCACATAATAATGGACTGCTTAAATGCCTGTATATCCAAATGCTTGTGCTTTGTTAATGATAAAAAAGGGTATCACTGGAAAGCTGTCAACCATGAAGGGAAACAACCCTGAAGTACTAGCCAAAATGACAACTCCAAGAAATTAGACTGTTTTCTTCCACCACTTGTGCCCCTTTCCAAGCCCAAGGAACAAATGCAGAAAGGCGTGCGTGGTAGAATGTAATTGCTGGAGAGATTAGGGGTGCATCATGAGACTACGAATATACTTGGACTCCATGATGAACATGCTGTGCTACAAGCTTCTCCAACTGGTCTATGGGAACCTTGGGTTTTCAAAATTTGGACATAGATACTTGAAAATGCACCAATTACCTATTGGCTATGAGCACATGAGTAACTCAATGCTATCTTGCAACAACTGTTATGTTTTTTTTTTTTTTTTTTTTTTTTTTTTTTTTTTTTTTTTTTTTTTTTTTTTTTTTTTTTTATATTGTAGCATCCCTTAAAAATAAAACAAATAATAAAAAAAGTATTTAAGTACTTATTATTAAAAAAAAAAAGCAGAAAGAAAGGAAGCACGGGAGTAAGGAAGGGGAAAAATAGATATTCTCCAGTTATTTTCAGGTTTGCTTTGGTGTTTGACACATTTCCCACAAGTAACCCACCATTTTTTTTCAAATTCTACCTGTTTTTCATTTCGAGTTGTATTGCCTTAGTGATAAGGTCATAGACAAACTTCACAGGCCATCTCCTAATACATGACTTGCCCCTGTCCACTCCATTTTTTTTTTTGTTTGTTTGTTTTTATAGGGTTTTAGATTCTCTGTCCAGATTTTGTAGTCAATAGTATCATTCCCCAAAGTAACTCTCTTATTAGGTATTCCCCAGCAAAATCAGACATGCAAGTGAAGGTCCAGGGAAAGGTTGTATCTTCTAAACCGCTAGCAAATTAAACCCAGATGATAGTATAGTCTTCAATTGCATTTCAATGTTATGGTCAAATGTTTTCTCTTTAGACAGTTACCATAATAGATTTTTGATGTAGGGTAAACAAAGAAAACTCCCTTATTTAAGCCTTTAGGGAAATCCATGGGTGACAAAACAAACATCAGATTCTGAGAACAGAATCTGATCTACCTCTTCTTGAACTATGTACTGACAACAAGAACATGTATACAATCTTCAAGACTAGCATTTTACTAAGGAGCTGAATAGGACAAACCTAATTCAATACATCAAGAAAAAGTCCTATCACATATAAAATTGTATTTTTGTGTTTTCAACTATAAGTAATCAGAACAGAGAGAGATCAAATTTCAATTAATGGTTTACCATCTAACTACCATGATGTACCTATTCTCAGAGACACCAGCCGTGTAAAAACGCGTTTCCTAAGGTGTTATGTAGTGTTAAAGGGGATCCCTGGCAATTAAACATATGATTGGGTGAATTATGATATATATAATATATATATATATATATATATATATATCCAAAAAGACCCGATATTACTATATTGAAGAGATCTGCAGTTTCATTCAGAGCAGCAATGTTGAAAAGAGACAATATATCAATGGATACTTGAGAAACATTTAAAAATTAGGCAATGAAACATAAATACTGCTTGATTTCACATATATTTAGAATTTCGCTTCTTGATTTAGCTTTAATATGCTTGCTATAAACCCATGCTTATTTTCTACTGCTATAGAAAAGTTTTTAAGAGTTTCTTTGGAGTTCCTCCATTTTTCTCTGACCACTTTATGACTATAGCAGATGGCTGACTAAATTTAGTTTTGAGGGAAGATGTAAGGAATGATCAAAGACTATGAGTTATTTCTGATGGTATATTTTTAATAATTACAGAGCATTATCTCCATGAAGCATGTATATATAACCTGGTATGAGTCAGCCAGATGTGGTGCTCATGATATTTCATGTTTCTAAAGATTAATATTTTAGTAATGAATTAAATTATGAGATTGCCAGTGACATCACACATATAAGACATGAGAACTTTATAACTAATTTTATGAGAATTGAGGTATATAAAACATATTATTTCAGACTCAAAATATCTAGTGATAGGTGCTAAGAAAGAAGCATATTTGTTCATAGTGAATAAAACAGGGTATAATGAATTTTCACAAAATTTTGTTCAATTCTCCTATGGGTTCTTTGGCTTATATGTCCCATTAGTATTGTCTCATAATAGACCAAAATGGTTGGAATTTTTACCTTACCTCAATTACTTACTGGATAGGAAGAGCTTTAGCAAACATGACCTTAGGTAATTTTGTGCTTGAGGACCTGACCTCTACGAAAACATGTCTTTCTTTAAAGGCTTCAGTTATACACCTTAAAGGCAACCAGAAGTGTAAAAAAGTCTAGTATGTACAGAGATATATGTTAGCATGCCTAGTTCTATTTCACAGAGAAGATTAGTAAGAAAAATAAATTATTAAAAGTTTAAATTGACTCCAAAATACCAGTAAGGATACTCACTGTTAAAGACATTTTTCAGCCTTTTATGAATGCTTCTTAGGAAACTGATTGTTATTTAAATTTATTTTTAAAGGAAGAAATAAACTTGTCAATTGAAGAGCTCAAATGGGAGAAATCAACATACTATTTATCATTAGTTGTTGTTCTGATGAAAACTTCTTAATGTAGCCACACCAGTGAAACTAATTTTCACTATCTCAATTGCTAACTCTTCTTGACAACAGAAATATACAATTGTGTAGCCACTTGTCGGTCATATGAAATGGCGTTAAGAACATATAATGTGGCGGGCCCTGAGCCACCCGGCCTGGACTGGGGTGCTGGCCGCCATGAGCAAACGCAAAGCGCTGCAGGAGACACTCAAAGGCTGCATCACCAACATGCTGGTGGAACTCGCAAACCTTGAGAAGAACGTGAGCCAGGCTATCCACAAGTATAATGCGTACAGAAAAGCAGCATCTGTTATAGCAAAGTACCCATACCAAATCAAGACTGGAGCAGAAGCTAAGAAATTGCCAGGAGTAGGAACAAAAATTGCTGAAAAGATTGATGAATTTTTAGCAACTGGAAAATTTGCGTAAACTGGAAAAGATTCGGCAGGATGATACAAGTTCATCTATCAATTTTCTCACTCAAGTTAGTGGCATTGGTCCATCTGCTGCAAGGAAGTTTGTAGATGAAGTAATTAAAACATTAGAAGCTATTTTGAGGACGTTTTAATATTTTTTTCTTATTTTATTTATTTTGCATATGTATGAATGCACTGTCTGCATGTAGGTCTGTGCACCCATGTCGTGCATTGCCGCGGAAGTCAGAAGAGGGTGTCGGATTCCCCTGGAACTGGAGTTCTCCTGGAATTGGAGTTACAGACGGTTCTCAGCTGCCATATGGGTGCTGGGGATCGAACCCGGGTCCTCTGCAAGAGCAGTTGGCGCTCTTAACCGCTAGGCCATCTCCCCAGCCCTATTTTGAGGTCCTTGAAAAAAGAATTCCTCGTGAAGAGATGTTACAAATGCAAGATATTGTACTAAATGAAGTTTAAAATGTGGATTCTTGCACGTCACGGGTGCACAGACTTGCATGCAGACAATACATTCATACACATACGGAAATAAATAAAATTAAAAAAAAATGTGGATTCTGAATAGACAATAATCCTTTTTACAGTTCCTATGTATGTTAGTCAATTAAAGAAAGCAGTTTTTCCAGTTTTATAAGAGATTACTTTTATAACAGTCAGCTCTAATTTACCGTTAAAGGATGGCTTCATTACCACACTGTTTTTCTTTGTTCTATGAAAAAGAGGTAAGGAGGTCTCTCGTATTGAGCCTGTTCTGCACCTAGAAGGTAAATTTCATTAGGACTCATTGTAAACAGATGTTACACCTATGGTCCTCAGAGATGTTTGATGCCTGTAGCAGTCTGAGGCTTATCTTCCTTTTAGTGTTAAGATGAGTGAACTTCTCTGCTGGTATTTCTTGGTACAACCTACACGACGGAAGGCTGTATCCTTTCTTTCTCAGCCTTTGAGTTGGTGACGTTTTGACCTGTGGGAACATACAAATCTTTTCCCATAGTTAGTCTTAAGATTAAATTGAAAGTTTTTGACAAAAAGGTTTAATATGTAACTGTATCTCCCCTTTTTAAATTTTATTTTATTTTTTGACCCATGAGTCTCAAAAAGGCAGTTGTAGTATACATACCTATAGGCAGGGATCAAGGTGTAAATTTCATCAAAATTTGTCCATGTTTTTTTTTTTTTTTTTTTTTTTTTGGGGGGTGATGCATTTGTTAATTTGAGGAAAGCAAACTTAAATCCTTAATTAAATTATCCTACAGGTAAAAGAGGATGTTACAAGTGATATTGCATAACACAAAAATATAGACAACATTTGTTTATGTTAAATCCAAAGTTTTGTTTTATATAAATTTTTGAGTAAAATACTCATGTAATTCTTTAAATTAAATATACAATTAATAGAATATAGACCCATAGTCCCCCTCCCGTCATATCAGTACACCTCAACAGCCTGGAGATACTGTGGAACAGTGGCAGCAAGGTCCTATAATATCCCCAATTATTTGGCTATTGGCTCTCTCTGGTAATAACTCACAGCGGATGCCACAAGCTTGTTTCCTCTTGGTGGTTGGGCAATTTGTGAGCCACAGTAAGAACTTGTCACCCTTTATGAAAACCACAGTTTGCAGATTTTTTTAAAAAGCTTCACAAAATTGTGTCTATGCTCATAGCTTAGCTTGACATAATAAGTTATACTGCTTAAATGCTTGTACATCCAATAGCTTGTGCTTTGTTAATATGACCAAAAAGGGTATCACTGGGAAAGCTCTCAATCATGAAGGGAAACAACCTGAATAGACTGGAGTCCAAAATGACAACTCCAAAGAAATTAACTGTTTTTCTTCTCACTATCATGGTGACCCTTTCCAAGCCCAGGGAACAAAACTGGCGGAAGAGGAGGCGTGGTAGTTATAGGGGGCTTGTGGGGAAGATATAGGGGTGAATCATGAGACTACAGGAATATCGTCTGGACTCCTGATTGATCAACATGTCTGTGCATACAAGCTTCTCCAACTGGTCTATGGGAACCTTGAGTTGTTCAAAATTTGGACATAGATACTTGCAAAATGCACCAATTACCTGATTGTATGACATAATGAGTGACATCAATGCTACCTGCAAACAACTGTGTCATTGTATTGTAGAATCCCTTAAAAAATAAATTAATTAATTGAAAAAAAGTGGATTCTGAATACATTGCTATAGTCTGTGGCAGTTTCAGAAGAGGCGCAGAATCCAATGGAGACACGGATGTTCTTCTGACCCATCCAAACTTTAGCTCAGAATCAAACAAACAGCCAAAGTTGTTACATCGCGTTGTGGAGCAGTTACAAAATGTCCATTTTATTACAGATACTCTGTCAAAGGAAGAAACAAAGTTCATGCGTGTTTTCCAGCTTCCCAGTAAAAATGATGAAGAGGAATATCCACACAGAAGAATTGATATCAGGTTGATTCTCAGAGATCAATATTACCGTGGTGTTCTCTACTTCACTGGAGTGACATATTTAATAAGAATATGAGAGCTCATGCCCTAGAAAAGGGCTTCACCATCAATGAATATATCATCCGCCCCTTGGAAATTACTGGATTTGCTGGGGAGCCCTTTCCAGTAGTCAGTGAGCAACACTTTTTTTATTACATCCAGTGGAAGTACCGAGAGCCCAAGGATCGAAGTGAATGAAACCACCTTCCCCTCACATACACCCCACTATGAATTCTAATTTATTTCTTAACCTTTGCTATGTAAGGGTATTTGGTGTTTTTAAATGATTGCTGCTTCTCTATGCTTACCATGTACTACATGTAGTCAATAAAACCTCTTGAGCAATTAAAAAAAAGAACATATAATGTAAATGGAATCCCCCCAAAATAGTTATTTTTAATTTCAATGGTAAAAGACAAATACAGTTCTAAAAGTATAATTCACTGTCTTTCTTAAATGTGACAAAGCTGATAAAGGTATTAAAAGAATACTATTTTACAAATATTTTGCCCTATACTTCCTGACATTTTACAGAAAACATAAAGAAACATTAATCATATAACTATAACTAATTAATGATTATATTATGCTAGGTTATCAATGAAGTCTTATTTTAACCCTAGTAATATCTACTCTGAATATTTTTTTCTTGCCAGGTGTTTTCAAAATATGACATGTGTGTATTCTTTGTAATTAGAAGGATGGTTATGCATGAGTAAACAAAGAAAATAACTTAATGTTTACTTTGTCAAACAAAATACACCTGGAATATTTCAAGTATAAAGTATTTAATTTGTGTCTTATATTGTTTCATAGCTGAAATAAAAATGAAAAGGCTTACAATGTTGATAAAATAACCATTTTTCCAATAGGTTTCATATAACACAACAGAATTTTCTCATCAACTTTGAATTCCTCACCCAATATCTTTAATGTCCTATTGGTACACTAAATGTTTGATCCAATTTTTTGTAATTTACTTTTATTATATGTTTATGAGAGGTTTGCCTGCATGTATGTAAGTGCACCTTATATCTGTCATACAGTTCCCTGAGAGGTCAGAAGAGAGCGATGAATGTCCTGAAACTGGAGTTAAGGATGGTTGTTAGCAACTATGTGGATGGTGGGAAAGGAACTCTGGACCTCTGCAAGAGCAGCCAGTGTTACTCAAGTTTATATACAAAAAATATTATAGTCAGAATAAAATTCAGATCATAAACAAGTACAAAAATTTCTGATATATGCAGGAAAACAATTTCTGGTTTCCAAGGTTAGTTCAAGGAAGTGATAAACACTTTCTCTTAGAGATTTGTAGACTTCCTCATTCATTATGTTTTCTTCATTTTATCTCTAGAAAGACCTAGTTGAGAACAAATTAAGGGAAATTATCCATTGAGTCATTCAGCGAGACATTTATATACATTTACTGTATGTACTCTAAGGATAGTATTCACAAATAAGTAGATTACATAATAAATAAAACGTTTGGAAATGGTACAGTGAAGAATAAAGCAAAGAAATACAAAATCATGTGGAGGAAGTAATTAGTGAGTTGCTTCCCCCTAAACAAAGTCAAGAGTAAGATGATCAGGGCTCGGGTGGTGACTTGCACCTATAAACCCAGCATTTGGGAGGCAGAAGCAGGCAGATATCTGTGAGATCAAGGCCAGCCTGGTGTATCAAGAATGTTCTAGACTAGCCGGAGCTGCACGCAGGAGATCCTGTCTCAAAACAAACAACCAAACAAGAGTAAGATAATCAAAGTTTCTGGGAATTTCAGACCTCTTTCAGGAACTGATGTGAACAGAATAAACTTTCTGAGTAGAATTCATTCATTTATATGGTTCAAAGCACAAGAAGGGCATAAATATGAGATACAGATAGTTCAGAAAGGACAGTGGTCCAATCCAAGTTTAAGACCTGTCCTTTTAGCTCTCGACATAATAAAGTAGACCACATTTTATTTTTGGAGAACTTATTTTTTTATATGTGTAAGCAATATCTTCTTTGCATGTGTATAAGTTTGCCAAGTCCATGCTTGGTGTCCAGAGAGGTCAGGACTGGAGTTAAGGATGCATGTTATCCACCATATGGATTCTGAGAACCAATCCAGGGTCCTCTGGGAGAGCAGAAAGTGCTCTGTAACCAGTGAGCCATCTCTCTGTACCAATCATGTATATTTAATGCCTTAAAATAACAAATGAAAATCATAGAAACATTTAAATGACTGCAGGTTAATATTTCTCCCAAAGAACTGAGAAATTACAAAGATGTATAAAATTTTCTTTTTTTAAAGTTATGTGCGTTTCATACATCATTTTTCAGTCAAATCTAGACTCATCTCCCCTCCCATGCTCCTCACCCAACCCAAGTTCATGCACCCTGCCATTCCTGGCCTTGTGGTCCTGGAGAATTGTCTTTATAAAGTTCGGTGCACCAGAGTTAGGTGCATATATATTCATAATTGTGAAACCTTCATGGTGAATTGTTCCTTTGATATAAATGTATTGGCCTTCTTTGTCTCTTCTGATTTCTTTTACTTTGAAGTCTATTTTGTCTGATATTAAAATAGCAACATCTGCTTTCTTTTTGGTATCATTTGCTTGGAACATTTTTCCATCCTTTCACTTTATGGTGGTACCTATTCTTGAAGGTAAGATGAGTTTCTTGTAGACAGCATATCGATGGGTGCTGTTTCCTACTCCAATCTCCCAGTCTATGTCTTTTGATTGGGGAGATTAGTCCATTAATATTTAAGGTTATAACTGATAGATATGTGTTGCTTCCTTTCACCTTATTATCCATTGTGTTTTTGGTCTAGGTTTCTACTTCTGCAGTTATGTTTTTATTAATTTCTCTTTCTAGGTGCCTTGGGATAGTTGCTCCTTTCTTCTATCCCTTGAATTGCTTCAAGTATTCTCTGAAATGTTGGTTTTCTGGACATGTATTCTTTCATCTTGTTTATGTCATGGAAGATTTTTCTCTCTCCTTCAACTGTAATCAACATTTTTGCTGGGTATTGTAATCTGGGTTGGCATCTGTAGTACTTTAACACTGGGAATGCTTTGCTCCACGTTCTTCTTGCTTTCATAGTTTGCACTGAGAAGGCAGTTGTAATTCTGATAGGTTTCCCCTAATATGTAACTTGTTGTTTTTCTCTTGTGGCTTTCAGAATTTTGTCTTTGTTTTGGGCATCTAGTGTTTTAACTATGATATGGCATGGAGAGTTTCTTTTCTGATCTTGTCTGTTTGGAGTTATATGTGCTTCTTGTATTTGTATTGGTTTGTCTTTTTTAGTTTGGGGAAATTTCCATCTACTATTCTGTTGAAGATCTGATCAATACCATTCTCTTGGGATTCTTCTCCTTCCTCTTTTCCTATGATGTGGAGGTTTGATCTTTTCATAGTGTCCCACAGCTCCTGGTTGTTCCACTTTTGTGTATTTTTAAATTTTTCATAATCTTTACTTGAGGATTTTAGTTGTGTTATCTTCCTGGTCTGATTCTTTATTCTGCTTCCCCTATTCTGCTTCTGAGGCTTCTTCCATTCCTTTCTTCTTGATTGGATGACTGTTTGATTTCCTTTTTCATTTCATCTTCTGATTTCTTTAGTATTTCCACTTCCTTTTGGAGCTTCTCAATCTCTTCCTGTAGCTATTTGCTTCACTGGTTGGTTCCCTTATCTTTTTCAACATGGGATCTTTTCAGTGTTTCCACTTCCTTCTGGAGTTTGTCATTCTCTCTCTCTAGGTCCTTCTTGAGTTTTTCATTCTCTCTCCTAAGTTCTCTGACTTGTTCTTTATAGTTTTTTTTTAATTTTTTTCTTTGAGTATGTCCACAATTGTCCTTCTAATATCTGTGTCCTGGGCCATCTCCAGCGGGATCCCACTGTAGGAGTCTTCCACAGGGTTGGAAGAGCTTGGTGTGGAATTATCCTGCACCTTTCCCATGTTGTCTCTTCTTCGTGTCCCTGGCATGTGGGTTTCTCTTGCCTGTTTTCCAATGTAACTCCCAAGCGCTTCTTCACTGTGTTGAAGGCTTGCTTTGCTTGCCTCCTTCAGATGCCTTCATTGTTTGTTTGATTGATTTGTTTTTCTTCTTTTCTCCTTGCTTATGGAATTTTGACTTGTCTAAGTTTTAGGCTTTCTATTGGAAGTCTAACTCACTCTTCCCTTTCTGTTCTGAAGTTTCTCCAAGGAATCCACTTGGACACTCTTTCAGAGATCCCAGTTGGTGGGCGAGGGGGGGTGGGATTCCTGTTTAGCCTGTGCCCTGGGAGCTGTGCTTCAGGCGGTCTTGGGAAATATCTGATCTCAAGTCTTACAATGGCATCAGGGCCAACTTTTATACCATCTAGGAGGACAACTCCGCCCCCACAGCCATACAAGCCAATCATGCCAAAGACGATTGAATCCAACCAAACAATCTGCCTGGCTGAAGCACCCAGTCCTACCTGTGCTTCAAGTGGTCTTGAGAAATCCCTGATCTCAACATTTTCAAAGATGCTTCCTTGGAAAACTGTGCGGGTTCACAGGCCTGGGAATGGTTGCTCGGATTTACTTTGTCTTAGAGAAAATTGGTTGAGTAGCCCATCAAGAAAAATGTGATAATCACATCTGCTAAGCATTTGTTCTCTAGTGTCCACAATATTTTATTGTTCACAAACATAAATGCAAGTAATCTGAGTCACTGGAAAAATTTATTATGACATTCTTCAGTAATTTTATATACTGTTTCTTTTCACAATTTGAGAAACAATAATGATTTTTGTAATAAATTTCTTCATAAATACACTTCCTGATGGATGATGCATTTATTTAAGCATCAGTGGACAAATGAAGTTATCCACGGGTGACTAACAACCTTGAATAAATACCACTCTGCTCAGTTGCTATCCATAGTACCTAAGAAATGCAATTACATGCTGGGACCCATTATCCCAATTAATGGACTGTTTTATATTCACTGTGCATTATACTTGAAACACTTTAGAGGCCTGGCCTTCACTTAGCTACAGGCAAAGTAGAAATTTATAACAAATAACCAAGAAAAATCTTTTCATTTACTTACCAAGATATGTAGCATGTAATTATACTTTAAGCATAACTAGGCAAGGCTCAAAATGCCCTTTGATTTAAACCACAATAAAAGTGTATTTTTTAAACTGTGACAAATATAACTAGGTAATGAACAAGTCATTGAGGGTTACTGCAACACTGAAGGTTTAATTATCAGCTATATCTATCTTTCCTTTGTTTTATGTGATGTGGTCAAAGGTTAAATTTGATTATTATTTATTATATTCAAAGATATTTTCATTATGCCAGGCATATGAATGTAAAGAGCAGCAATATACAGAAATCTTTGACTAGCTAGGTGGGTGAACAAATGAAATAGTCTGCTACAAAGTACACAACCTCTTGTTGTGTTGCTGCTTTGTAAAATGTCAGCCTGAGGCATTGTTTTATGGCTTTGGAATTTGACCACTGAAGTTTAAGTCTACTCCCTCTGGCGGTTTCCAAAGCTGTATTACCAAAGCTATAAAATAAAACACAGTTGTAATTCTTCTCCTTATTGTAAGAAGCATCGATCGCTTCTGATTGTATATTATAGCAAAGGGGCAGTCTATTACATAAATTTATTGCATCTTATTCCTGATAATTACTGGAAGTTATTGAACAAGGTAGGGAGTTATAGCCAGTAAGTTCCTGCTGTAGCTGAGGAAGCAAATATACAGATATTTAGTGGATCTAAATAGCTGTAAACAATGCACCCTGTTTCCAGTGTAGGAGAAATTTATAATTTACAGTGCAAGTAAGATTATTTTAAAAATCATACTTTGGATTACATAATATATGACTTGAAATAGAAGCTGTGTGAAAATGCAATTATAAGTATAGTAACTTTGTTTCTTAAAACCTGATTTGACAACACATAAAATGTCCAAAATTATCAAAGCACGTATGTTTAGTAGTTCACTTTAAGACAAATAGGTTTTATAACGTTTGACTTAAACGGTTCATCTATAGTTAAAGCATCATTCTTGATCACGTGTATTATACTCTTAAAAGCAATTTTTATTTATCTAAATTATTTTACCAGAAAAGATTTCTGGTAACCAAAAATATAAGCAAAGTTTAAAAAAAAATATTGAGGGGCTGGAGAGATGGCCTAGCGGTTAAGATCACCGACCGCTCTTATAGAGGACCTGGGTTCGATCCCCAGCACCCACATGGTGTCCGAGAACCGTCTGAAACTCCAATTCCAGGAGAACTCCAATTCCAGGGGAATCCAACACCCTCTTCTGACCTCTGCTGAATTGCACGACACGGGTGCACACACTTGCATGCAGACTGTACATTCATACACATACAGAAATAAATAAAAATTTAAAAAATATTGAAGTATTATACATATGAGATACCCCAAATTCCAAACCAAACATTCTAGAAATGATAAACACTATCTACAAAGTCAATTTAGAAAACTAATAGCCTTTTTATATAGCAATAACAAGCAGTCGGTGGAAGAAATCATAGAAATATTCCCACCCACAATAGCCTCAAAATCGTGAGGAATAATCATATTAAAATACATTTAAGATCTCTAAGATTAAACCTTTAAACCTTTAAAGAAAAAGATTCAAAAAGACACTAAAAGATAAGATCTTCTGTGATCATGAATGGATAGAAGTAATATTGTGAAAATTATCATCCTAACAGAACTATCTTATAGATTCAGTGCAATCACAATCACAAAAGTCATGAAATTTCTCACATAAATATGACAAATCCTAAAATTTATATCGAATCACAAAAGACCCCAGATAGCCATTAAGATGAGACAAGGAGGGGCTGGAGAGATGGCCTAGCAGTTAAGAGCGCTGACCGCTCTTACAGAGGACGCGGGTTCTATCCCCAGCACCCACATGGCGGCCCAATTCCAGGAGAACTCCAGTTCCAGGGGAATCCGACACCTTCTTCTGACCTCCGCGGCATTGCACGACATGGGTGCACAAACCGCATGCAGACAGTACATTCATACACATAAAGAAAAGAAGAGGAAAAAAAAAAAAAAAAAAAAAATAAAAAAAAAAAAAAAAAAAAATAAAACAAAAAAAAAAGAGTGAGAAAGGAAGTCAAAAATATACCAATAAGAAAGGAAGATGTCAAAGTATTTTTATATAATTACAAGTAAAGCCTGTCCAATGGGAGGGAACTCATGTGTGGTAATATAAACATGCACAAATGCACATGGCTGGAGAGATAGATCCTAGAGAAAACTATAAGGCTGTGACATCCCTAGACAAATGTAATTTCTTGCAATCTGCTAAATACGGATCCTTATATTTATAGATAAGCATGCCACTTACCACTCATCAAAGAGCTTCTTTCTCAGTAGAGACTATTACAGAGTTCTACAAACCACCACACACAGAGAATAAGTATCTTCTTGTTTCAAACGTAAGTGACACACCTACAATTAAATCTACCTAAGTCTTGTGGTATGTAATGGAACAAGGGTTACAGAGAATTATTTTTTTGTTGTTGTCTTTTTGAGACAGGTTCTCCCTGTAGCCCCAGATGTCCTGCAACTCACTATCTAGACCAGGCTGGCCTTGAACTCGCAGAGATCCAGCTGCCTCTGCCTCCCAAGTGCTGGTATTAAATGTGTGTGCCACCACGCCCAGCATGGGTTACAGAGAATTCTAACGCATCTCTCACATCTCATCAACACAGTTCCCTCATGCAATAGAGAGCAATGTGCATAAAAGGTCACAGATGACCAAAGTGTAAAGAACAAGTCTGCAGAGTGACTATAGAGAGGTTGACTAGATCCTAATGGATGAACTTGCACTGAAAGACATCTAAACATAGGAACTTGACTGGATAGGCTTTAACATAAATGACAGAGGCATGAAATCTGGTGTGTGGGCTATGGGAGGGTGAAAATAGGGGAGGGGATATAAAGAGTATTTAGGTGTTTTGTGTGAAATACACACAAATTAAATAAAACAATTAAAGTTACTGAAAGGAGGCACAATAATAAATTCCCTTTTGCAAATCTCACAATAAAATAGAAAAAAGAAGAAAACAGCTTTTCTAAAATTTGTTCTTTCCAAAATCTGAAATAAATTTATATTTGTACAAGAGTTAAAAACCGCAGATTGGGAGTCAGCTAGTAACATTCATTATCTCCTTTGTATATCATGGAACTAATTAATTTGAGTGTCTTCTATCTGATTATGTAATACTCAAGTATTAAAAGAACAGTATCCTGGGTACCACAACCCTGTTGGAAATGGGCCCTACAGCTCACACAGAAGGAAGGATATATTTTAGAAAAACTACAGTTGAAACTGTGCAACTGTGCTCTTATATTGTGAATCCCTTAAAATATAATAAAAAATAATTTAACAAAAAGAAAATCTACAGTTGAATGAATAAAGTACTGTGGTTGAGTTAATATTTCATAAGTTTTTCCCCAAGCCATCTATGAACAATGAAAAATGATATAGATAAAAGTGAGTAGAAAACTTGAAACCATACTGACTTTGAAGAAACGAATAATAGTGCAGTACTTGAGATGCAAATGTTAACAAATCTCTGTGAGTTTGAATCCATGCTGTTTTACATAGTGATTCTCAAGCAAGCTAGGTCCTCATACTGAATGTATCTTAAAAACAAAAAGTAAACACAAAATTAGGGGAAAAGACCCAATCTGGAAAGTAGCAAATGATTTCCAGACATGCCATGACTGCTGTACATACCAATTCATAGCAGTTGTAGTTATTTGTACAAGACTTAAATAAAATCAAGCAAACTGAAATTCCAACAAGGATGGAAGATGGGCTCCTGAGGCCCCACCCTTGAAGAGAAGCAGTTACTATTGACACCTAAAGGATTCTAAGGGAAGGCTAGTCATTCTCTTTTGGGGACCACTGGAGAGTTTCCATTGCCCAGTGGATGGCTGCATACCCATGTTCATAAGGACAAGAATAATTGGACCCAGGAGGTAATTAATAACTTTTTTTAAATGACATGAAATTTGAAGGGAAATACAAAGGGGAACAGGGGAGATAGAGAGATATAGTGCCAGATGGTTATGATCAAAATACATTGCATAAATGTATGAAAATTTTGAAGAGTCAATAATTTTTTTTAAAAAGCAGACCCATAAAAGGCCCCTAAATTTATGTAAAAAACTTCTGAATGGATAACTAGCTTTTATACATTGATCATGAAGACAATGTTAAAAAACTCAGGAAAGAAATCCCATCGGCAACAACCTAAAAATTGCTTAGAAAAAAATAAAAAACTAACTAAAAGTAAAAAAAAAAAAATCATCGCTTCAATGATAATTTTAAAACACTTTTAAAATTTGAAGAAAGCATTAGATGTGGGAAATAGTTTTGTGCTCATGGATTGTTAATAAATTAACACTTTCTAATTTGATTTAAGGCTCATTTCACAAGCTAGGAGTCCATATCTGGTGCTTTAATCAAGGCCATGGACCACTGGATATCCAGGTCACAGACCATAGGGAAGAACCCATTGTGAGAATTAAAAAGCCGATGTTTCAAACATCAATTCCCCATCTGTAGGAGGTATCATCAAGATTCAAGGGATAGGTCTTCTGTGAGAAGAGCACAGGAACACAAAGCAAGTGTGCAAATTTCACATAGTTGTGCACTTAGCATTATTTGTTGCTGATCACCATTAATAGTCATAGAAAAATTAAACTGGGTCTATAGTGGAGAAGTATGAATTTTAGTGAATCAAGAAAAAACAAAACTAACCATAATCAACCAATAAGTCAATAATTGTTTTTTCTTTAATGTGGGCCTCAAGTTCATTTTTAGCTTTATATATCCCATACATATCTCCTGAGCATATAATTCATATTCATATAGTCTCTCATTTTGAATATTTTTATCAAATTAAGACTTTTTGTTTAAATGAAGCTTTAACTGCTTCTAATACATTTAATTGACTGAAACTGGAAAAAATTAATTTTGATATATTTCTCTAAACTTCTTTGGCTTCTAACTGAAAACCTTAAAATTATTTTACTATTTCTCATGACAAGTCTCCCAAGAAAAATTGGCTAAAGAAATATTTTGTGATCTTTTTCTTTTCATTTATTGACAGATCATATTACTTTTGAGAAGATTAATGATGTATCAATATGACAAAACCATTATTGCCATAATATTTCACAAGTGACTTGCCAATTTCCTGCATTACCATAAAATTCAAATTATCACTGATGACCATCCAAGTCAGAAGTAAAGACAGAATAAGAGACAACATACTAAAGGAAAATTTGAAACCATTCATCATTGTCCAAGTTGTACTTCTTAATATAGACAACTTTAGATAAAATGTTTTTCTTTGTGATTTCTTATCTTTTCTAAAAAATAAAATGACAATTTATAGAAGAAAATTTATAAATAGGCAAAATCTTGTATGCCTAAAAGACTCCCCCCCACCAATCATATTCATGGTATTTTCTATTCAACACACATTTACTATTTTTCAGATGTAGGATACTGTCCGCACATAAATAAAAACTAACTGTATTATATTCCAATAATGTACAAGATATTCTTTAAAAAATAACAGTACTAACAAAATTAGTCATAAGATGTTTTTCTAATAATTATAATACTTATATTTACTACTTATTTTATATTTATTAATTTGATCACATATACTATTTATGTATCTTAGAAAAATGTCAATCATCAAAATTAAAAATAATTGAAATATCTACATTAGTCAGTGCAGGACATTAAGCAGATAAAAGTCAACAGAAAATAATTAAATTTGATGTTATAAAAATTACAACTTGTTTTCTAAAGGACAATATATGAATATTCAAAATATCAGATAGTAAAAATTATATTTGAAACATGCATCTAGTAAGTATCATCTCAATAAGAAGGCAATATTCTGATTTGAAATAATAAATATTCTTAAAAACATATTTCTCTCAAGAAGACATACAAATGACCAACATGCATATGGGTGAATGCTGTGCACAAATCAAACTACCACTCTGCAAAGTTTATAATTGCTTGGCTCAAAATATAAAATAACAACTCTTGGACACAAAAGTAAAAACGTTATAATGCTCATACAATTAGAGAATGTAAAATGATGCAACTGCTTTGGAAAATATCTTATTCCTCAAATTATTTACCAAGAGCCTCAGCAACTCTACTCAGATACCTATCTATCTGTTTATCTATCTGTCTATCTATCTATCTATCTATCTATCTATCTATCTATCTATCTGTCTATCTATCTATCCATCTGAGTGGAGATATATATATATACATATATATATATATATCTGTATATATATATATACATATATATACATATATACATATATATATACATATATCTATATATATATATCTGTATATATATATACATATATATCTCCAAGGAACTGCAACACATGATGACAAAATATTGTAAAACATTATGACATCTTAATTCATTATAGCCAAAATATGTTGGCAATAAAAAAATCAACTAACAAAGAGAAAACAAAATATGACATACATATCCATATATGTAAGTAAATAAAATAATGTATGACTCTTCTTGTAATATAGATGAAGTTTTACAAAATTGTGGCAAATGAAATAAACAGATGTTCTACTTTCCTTCCCTTATTGCGATAAGACACAGCTGCTCAAAGCAACTGAGGTAAGGAAAGCATTTATTCAGCTAACACTTCCAGGTTACAGTCCATCATTGTGGGAAGTCACAGAAGGAACACAGCAGGAACTTGAATCAGAAACCATCCAGAAGAACTTGAAACAGAAACCTTGGAAGAATGCTACTTCATAGCTCACTCAAGCTCATATTGAGATACCTTTGTTATTGTAGCCTAGGACAACCTTCCCAGCTAATGCTGTGCCCCACAGAGCCCTGGGATCTCCATCTTCAATTAATAATCAAGAAAATCACACACAGATATATCCACAGATTAATGGGAAATCCCTTAATTCTGATTCTTTTCTCAGGTGTTTCTAAGCAGTACCAAGTTGACAACCCTAAAATATACACTTTTCTTTTAAAATAACATCTAAAATAAGGAAACCTTTAAAGAAGGAAATTACACAATAATTACTAAGAGGAAGAAGAGTGGAAATGGACCAGAACTGAATGACAGGTAAATTATGTTTTTTTTTATCACCATATGAATATGTTCTGTGATGAGGCATGAGCATATCTGTAAACAGAGTAAGAGCATCTTAAAGTGCAGGCATGAGATTATGGATTACATGATGTGAGGAATAATTCAATAAACTTTTTTACTGAGCATTTGTGCATCACAATCAAAACCAGTGCCCCCCCCATGCCCCAACTCCTCATCAGAACTCATGCATTACAACATCCAAACTAAGTCCTACCAGTCAAGCTCTTGAACGCAAATGTCCTTCTGTTCAAATACACCCATTGTTGTCTAGTCAGCACATCTAGAATTCTTAGGTAAGACAATTCTTCCTCACCTAGCAGTAATCAGTCTCCTGGAGTTTTCACTACATGGCCAGTCTCCCACCCGTTTCACCTGCTTCACTCTGAAACTTTGAATTGTCATGGGTCCTGTGACTGATGTCAATATCACCACAAGTTCACATATGAAAACTTCCAGTCAACTGTAAGTCACTGCTTCTCTGTATCCATGTGATCTTATAATCTTTCCTCCCATCTTCCACAATGATCCCTGAGCTGTGGGTAGGTGAGGTTTAATATAGGGGCCCTATCCAGGGATACACAGTCTAGAGACTCATTCTTAGAAGCTTGGCTAGTTGTTGCCTGCTGTTTGCATCACTCTTTCTTGTGTAAGGAGGCTTTACTGGTGAGAACTGAGGGCTGCACTAGTTTTCTCTCCACCACTCATGCCATGTGTAGAGGCTCGACTTAGATGTATCTCTTAGGATCGGGCATCTTTCAGATGTATATATTTTTTTCTTTTTTTAACATTTTTTTATTGATGCTTTGTGCATTTCATACATCATTTTCCAATTCAGTTCAGGCATATTTCCCTTTCGCTTCCCCACCACCCCCACCCCAACCCAGATCATGCATTCTGCCATAACTGTCCTGCATCTTTCTCTCAGTTTTTTTTTTCATTTTTTAGCTATAAGTGATAATCCATGAGTACAAGCATCCTTCATGTAAAACCAATTTGCAGGCTGTTGTGCCCAAACCCCCACAGCCTCAAGTTCCAGCGGGGGGTGAGAGGTTGTATGTTCAATCAAGTTGATCAAATGAGTGTCCAGACTATATTGCTGTAGTTTCACCATTCACCCCAATCGCAGCCCTTACATTCTACCACACCCCCTCTTCAGCAGATTGTTCCCTAGGCTTAGAAAAGGGGCACAGGTGGATGAAAAGCAAAACAGTCCACTCTCTCTGGAGCTGTTGTCTTAGACTCTGGTCAATTCTGGCTGTTTCCTTTCATGGGCTGACAGTTTGTCCAGGAATAACCTTTTCGATCCAACTAATGAAGCACAAGCCATTAGATATATAGGTTTTAAACAGCATTAATAGTTATGGTAGGTTACTTTGGTATAGACACAATGTTTGGATGAATATGTTGATCCATGAATTACATTTTTTCCTGTGTTAAAATATGACAGGGTCTTACTGTGGCTTATAACATCTCGAACCTAGAGGATGTAAGCTTGTGGCATCAGCCATGGTTATTCCTCCAAGGAGAGCCAATAGCCAATATAATTGGGATATCAGGCAATGACTGCCTCTGCTCACAGTATTTCCGGAGGTGAGGTGAGCTGGTTGCTGACGGGGAGTCTTGCTTGACTCAAGGAGACCCATTTGGTTTATTGGTTTAGTGGGCTTTTGGTAACACTCTCTGGTGTTCCAGAGGCCATTCGTACACTTGCATGTGTGGTTTCTCAATACATCTTTCCCATGTTAGTCAGGTCTTTGAGCAGCAGCAGGGCCTTATGCCTCTCTTCTTGCAGGTATCCCATTTAGAGGCAAGAGCCTTTACCGTTTGTGGGGCTTTGGATCCCCTGGCAACATCTCCCTGGTAGAATAATCCATTACTGTTGTCAGAGCTCCTGTATTGATATATTTTTCTTAAGTGCATAGTTTAATACTTTGTATTTATTTGGTTCTGAACAGAAATAATATTTCACAGATTTTTATGTCTATTAGTCAATTAGAAAGGCATTTTACTGGTTTAATAAGAGATTATGTCTATAATATTGTCTCCAATTTAAAGTTGGGAGCACCCTCATCATCAGTCTATTTCTCCTTGTTCTTGGGGGGGAGGCAGGGAAGTCACTCATATCCAAACCTTTGCGGCACCTAGAAGGTAAGTTCATTAGGACTCATATAAATAGTTGTTACATGTAGATCCACAGAGGGGTTCGATTGTTTATGGCAATCTGGAGGATTTTCTTCCCTTCGATGTTCAGAAGGTCAAACCTTTCCAGTTGGCACTTTCTGTACATCCTAACTCAATGCAAAGCTGTATCTTTCTTTCTCAGCCATTAAGTGGTGACATTTTGTCCTGTTGGAGCCCACTTAATCTTTTCCCGTGTTAGTGTTTAAGATTTGAATTGCAGGTTTTTTGACGAAAAGGTTTCATGTCTATCTGTACCCCCCCCCTTTTTTTGAACCCATGAGTCTCCAAGAAACACTTGTATTAAATACTATAGGTGGAATCAAGGCAAGATTCATAAATTCACCACGTGGTTTTGGGTGACTATATGATTAACTTGTGAGGAAGAAAACTTAATTTTTTTATGTTAAAATCATCTTAAAGAGAATGCCTACAAGTGATACTGTACAACAGAAAATTATTATAGAGAACATTTGTATGTGCCAATCCCAAAGTTATTGCTCTACAAATTATATGTAAAACAAATGTGGGCACAACAGCGATTTATGTCCATTTAAATCAGATGTATTACCGTTTTATCAGGTCTGTAAACCAATGTTGTTTAATATACACATATTTACTATTACTAAGTCCTAAAACACCATGTATCCTGTAAATAGTGTCTAGGCAAAACGGGTACTTGTTGAACTCACATCAATTAAATATGCGATTAATCGAATATATACCCGTGGCCCTCTCCCACCACTCCCCCCCTCCAAATTCACCATTTCGGTCTGTTTTCTGATGCAGTTTTTGTTCTGTTGTTATTTTACTATGCATCCTCTCCACGAGATATATTTGATATTCCCTATTCATCACAGATTCTATTGTATTGTGGATGTTGTCTTCTTTTCTTGTGGTTAACTGGGCTAGAGGTCTGTATATCTTGTTTATTCTCTTCAAAAGAACTAACTTTTTGGATTCATGTGATTTTTTGTTGTATGGTTTTCTTTTTTCTATTCTCTTGATCTCTGAGTCTGATTTTTTGTTAATTTCTTTCTTGTACTGTCATTTAGGGTTCATTGTTGTTTGTTTTGGGGGATCTAAGTTTTTTTAGCTGCAGTGTTAGATCATTCACTTGTGCTCTTTCTGTTTGTTTTATGTAGGCACTTAGAGCTATAAACTTTCCCTTTAGGATCTGGTTTAAAGTGTCCCATAGATTTTGCTGTGTTGTGGGTTATCATTGTCATGTCAGTTCCAGGAAGTTTTTATTTTTTTTTTTATTGCTCCTTGGACCATCATTTATTCAGGAGAGTGTTGTTTAAGTCTCCACGGTGTTCCCTGTAGGTTTAGGGTTTTATTCTGGTGTTGATATTGCGGTTTTATTGCACTGTGGTCTGAATAGAATGCCTTGAGATTATTTCATCTTTTTATATTTGTTGAGTTTTTCTTTTTCCTGTTCCCAGTATATGGGTCTATTTTGGAGAAGTTCGCATGAGGTGCTGAGTAGAAAACGGTATTCTCTGGTGTTTGGGTGAAATATCGATAGATGTCTGGTGAGGTTACTTTGGTGTCTTGTCATTTCGTTTCAGATGACTCTCTAGTTGTTTATACCTTTTTCCTGTTGATTTGTCTAGGGACTAATGGGGTATTGAAGTCCCAAAAAAAAATGGATTAGTGTACTGGGGTAATCTGCTGCTTGAGATACTCGAAGCAAGTGGTCTTTTATAAAGTTTCGTGTGCACACGGTGTTTGGTGCATATATATTTATGATTTGACATCTTTTAATTGTTTTTTTCCTTTAATAAAGATGTAATGGCCCTCTTTCCTCTTTTGCTTTGCTTTGCTTTTGAAGTCTATTTTGTTGATTATTAATTTTCCCACTTTTTTTTTTTTTTTCTTTTGGTACCATTTTTGGATACTTTCTTTCATCCCTTTCCTTATACAGTTGGTGCCTATCTTTGAAATTGAGTTGGTTTCTTGTAGACACCATATGATGTGGTTTTTGTTTCCATAATCCATCTCACCAGTCTATGACCTTTTGATTGGGGAGTTTAGCCCATGTAATATTATAGGTTATATTGAAAGACTGGATGTTGCTTACCTTTCACTTTATTTTATTTTGACTTTAGCTTGAATATATTTTTCATCCTATCGGTTTTTTTTTATTAGTTTCTTTTCTAGGTGTTTGAGGATTGTGCTCCCTCTTCTGCCTTTGAATTGTTTCAAGTATTTTGATGAAGAGTTGGTTTTACAGGAATGTTATTCCTACATTTGTTGTTTATGTCATGGATGATTTTTCTCTCCTTTCAAATTTAGTTGACACTTTTTGCTGGGTAAGCATCCTGGGTGGCCATCTGTAGTACCTTAACAAAGGAATGCTTTGCTAATGTCTCTTGCTTTCATGGCTTGGGGCGAGAAGTCAGTTGTGATCTAATGGATTTCCTTTGTATGTGAATTGTTTTTCTTTTGTAGCTTATTTTAGAATTTTGTCTTTGTTTGGGCATCTAATGTTGAACGAGATATGATATGGTGTGGGTGTTTCTTTTCTGATCTTGTCTATTTGGTGGGTCCTATGTGCTTTCTGTATTTTTATGGGTTTGTCTATTTTAGTTTGGGGAAATTTTCATATATTATTCTGTTTAAGATCTAATCAATACTATTTTCTTGAGCTCTCTCCTTCCTCTATTCCATGATGCGGCGTTGATCTTTTCATAGTGTCCCATATTCCTGGTTGTTCCACTTTGTGTTTTTTAAATTTTTTCAATACTCTTTATTGAGCTTTTTAATTGCTCTGCTGTTATCTTCCAGATCTGATGGTTCTTTGTTCTGCTTCCTCCATTATACTTCTGAGGCTTTTTCTTTCCTTTATTTTTTTTTTTTTTTTTTTTTTTTTTCCTTTTTCATTTCATCTGTGTTTTCTTTACTATCTCCATTTCCTTTTTGCGCTTTCAATACTCTTGGTGCTTCTCAATATCTTCTTGGTGCTACTCGTTGCTTGGCTTTCTTTTCAGTGTTTCTCTTCCTTTCGGAGTTTTTTTTCTCCCTCTAGTCTTTCTGGTGTCTTGTCAGTCTGTTCCTTTAGTACTTTCCGAAGTTTGCCTTGTATTTCTCTAGGTCCTTTTGGAGTTTTTCGTTCTCTCTCTTATTTCTCGGTTCTTATTTTATTTTTTCTCCCTTAGTTCTTTCTGGAGTTTGCAATCTGTTCCTTTAGTTCTTTCTGATGTTATTCATTGTATCCCTCTAGGTCATTTTGAGTTTTTCATTATCTCTCTTTAGCTCTCTGAATTCCTCTTTATGTTCTTTTTTAAATTTCTCTGCATAGGTCTGCAATTAATCCTCTAAGATCTGTTCCTTGGGTCTCCTCCAAGAGGTTCCCATTGTAGCTATCTCCTACTGGTTTGGTAGTGCTTGGTGCAGGATTTTCCTGTGCCTTTCCCATGTTGTCCCTTCATCGCATCCCTGGAATGTGGGCTTCCCTTTTGTGGTTCAGATCACAAATACCTTTTCAGTATGTTAGGGGATGGTTTTACTTTCCTCCTTCAGATGCTTTTTCCCCCCTTTCCTCCTCCTTGTTTATGGAGTATTGACTTGTCTAGTTTTCAATTTTGTAAACCACTCTTCTCTTCTTGTTCTGAAGGTTCTCCAAAGAAAAGTCCACTTGGATTCTCACCAATCTGGCGGGAGTGGGGGTGGGGATATTCCTGACCTAGCCCATGCCCCGGCAGCCCGGCCAAAGTTGCAGACCACTAGCCTGACCCTCTGGCCCCGGTGCCAAAGAAAGATGTAGGGCGGTCCCGCCCAGATACACGAGTCCCTAGCTGCAGCCCCAGAATGAGCCCATCTGCAAAGATGCTTGTCCAAGTGACTTCCGGGCTGCCCCCCCCCCAAAGGTGCAGACCACTAGCCTGACCCTCTGGCCCCGGTGCCATAGAAAGACGTAGGGCGGTCTGCCCAGAGACACGACCCAATAGCTGCGGCCCCAGAACAAGCCCACCTGCAAAGATACTTGCCCAAGTGACTTCCGGGCTGCCCGCCCAAAGGTGCAGAACACTAGCCTGACCCTCTGGCCCCAGTGCCAAAGAAAGAAGTAGGACAGTTCGCCCAGAGACACGACCCCCTAGCTGCGGCCCCAGAACAAGCCTACTTGCAAAGATGCTTGCCCAAGTGACTTCTGGGCTACCCACCCAAAGGTGCAGACCACTAGCCTGACCCTCTGGCCCCAGCACCAAAGAAAGACATAGGGCGGTCCCGCCCAGAGACACGACCCCCTAGCTGCGGCCCCAGATTGAGCCCACCTGCAAAGATGCTTTTCCGGGCTCTCAGATGTATATTTTTTTAATGCCTGACCAGTTGTGGGATTCTGCCTTAGCCTCCATCTGTGGCAAATGGAAGCTTCATAGATGAGTTGCATATGGAATGCTTGTCTATAAATATAACTCCATATTGAGCTTATGATTAGAAAATTAATTTGTCATATGTCACAGATAAGGTTTTCTCTAGGATCTATGTCCTCTCCCGCCCTCTGAATTTGGCTGATTTTTACAGTAGTTCTCATGAGTTCACTCTCATTGAGAGGGTTCCAAGTATTGCTATTGACCATGCTCTGGGTAACAGTGCCACTACTGCACCAATAGTGGTAGTTTTCTGTGCAGTTCATTATAGTTGTTAGGGTTTAGGGCTTGGTTATAGAATTGATTAATTTTCTCTTAGCAGTATGCACATTATCTAGCATTCTGAGTGCTAAACTTCCAGGCTTCCAGGTTATTTACTGTCCCATTACTCTATGGCCTATCCTTGAAACATTTCTTTCCTAAGCAGTAGGGTCTTATTTTCAAGTTCTTGGAGATAATCAAGAGCTTTGGCAGTAGCCTACAGTATTTTGTGAGTCTCTTGGATTCCTCTCACCAATCATTCAAAGGGAAGTGTCCTCTGTCTCACACTGTTTTCCCTGCCACACGGCCCCCAGGTTGTACCACCAGTGCACTAATGTTCTGTTAATGTGTGTGCATGTCTCATGGGGTCTTGGGGGTACCATGCTACATTTTGGGTTTCCTAGCCACTCAAGGTCCAATCATCTCTATTTTTCTTATTCCCTTCTCACCTCGCTCCTCTGTCCACAGCCACAACACCCCCATTATCCCAACCCCCTCTCCCAATCTCCCTGCCTTCTACCATGCCTCCCAAGTGCCCCAGGACAATATCCCCACCTTCCCCACCTCCCCCTCCTTAGTGTCATCTGTTTCTTACTATCCCCCTTTCATGTTCTTTCTTGTCTTTACCTCCATGTATCCTTTCCAATTTCTTGGCTCCTTGTGTTACATCACAGTATCTACTCATGTAAGGGGATTGGTGTTACAGTCCACAAATGAGGGAGAATATGGGGCTGGAGAGATGGCCTAGCGGTTAAGAGCGCCGACCGCTCTTACAGAGGACCCAGGTTCGATCCCCAGCAACCACATGGCGGCTGAGAACCGTCTGGAACTCCAATTCCAGGAGAACTCCAGTTCCAGGGGAATCCGACACCCTCTTCTGACCTCTGCGGCATTGCACAACACGGGTGCACAAACCTACATGCAGACAGTACACTCATACATATACAAAAATAAATAAAATTAAAAAATTTTTTTTAAATGAGGGAGAACATATGTGGCTTGGTTTTCTGACTTTGTGTTACATCACTTAGAATAACATGCTCCAGTTCCATCCATTTACCTGTGAATTTTATATTTTCAACTTTTCTTAATGATGAATAATACACCATTGTTTAGATGTACCATATTGTCATTGTCCATTCATCATTTGAGAGGTGTTTAGGTTGTTTTTAGTTCTTAGCTCTTGTTAAAGGAGCAGCCACAATCATGGATCATGGATGTACTGGTACCTTTATAGCGGGATGAGTCCATTGTGTATATGCCAAGGTGTGCTGTAATCAAATTATATGGTAAATTCATTTTTAGTTCTTTAATAGTTCTCCACACTGCCTTCCATAGGGGTTGTACAATTTTGCAATTGCATCAGCTCACTGCTTTATTTTCTATCTAACATTGCCTATGCAAGGAATTTCATATTATCAAAATTTGACTCAATAGGTCATGCAAATTAAAACCATACTCAGATATCATCTCATTCCAAAACAGTATAGCTAAGATCAAGAAAACAAAAGACAACAGATGCTGGAGAGGTTTTAGGGAAAGGGGAACACTCATTCACTGCTGGTGGGAATGTAAACTCATACAAAAACTATGGAAAGCAGTGTGGAGAATCCTTAAAAGACTCAAAATTAGCCTAACACCTGACCCAGTCATACCACTCCTGGGTATATACCCCAAAGACTCATCCTACTGCAAAGATACATACACATCCATGTTTATTGCAGCTCTCTTCACAATAGCGGAGAGCTGGAACCAACCCAAATGCCCCTCAACAGACGAGTAGATGACAAAAATGTGGTATAGCTACACAATGGAGTACTATTCAATAAATTATTTTTAAATAAAAAAATAAAATAAAATTCTCTAAATTTCAGTAGAATCTGTTTTTAAAATGTTGCTTAAGACTTATGACCATCTGGCTTTTAAGCATGCCTGGCTTGTTCATTGTAACCTAACACAAAACCCATTGTACAGCCATAGAAACTTTGTCTTTTCAGACCTCTATGCCTTCTGTCACTGATTTATTGAATGTCCATCTTTCCCTTTTGGTAATAAAACAATTTAACCTGAAATTTCACACATACCACAAAGTTTTTCCATCCACTTGGTATTAAAAAACACATCTTCCTTTACACTCAATATCACCTTTTTGTACCTTTATTAAAAAATGTCATCTTAGCAAACTGATATTTATGAAAAAAATTTTTAAAGTAAAAAATGTCATCTTTCTTGGTTCCATCTTGTATCATACTTAGCATTTTATGCACATTGTCCTCTTCATCTACACTAAGTTGCATAATCCCTGTTGCAGCATATGTATTTGTCTTTACCCAATAACAACTATACAACTCTCCCCATATTTACATGTGTATGCACATGTGTGTGTGTGTGCTTGTTTGTGCATGTTTGGCAAGACTTGGGATAAAAAAACTTGGCTTTCACATTCTAAATCAGTACTCAGACACTGTACTATACATGCAGCCTTTCTTTAATTGAGAAAATGTTTCACTGTGTATCTCAAGATACAGTCAAATTCATGGCAATATTCTTGCTCCAGTGTCTAGAATGATGGAACTACAGGTATGTACCACAAAAATTGGTTATTTGGTTATTTGTTTATATTTGGATTTTACTGTCGGAATTCTTTTATACTTTCCATTATAAATTGTCATCCTGGATAATTACATTATACATGGACTTAAATACTTCTGGACAGTGATATATTAGGGTTCTTTTACATCGATTTCTGATAAAAACAAGTCTTATATGGATGTGTCTCAGTGCTGGACTGTTTCTAGCATACATAAGACCCTGAGCTCAGTCGCCAAGAGCACAAAAAGCTGCATAAGTAAAAATCAGAATCTAAAATTTGACATAATCATTTCCTTTAAAATCTAAACACAGTCTCTAATTTTAAACCATTTGTTAGTCTTCTTGTTTCTTAAATAACTCAAGAGTCTGGTTGTAAGAGGGATTTAACGTACAAACACATTTAAATGTGTGTCATGTCAGAAAATGAAGTATCAGTATGAATGCAATAATTAAAGTTAAAATGACAACTAAATGATAAGAACATAATTTTAAGCCTTTTCTTTCTAACTGGAAAAAATTGGGAAAATAAAAAATATGCATTATTCTTTTCCCAACAGTCCACTTTCTTTGGAAATTTTTGAGAAAATAAGTAACTGTTTCTTAGTTTTGTCTAAAATGCCTGGCCTACTAATTTTAAAATTACTTATATTCTTTTCTCCACTGTTGAGTGATTAAAAATGATTTGGTTCTAAAATGTCAAGCTTGTCAGGTATATAATACTGAATGGTAATATAATTTTGCAATAATCAACAGATTTTGATTTTCAAAATATTTTTTAAATATGGAAAGTTAAAATAACATATTAAAAATGTTTTATATTATATCAACATTTGCACTGTATACACATCATTATCCAACATGAAGCATAAGAAATTAATAGGACTCAGTCTCATGAATTAGTGAATGCAAGTCTAAATTAATTATCATAGTATAAACATGTCTAACCTCCACACATAACAAGTGTACAATATGGAAATATTAACCAGATTCTAGTAGAGAATATTTAATGCCAGAGACTAGCTCCAGTAGGTTCAGGTCCTGAAGTGGGTGGCCACAAAAGCAAAGAAGAAATCAATCAGATAAGACACAAGAATCGTTTTCTTTTCATGATCTGAGGGTTACAGAGGGCATCTATCTTCACTTGCTTCTGTATAGGTTTTTTGGGTTTGCTACTCTACTGATTTTCTCTGTTTCTGTTCTATTTATTTTCTTCTGTGGAGAGGGCCTTTCAGGTTTGCCACTCTGCAGATTTTCCGTCTTTGCTTCTTTCTACTTTCTCTGCTTTTTATATTATCTGTTTAATCTGCTTCTTTTTCTTATCTCTGCTTTCTCTGATTTTTCTGCCCCTCAGATCCCAATGTATATTTTTATATACCTTAAAACTAGTACAAGTTACGCAAGTCTAAGCTAATAATAAAAAATTGCCCAAATTCCTCATAAATATTTTTTTCTGAAAATTCACACTCCAAGTCACTCTTAACAGCAAAAACAGTAAATCAATCAATAATGATACAAGCATTTAGTTGAGGCATCAAAAAGGCAAAACAGCTGGGCAAGGTGCCTCACGCCTTTAATCCCAGCACTCAGGAGGCAGAGGCACGTGTATCTCTGTGAGTTCAAGGCCAGCCTTGTCTAGAGAGCAAGCTCCAGGCCAGCTGGGACTTACTAAAGGGAGACCCTGTCTCAAAAAGACCAAAAAAAAAAAAAGGCAAAAGGATAATGTACAGCCACCGGCTAAGCAATTTTGCACCAAAGTGAAGTTAATATTAACTTTTTTTTTTGGTCTTTTTGAGACAGGGTCTCCCTGTAGCTCTGGCTGTCCTGGAACTCACTCTGTAGACCAGGCTGGCCTGGAACTCACAGAGATCCACGTGCTTCTTCCTCCCAAGTGCTAGGATTAAAGGCGTGTGCCACCACACCCGGCATTTATTTATTTCTGTATGTGTATCAATGTACTGTCTGCATGGAAGTTTGAGCACCCATGTCATGCAAGGCCGCGGAGGTCAGAAGAGGGTCTCGGATTCCCTTGGAACTGGAGTTCTCCTGGAATTGGAGTTACAGACGGTTCTTTTCCGCCATGTGGGTGTTGGGGATCGAACCTGAGTCCTCTGCAAGAGTGGTCAGTGCTCTTAACCACTAGGCTATCTCTCCAGCCCCAGTAGATGGTATTTTAATGTGTTCTTGTATACAGTTTGTAATTTTAAATAGAAATTTGGCTTTTTTGTTCATAAACAAGATTAGCCTGAGTTTTCTCCTTTTATTCCTTTTGGTTTTTGTCTTCTTTAGTATCATACCAGTAATGGATTCATAGAAAGATTTCCACAGTTTCTCTGTTTTCTCTTTTATGGAATCAATTGAAAAGTATTGGTATTAGTTCTTTGTTAAGTGTTGTTAGAATTCTGTGCTCTAACCATTTGGTCCTTGGCACTTTTTCAGCGAGATTTTAATTACTATTTCTATTCTTTGGTTGTTTTGAGTATGTTTAAATGATTTATGCCATTTTTATTTACTTTGGTATGCTGTACATATCTATGACTCCATCTATTTCGCTTATATTTTCCATTTGGTGGGATATAAATTTTTTTTATATTTTTTTATCAAATCTAGACCATTATCCCCCACCCTATCCCCCCACACCACTAGAGCTCATGCATTCTTCCAAACATGCTTTTCATCTCTTTCTCAGTCTTTCTCAATATTTCTCCATGTGGAAGTTGACTATTTTGAGCAGAAGTTCACTGTTTCAGTCAGTTCTTTGATGCAGTCATTTCTGTTGTTGTTGTTGTTGATTCCAATATGCATCACTCCCAATTGCTTGGACAAAAGGGGCCATGCACAAGAAATACAACAAGGTAATTGGAACTAGCATCCACAGATGAGGGATACCATTCGTCCTTTGTTTTTCTGGGAATGTGTTACTTCACTCAACATGATGTCCTCTAGCTCCAGCCATTTTCCTGCAAAGCTCATGATGTTATCTTTCTTTACTGCTACATAGAACTCCATTGTGTAGATGTACCACATTTTCTCTGTCCACTCGTCAATTGAGGAGCATTTGGGTTAGTTCCAGCTCCTTGCTATTGTGAAGAGAGCTGAAATAAACATGGCCGTGTGTGTATTTCTGCGGTGGGGTGAGTCTTGAGGGTACATGCCCAGGAGTGGTATGGCTGGGTCAGGTGGCAAGCTCATTCCAAGTCTTCCAAGGGTTCTCCACACTGCTTTCCAAGTTTACATTCCCACCAGCAGTGGATGAGTGTTCCCCTTTCCACACAGCCTGTCCAGCACTTGGTATCATTTGTTTTCTTGATCCTAGCCAGTTGTATTGGAGTAAGATGATATCTTAAAGTGGTTTTGATTTGCATTTCCTTAAGGATTACTGATGTTGAACACTTCTTAAGGTGTTTCTCAGCCATCAGTAATTCCTCACTTGTGAAGTTTCTGTTCAGCTATTTGCTACATATATTGAGTGGGTCATTTGTTTTCATTCTTCTTTGTTTTTTGAGTAGTTTATATATTCTTGAAATCAATGTTTTGTCAGATGTTTCTGCAGTGAAGGTTTCCTCCCACTCTGTGGGATTTCTCTTCACTTCCTTGATTGCTTCTTTCAATGTTCAGAAGCTTTTGAGTTTAATGAGTTCCCATTTGTCAATTGTCAATATTAATTCTTGCTCAGCTGCTGTCTGATTTAGGAAGTCTTTTCCTATGACTATGTCTTGTAGTCTGCTGCCAACTTTTTCTTCTATTGCCTTCACAGTTTGGGGTTTCACATTGAGAACTTTGATCCATCTGGAGTTGACTTTTGTACTGGGCAAGAGGTAGGGGTTTAATTTCATTCTTCAACAAGTGGTGATCCAGTTTTGCCAACACCACTTGCTGAAGATGCTGTCTTTTCTCCATTGTGTCTTCTTGGCTCCCTTGTCAAATATGGGATGGCTGAAATTGTATGTGCTCAGGTTTGGATCTTCAGTTTTGCTCCATTGGTCAACACGTCTGTTTTTGTGCCATTACCAAGCTGTTTTATTACTATAGCCCTGTAATATAGTTTGAAGTCTGGTATAGCGATCCCCCTTGTGTAGCTCTTTTCGGTCAGGATTGTTTTGGCTATTCGGGGTCTTTTGTTTTTCCAAATGAATTTTAGGACTTTTGTTTCCAAGCATGTGAAGAAACTCTTGGGGATTTTGATTGGAATTGCATTAAATCTATACAAGAGTTTTGGTAAAATGGACATTTTACAATGTTAATTTTCCCAATCCATGAGCATGGCAGGTTTTTCAATCTTCTGATGTCTTGTTCAATTTCTTTAAGGGTTTAAAATTTTTGTTGAAAAGATCTTTGGTGTTTTTGGTTAGATTTGTTCCTATGTATTTTATTGTCTTTGAGGCTATTGTGAGTGGGAGGTTCTCCTTGAATTCCTTCTCCAGTTGCTTGTTGTTGGTGTAAGAAAGGCTACTGACATTTTTTAGGTTAATTTTGTATCCTGCCACTTTGCTGAATCTGTTAATTCTTTCTAGGAGTTTTCTGGTGGAGTTTTTAGCACCCCTTAAGTAAACAATCATATCATCAGCAAATAAGGATAGCCTGACTTCCTCTTTTCCAATTAGTACTCATTTAATTTCCTTTTCTTGACTTATTGCTCTAGCAAGTGTTTCAAGCAGTATGTTGAAGAGGAGTGGTGACAGGGGGCAGCTTTGCTGAGTTCCTACCTTTAAAGGCAATGTTTCTGTCATTTCCCCATTTAGGATGATATTGGCTGTAGGTTTCCTGTATATGGCTTTGCTTACCTTGAGGAATGATCCTCCAATCCAATTCCCCTCTAGGATTCTTTAAGCATGAACGGATCTTGGATTTTTTATTTCAAAGGCTTTCTTTTCAGCATCAATGAGATGATGGTGTGGTTTATGTTCTTTCATTCCATTTATGTGTTTGGATGATGTTTATTGAGTTTATTGTATGTTGAACCATTCCCTGCATCTCTGGTTATGTTGAATCCAACTTGGATCATTGGAGTGGTGGATGATTTTCTTTGATGTGAGTCGTAATCATTTGCGCAGAATCCTTTTTAGAATTTTGGCATCTGTGTTCATTAGAGAGTATGGGTCTATAATTCTCCATTTCAGTTGTTATCTTTGCCTTGGTTTTGGTATAGGAGTTAAGATGTCCGTATGTCCCAAGAAGGAAGTCTTGCGAGAATTCCCTTGCTGTTTTGTTCCTGTCTAATCAGTTTCCAGTAAAAAAAATAAAGTAATGGTCGTAGGTTCTTTTTTAACATGTTTATACTAGCAATTCTGCCATTGAAACCATTCTCGCCTGTGGCCTTTTTTTTAGTTGGTAGATGTTCTTATACTATCCTTGAATTTCTTCAGGTATTATGGGTCTGTTAAGCTGTCATCCTCTGGTTTAGGGTTGAGCTTTGGCTTGGTGATTCCCAGAATTTCAGATATTCATGCATTTCTTCTAGGTTTTTTCAAACGTTGGCGTCGTGATAGGATTTAGTGGAATAGGTTTTTTTTAAAGTATTCCCTTATGAATTTTTCTGGAATCTTTTCCTTTTCTGTTGTTGATATTTCCCCATTTCATGCACGATCGTATTGCATTCGGTGTGCTCACATTCTTCTTTTGGTAAATGGGCTTAGAGGTCTGTCGTATTTGTTTATTCGTCAAAGAATCAAAACTTTTGGATTATTGATTTTTTTGTATTGTTTTCTTTGTTTCTATTTCATTGATTTCTGCTCTGATTTTTTTTTATTTCTTCCTGTCTGTTGCATTTAGGATTCATCTGTTGTTGCCTCTCAAGTGCTTTTAGCTGTAGTGTTAGATCATTCACTTGTGCTCTTTCTGTTTTGCTAATGTAGGCACTCAGGGCTATAAACTTCCCTCTTAGGACTGCTTTTAAGGTATCCCATAGGTTTTGTTGTGCTGTATTGTTATTGTCATTCATTTCCAGGAATGCTTTTATTTCTTTCTTTATCTCTTCCTTGACCCATTCATTATTCAAGAGTGTGTTGTTTAGTCTCCATGTGTTCTTCTAGGCAGTAGGGCTTATGCTGGTGTTGAGCTTTATTGCACGGTGGTCTGATAGAATACATGAAATTATTTCAATTTTTTTGTATTTGTGGAGGTTTCTTTTGTGTCCCAGTATGTGGTCAATTTTGGAGAATGTTCCATGGGGTGTTGAGTAGAAAGTGTATTCTCTGATATTAGGGTGGAATATTCAGTAGAGTCCTATGAGGTCCATTTGGTGTATCATATCCTTCAGTTCAGATGTCTCTCTGTTAATTCTTTGTCCTGTTGACCTGTCCAAAGGACTCAATGGGGTATTGAAGTCTTCTACTATGAGTGTACTGGGGTTAGTGTGTGACTTGTGGTCCTGGAGAATTTTCTTTATAAAGTTTGTTGCACCAGAGTTTGGTGCATGTATATTCATAATTGTGAAATCTTCTTGGTGAATTGTTCCTTTGATAAAAATGTAATGGCCTTCTTTGTGTCTTCTGATTTCTTTTACTTTGAAGTCTATTTTGTCTGATATTAAAATAGCAATACCTGCTTTCTTTTTGGTACCATTTGCTTGGAATATTTTTTCCATCCTTTCACTTTAAGGTGGTGCCTGTCCTTGAAGGTAATATGTGTTTTTTGCAGACAGCATATCGATGGATTCTGTTTCCTAATCTAATCTCCCAGTATATGTCTTTTGATTGGGAAATTTAGTCCATTAACATTTAAGGTTATGACTGATAGGTTTTTGTTGCTTCCTTTTGCCTTATTATCCATTTGCAGTTTGGGTTTAGGTTTCTACTTCTGCAGTAATGCGTTATTGATTTCTCTTTCTAGGTGCCTGGCGATGGTTGCTCCTTCCTTCTGTCCTTTGAATTGCTTCAAGTATTCTCTGAAGGGATGGTTTTCTGGACATGTATTCAATCATCTTGTTTATGTCATGGAAGGTTTTTCTCGTTCCTTCAACTAGAATTGACATTTTTGCCAGGTATAGTAACCTGGGTTGGCATCTATTGTCCTTTCACACTGGGAATGCTTTGCTCCGCGTTCTTCTTGCTTTCATAGTTTGCATTGAGAAGTCAGTTGTAATTCTGATAGGTTTCCCCTTATAGATCACTTGTTTTTCTCTTGTGGCTTAAGGATTTTGTCTTTGTTTTGGGTGTCTAGCATTTTAACTATGATGTGGCATGGAGAATTTCTTTTCTGATCTTGTCTGTTTGGATTTCTATGTGCTTCTTGTATTTGTATTGGTTTGTCCTTTTTTAGTTTGGGGAAGTTTTCCTCTATTATTCTGTTGAAGATATGATCAATACCATTCTCTTGGGATTCTTCTCCTTCCTCTATTCTTATGATGCGGAGGTTTGATCTTTTCATAGTTCCCATAGTTCCTGGTTGTTCCACTTTTGTGTATTTTTAAATTTTTCATAATCTTTACTTGAGGTTTTTAGTTGTTCTGTGTTATCTTCCAGGTCTGATATTCTTTGTTCTGCTTCCTCCATTCTGCTTCTGAGGCTTTTTCCATTCCTTTCCTCTTGATTGGATGAGTGTTTGATTTCCTTTTTTCATTTCCTCTTCTGATTTCTTTAGTATTTCTACTTCCTTTTGGAGCTTCTCAATCTCTTCCTGTAGCTCTTTGCTTCGCTGGTTGGTTTCATTTTCTTTTTTGGCATGGTATCTTTTCAGTGTTTCTACTTCCTTCCAGAGTTTGTCATTTTCTCTCTCTAGGTCCTTCTTGAGTTCGTCACTCTCTTTTCTTAATTCATTGATTTGCTCTTTATAATCTTTTTTTCTCTAAGTATGTTCCCAAGTGTGTTTCTGATATCTGTGTCCTGGGTCATCCCCAGTGGGATCCCACTGTAGGAATCTTCCATAGGGTTGGTAGAGCTTGGTGTGGGATTATCCTGCCCCTTTCCCATGTTGTTTCTTCTTCGTGTTCCTGGCATATGGGCTTCTCCTTGCCTGTATTCCAATGTGAGTCCCAAATTCCTCTTCACTGTGTTGAAGGCTTGCTTTGCTTTCCTCCCCAGATGCCTTTGTAATCCCAGTTGTTTGGGGAGTGGTTTTTTGCCCATGCCCCAGTACCTGCACTTCAGTTTGTCTTGGGAGGTCTCAGATCTAGAGACTCACACAACCCTACCTTTTATACCAGCTGGGAGGATAACTCCACCCCCACAGCCACAAAAGCCAATTAAGCCAAAGAATCCTGGAGTAACTTGATTAAGTCAAACAACTATCAGACTTGCTGAAGCACCCAGCTCCTACCTACCTACCTGTGCTTCAGCTGGTCTTGGGAGATCTCAGATCTCAAGACTCACATAACCCTACCTTTTATACCAGCTGGGAGGATAACTCTGCCCCCACAGCCACAAAAGCCAATTAAGCTAAAGACAGCTAGATTAACTAGATTAAGTCAAACAACAATCAGACTTGCTGAAGCACCCAGACTCTACCTACCTACCTGCACTTCAGCTGGTCTTGGGAGATCTCAGATCTCAAGACTCACACACCCCTACCTTTTATACCAGCTGGGAGGATAACTCCGCCCCCACAGCCACAAAAACCAATTAAGCCAAAGACATCTGGATTAACTAGATTAAGTCAAACAACAATAAGCCTTGCTGAAGCACCCAGCTCCTACCTACCTACCTGTGCTTCAGCTGGTCTTGGGAGATCTCAGATCTCAAGACTCCCACACCCCTACCTTTTATACCAGCTGGGAGGATAACTCCTCCCCCACAGCCACAAAAGCCAATTAAGTCAAAGACAACTGGATTAACTAGATTAAGTCAAACAGCATTAAGCCTTGCTGAAGTACCCAGCTCCTCCCTACCTACCTGTGCTTCAGCTGGTCTTGGGAGATCTCAGATCTCAAGACTCACACAACCCTACCTTTTATACCAGCTGGGAGGATAACTCTGCCCAAACAGCCACAAAAGCCAATTAAGCCAAAGACAACTGGATTAACTAGATTAAGTCAAACAACAATCAGCCTTGCTAAAGCACCCAGCTCCTACCTACCTATTTGCGCTTTTTAAAGTGTGTCCTTAGAGCTTTCTGAATTCCTTCATGGTCTGTTTTAATGTTACCATTTTTGATCTCTGAATTTTTCAACTTGTTCTCTCCCTCTCCCTCTCCCTCTCCCTTTCCCTCTCCCTCTCCCTCTCCCTCTCCCTCTCTCCCTCTCCCTCTCGGTTATATTGGCTAATTATTTTAAAGAACAAATTCTTAGTTTCTTTGAGTCTATGTACTGTTTTCTTCATTTCTATTTATTAATTTTGGCTTTGATTTTATTATCTCTTCCTTTTATGCATTCTAGTTGTTTGTTCTTGCTTTGGCAAAATCTGAAACTCTGTCATTTATATATATGAAATGTGTATACCTTTTTGTTATATGTTCCTAAGACTGCTTCTTAAGGTTTTCTTTCTTTAGATTGCCTTCATTGTGTCCCAAAATGAATTTCCATTCCAGTAAATCTTCAATTTCCTTGACTTCTAATTTGATCCACTTTCATTCAGTAGTGTACTGTTTAGCTTGTATTAGTTTAATTTTCCCCAATTTTAAAATTGTTGATATCTAGCTTTACTCCATTATGGACAGATATAATACAGGATATTATTTTAATTTTCCTGAATTTGTGAAGACTAGCTTTCTGACATATGTGGTCAATTTTAGAGATAGTTCCAAGGGTTGATGAGAAGAAAAGGTACTCTTTGATGTTTGGATGTAATGTTCTTTAGATATCTGATAGGTCCATGTGATTTATGATACTAATTAACCCTAGGGTTTATATACTTAGTTTTTGCCTGGTTGACCTGTCTATTGTTGATGGTGGGTTACTGAAGTCACCCACTATTACTATGGTAGAGTCAATGTTTGATTTTAGAATTAATAAAGTTTCTTTTATGAAATTTGGTCCTCCTGTGTGCAGTGCATTTATATTTGTAATTATAATATCTTCTCTGTATTTGTTTTAAGTATATTTATCCAGCCATTTCCTCTAAAGTCATTATTGGTGAGATCTGTTTCTGGGAAGTAGCAAGTTGATGGATCTTATTTTCTAATCCAACTGTTTAACCTGTGTCTTTTTTATTACTGGGGATTTGAGAACATAAATATTGAAAGTTCTTACTGACCAATGTTTATTCATTCTTGTTATATTAGTGTTGTAGTGGTGTCTTGTTAGATCTGTTTCAGTTGACCATTGTGGGATAATTTGTTTATTCTTTATGTCCTTTTGGGAATGTGTAATCTTTTCCTCAGATAAAATTATCAAATTTTATATTCTTTGTAGAACTGGCTTCATGGATATAGATTATTTAAATCTACGTTTATCATGGAAAGTTTTATTTCCTTCTTTAGTTACAAATTACAGTTTTGCTGAGTAATATAGCCTTGGATGAAATCTGTCTTCTTTCATTACTTGTATTTCATTAATCCATGCCCTTCTAGCTTTCCTGGTATCCAAAGATATGTCAGCTGTTATTCTGATAGGTCTGCTGATATATGTGACTGATCTTTCACTCTCACAGCTTCCAATATCTATTCTTTCTTTGTACATTTAATCTTTTGAGTATTATATGGCATGGGGAAGTTTCTGCTCCAGTCTACATGTTGTTCTGTATGTCTCTTGATACACTGATGGGTATTGCCTTCTCTCCATTTAGAAGGTTGTTTATGGATTTATTCAATATAATATCTCTGCCTTTCACCTCGGTTTCTTCTTCTATGCCTATGATTTGGATTTTTAATCTATTTAGAGCATCCCAGCTGCCATGTATATCTGTTTCCCACTTTATTGTACATTTGACATTTTCTTTGAGGGATCCATTTTCCAAAGCTTGTCTTCAGGACATGATTTTTCTGTCCCATTAACTCCAGTTCATTTTTGGTTCTTTCTTTCCACTAAGATTTTTGTTAAAGTTCCTGAGTCTTTCATTTCACATTTCATTTTGTTTGGGCTTTTCTTCAGGGATTCTTTTATTTAATTATAATTTTATGTTTTGAATTGTTTTCATTATTTCATTCAACTGTGTTTTTATGGTCTTTGCTCCATCTTTTATTTCATATATTCTTAGAGTTCATCGACCATATTTATAGTTGCAATCTTGAAATAATTTTCTTCTGCATCCAGTGGTCTGTGATTCCCAGGAAACATTATAGTGCGGTTGTTAGTTTTTTTTTTTAATATACATATTATCTTTGCTTATTCATGTTGTTTTTGCTATTATAATGAGATCTAGACCCCTGAACTTGTGGTGCTGTCTATTGGTACTGTAGATAGTCTTTTCTTTGTTGAATGGTGGTTTGTACCTTTGCTTGTTCTTTCCCCATCCTGTCAGGTTATGGTTCAGGTAAGTAATGCTTGATGATCATGTTGGAGGCAAATTTATTTCTTCTTTTTGAAAAACATAAATACCACTTTTATTCAAAATATATACAGTAAAATGAGCATTATCATTTTAAGCAGTAAGTCTAGAGAACATTCACTTATATAGAGAGGAAGCGTCTATAGCTGTTGAAATGCTTTCTACTCAACTTAGTACTCACATACAACCCACTTACAAATTTATTGGCAGTAACCTTATAAAATTTACTCTGGATATCTGATGTTACATACTTTACGTTCTTTGATATATACAGGATCTTTGTATGTAACTGGCACAAATCCCATTTTCTGAGCTCTCTTAATTGTCTTTGATATTTTTTTCCATAAAGACCGGTTATGTGCCTTCCATAAATGCATCCGGTAAATGGAGAAATAAACTGGGACAAAAGCTATATATTACTATAATTTCCAGGTTTCTCACACAATGGGCTCCTTATAAGGGTTTTCCATTTAAATGGGAAAGTCCTCATTGCTGGTTACTTGTTTATACTATGAACAAACTCTTCTCCACAGCAGAAGCTCCATGATCTGTGAGACAGGTAGCAGCAATTCCCAATTTATTCCTCCTTACACTATAGAACAAGGCGACCACAGCGGCCATGGTCCCAAGCTCTTAGGCAACTTTCTTTTGATGCGCAAATGAAGTATAAGAAGTATAAGAATTGTGGCCACAGTTGAGCTAGAGATGCAGCAAATTTTATGCTGAGTTTCCACGATGGACTCATTATGGTTCTGAAATACATAAGTGGGCTGGGTGGTTGCTGTATTAACAGATTGCCTGAGAGTTCAGGCACATAGGTCTTGGGGCATGGAGATCTTTGAAACTCGAGCAATTTTGAGTAGCACCTTCTGGGAAAGGGACCCATTTATGGTAGATATGAAAAGCTCCCAGATCTGAGGTCTCAGAAGGGTATTAGCAGAGCTGAGATGCCCAGGATCAAGGAGATGATGGGGGAAAAGTAGAAGAAGATAGGTCTGAGGAAGCTCCCAGGGGTGTGTAAGGGTCCTGGCAGAGTTCAGATGGCAAAGTTCATGAAGGTGTAGGAAAGGAAACTCACCATAGTAGGTCTGGGAGAACACCCAGATCTAGTCGATAAGAAGGGTCCCTAGCAAGGGGTGAGATGTTAGGGGCATATGGAGATGTGGGGGGTGGGGGGACACCAGTAGTAATCTGGGAAAGCTTTCAGAAGTGGTAATCAGAATGGACTTGGAAAAGCTGAGTTGATAAGGCACAAGGAAGTGTAAGAAATAGAGCACATGAAAACAAGGATCTGAAGCCCCCAACCAGTGGAATTTGGGCAGAGCTAGGATGTTACAGCACAAGGAAATGTGGGAAACAAAATCCACCAGGACGGGTCTGGGGAAGCTTCCTGATCTGTGGGCTCAGAATGGTCCCAGCACATCTGATATGGTGTGGCACAGAAGTTTGTACTCTATTACATTGAAACGTTTCAATTGGTATAACGTGCTACCTAAACTGTTGCAAGCATACATTTAGTATATTTTGTATACAGTTTATCGACTACATACTTCCTCAGATCTTTAAAAAATCATCCTATACTTATATCATGTTCTTTTAAAACATTTCCCAAAATAAAGTAATTTTATGTAAAGAATTCTTCATGAATAATGAAATAAAACTTAACCAGTCATTTGTATATTGTAAATAGAAATAATTGCAATAACCAAACAGGAAGCTTTCCAGAAGTTTTTATAGTGGAAATCATCTGACATGTTTCTTTTTCCTATTTTATGGTTCTCTATTTAGAAATGAGGAAAATAACAATCTGAATTTAGTGCTTCTCAGAAATTACAAATCATTATAGATTTATAAATATCAAACTTTTTACTAAGAAAGCTAATCAACCTCTCATTTTGATTTTGTTATAAGTAATTAGCTCAAAGCATATTTTTGCTTCCATCATTGAAAAAAACATAATTAGTGTTGCAAATAAAAAATAAGCATGACATCATTTAAAAGTGATGGTCATATTCAACTATCTCAGTTTCTGATTAACAACACTTCTCAGCTTGTCCCTTTTCCAAAGCATAAAATGTGTGGCTTTTAAAGGTGAATTTTAAAACATACCTGTTGTTTTAAAAGTAAAATTTAATTTAATCCCACTTAATTGCACAATCTGCTACTTCTGTGCATGCGCTGCTAAAAGGTTCTCAACTGGGAGTGGTGGCACACGCCTTTAATCCTAGCACTCGGGAGGCAGAGGCAGGCGGATCTTTGTGAGTTCAAGGCCAGCCTGGTCTACAGAGTGAGTTCCAGGACAGCTGGGGCTACAGGGAGACCCTGTCTCGAAAAGACCAAAAAAAAGGTACTTCTTATTTTCATTAAAAATATCCAGAAGTGTATCCCCATAATCTGAAATATATCATGTATTGCACTTAAACAAAATTCAGACTTCCAACTCTCCCATTTCCTTAGTTCATCAAGTAAACTAAGAGAGTCAAATGATCATGAGAATCATTAATATTGCCAATAAAATGTTTCTTTCTTATATATTTTGAATAATGCATCAATGATTTTTTTTTTGCTGAGAAGTAATTACCAGTAGAAATCCTTTAAGTTTATCCCCATTCTGTTTTACCAAGTTTAATTTAGATACTAAGTACACAACTGACTATTCCCAACCTGAATCTATAGAAATGACTTAACAAACTGGTATGAAAACAAGGAAAATACGGATTTTCTGCTTCATTTATTTAACCATCCAAATGTACATAATCTGTCTTATTTTAACTGAACCATTCAAGAACTATTGAGAACCTGTTCTGTATAGTAATGAGAAAGATACTTACTCTATTGGTAATATATCAGTAAAAATAAAGCAATGTTTGTTGTCAATTAAGCTGAACTTTAGAAAAATTAGAAGTCAAATTTGTAATTGTAAGCAAACAAATGATAATTATTGAACAGATAATAACTGTTAAAATGACAAATGATAAAATCGAAGTAAGTTAATATCTCTTGGATACACTAGAAAAAATTATTTGGAATTCTGCATAATTACTAAAAGGAATGTTCCTTTTAGAACAACTGTAACAGCCACATATGGTGTTACATGCCTTTAATCACACATGGGAGGCAGAAGTAGGTGGATCTCTGTGAGACTGAAACCATCCTGGTCTATATAGACAGTCCCAGGCTACCTGAGGCTAGGGAGTCTCTTAAAAAAATAAAAACTAAAAGACAGGGAACATAGTGTCTAGAACCAGACTATCTGGGATTTAATCCTTACTCTGCAACAAAAACTACTACCCTCTTACATGTGTTAAAAATTCTGTAACTTAGTTTCTTCATTTGTAATATACCAGATATATTAGTGTTGTCAATATTAAATGAGTCAATAGTAACACTTCAATAAATACTGGTTCCTTCCATTATTGTTATTTCTGCAAGTAATCACTTATACTATTGTTATGTATGAAAAACTTTCCCTTAAATTAAAGGAATCCAAAAAGTGGTAATATTTTTCTATGTGATTGCTGGAAAAAATAGGTGATGGTAACACATATAAGCTGATGATTCTTTGTGTGTACAATTGTGGTTGGGGTACCCAAATTAAACATTTGGGGTAATATAACCTTATTTACCATATTCAGATCCCCTGTAATCAAATAATTTGTGATACATAAAATATAATAATTTGGGAAAATAAAATGATATGGCTGCTGCTTTAAAATTTTAGGGGGAACTATAGAGTTTGCATTATTTTGAAAGCATAATACAATAATGATATATTCATTATGGAAATATTTTATTTCTGGTTAACCAAAAGAAGAGAGGAATTAACTGTTGACTTGTGAAAAGATAAAGTATTACAGCGATAATATAAAGCTAAATCTATTGATTTAATTGAGCAACTAAATAATTTAAACTATTGAACACAGAATGCCTATCCATGTAGCTACAAAAGGTGAATTTATAATTACACCTACCAAAATGTATATACAAAGCAAGTACCAAACTATTACACAAAGTTAAGTGTATACAGAATTCAAAGGGAAATAATCCATGACTATACAATTGTATTTGTTATTATTACAAATACATGGAATTACCTATTTAAACTATTAAATGTCTACTTTGTGTCTCAATCTCTATAACTCTCCAATTTATTTTTTGAGACAGAATCTCTCACGTAACGTGGAGTTTATCTATTTCACTAGACTGGCTGACCAGTGAGTGCCAGGAGTCCGTTTTCTCTGCCCTCAACACCAACACAGGGGATACAAGGATGCAGGCTACTTAAACTCAAGTTCTCATATTCTTATATTATAGGCACTTCACTACCTGAGAGATATCATCAATACTGTATTCACATGTTTGAATGGAGCCCATTTTTACTTTAACAAAGCCTTGGTTTACTTTCTTTCTTTCTTTCTTATTGATCGCGTTTGGCTGTCTGAGAAAATAAGTCACTCCATGTTATGAGTATTCCTGTTACAATTTTTGTACCACATATTTACATTCATTTTGCATAATGGTGTGTTTCTGTTTAAAATGTATCGCATGTGGATATCCAGGTTAATGTCCAGCACATTGTGTTGAAAAACTATTCTTACACCAATCAATGGTCTTGGCACACTTCTCTAAAGTCAATTAATCACACATAAAGATACCTGTGCATCCATGTTTATTGTCAAACTATTCTCAATAGCAACATAGTCTCAGGCTAATGCCCAAAAATAGAATAGGAAATGAAATTTGGTCTATTTACATGATAAGCTGTATACAGCAATAAAGAATAAAATTTTGTCATTGGCAGGAAAATGTAAGGATACAGGTAATCTGCTAAGGAGAATAAACTAGAATGAGATTGTAATGTCATGATTTTTTTGCTAATATAAAGAATATATTATATATAATATATATATATATATATAATATATATATATATAAAGAATAAAAAAAAAAAAAAAAGAAAGAGAATAGAGAAATTTTGAAATAACAAATAACAATAGGGGAGGCCAAATTAAAGTTTGAGAATGGAACAAGAGAATGTAATGGAAAAATACAAATAAATATCAGTGGAGGCCAGTGATTATAAATATTAACAAAGGGCATAATGTGGATGTATCAAAATAAAAAAATATATACAAAATATCCCATTTTGAAGGAAACTGTGCAAATTCACTCTATAAACTCAAAACATTCCCTAACGAAGTTCCAGAAACAAGTTTAAAATCTAGAAAACAATATCAAAGTCTTATGAAGACCAGGCACCATGGTATGTTCCTTTAATAGAATCACTTGAGAGAGGTAGGAGGATTGATGAAATGTTGAGGATAGCTAGATCTGTATACCAAAAACCAGGCCTCTCTGGACCACATAAGATGGACTTCAAAAAAATCTAAAGCATTTGTGTACACTTTCTGTCATTTCTGGAGTACACTTTATAGCAGCAGTAGTACTTTAAGGAGGTGGTAGTTCATGGTAGTTTATGGAGATCTGCAAAGTGGGAAAAGCAGTTGGTATGCCAGTGTGGATGCTGGGAATGTCAGTGTTCCACCACAAGATGAAGAACTACAACCAATAAATGGATGTTAAGGAAGAAATAATCATTTTTCTACAAGACAAGCTCCCTGTGTGGTTATCTCATCCCAAATGGCCAGCCTAAATCCAGGTATATAGGAGCAAAATTAAATAGACCCAGTTATCATGCATGTTCTAAAGGGAGGTAAAATATACTCCAAGGAAATATGTTAACCTCAGGAAGTTAACAATCCCAAAACTTTAGGAAGTCCCCAAAATTGCCAATATTTTAAGGTCCCTTAGTCCTCAAGCATATACAAGTCCTAAGGAATACTGAAAAAAATTCTCAGACAGGCAAAGCTACATAGTGAAAAAGCAGATCAACCTACCTGCGTACATGAAGCATAAACAAATTGGGCTTCCTAGAAGAGTCCCACAGCAACTAAGCATATCTGGAAAATACAGGTGTCAACCTTTCAACCTGCCTTCACGTTTGCAGTGTGTCCCAGGTTTCCTGCCTTAGGGAACCATCATCACTAATGTTGGGTTAGGAGTTTAATAATGTAACTTTCTTAGAGTCTGTTCTGCTTGTGTACAATTCTATTGTATACAATAGTTCTCACTCATAGTTCTGTACTGAACCTTGTAAAACTCTTTAGTTCACCAGGTTAAACTTTTCTGGCCTCTTTACATTTGTATGTACTCAGCTCCCAATTTAGTGTGAGTAGGTCTTTGTAGGAATAGTGACAAGGTGAAATGTATCTGAATTATATGAACTCATATGCTTTGGAGGGTGAAAGAATGTCCAAAATAGCATACTGTTTATTTTTACACATATGTTTCTTAATTCAGTCATGAGACAACATGGTGGAATGCATATGAGAGAGAGAGATCAGATGGCAAAGAGAAGAATCCAATAGTGAGACTTGCTTCTTTATAATAGCTCACTCTGACAGGAAAAATGAAGGAACATTAAGAACTTTCTTAAGGTAGTGCCATTATTAAACTAATTTTTCAAAATCAACTTATAAATAAAATTTCTACTTCATTATATTTTATTATTGACATGAGTCTGTATTTTCACAAGTGTTATTTTCCCCACTTTAAATCTTCTGGGGGTCCCACCAGTTGCAGGGGTCCCACTCCTGGACCATGATATAAGTGGCACAGTGCAAAGACCCTGGGACCCATGTTAGTTTGCAATGAGCCATTTATTGTCCAAATTTTCAAAGTTATATAGTAAAATAGTTTGTGACTATGTGCGAAATTTCCTGCTAATCTATGTCAATGTTCCAAAGTACATTCTGATAAACAGGATGTATAGACTGTCTCTCTTTCTGAGAGATGATGGCCATAAACCAAGATGCTTAACTCATAGCAAGGAACTCTGTAAACATTTTACCAGGCCAATTCTTCTCACTAGCCACTGTGATGTTCCACGTGACAGAGTCCTGAAACACAGATTTCAGCACCTCCTCCACCAGCAAAAAATGGCAGCCTGATCTTCAAAGTTTAAAGTTCAACTTGACTTAATGTATGAAGATCCAGATTGAATTGAGGGCTAAGTAGCCCCTCAGGGCACTGTGTGGCTGAGAGTATGACCCCACCTCAAGGAGGGACAAACAACTGGCCTAGCTGGGTGATGCTGGGTGAGGCAATGGTGTGCAGTGGTGTGGAGTTGGGGGCCTATGATTGGCCCTGGGAACTGAAATCATTTAGTTTATAAAAGCAGGCTGAGGCTAAGAACCACAAAAATAAACAAAAAGTTCGAAAAGCAGGCTGTAGGAAGGAATAAACTGAATTCCCCATTAACATCATTATGGAATTTTTTTAATCTTTTGCTGCATACAGGCCAAGGGAAGCCTGCATTTCATTTGGGTGGCCAGTGGGTTGGAAAGAGGTCCCACTGTGGACCACCAATTTGGGTACCTGGTGTTGTGAGTGGACATAGGCTGAAGATAGGCCATTAGCCATCAGCCTGAAATTCCTGTCCAGAGTTCAACAGTCTCTGGGTAAGTGGGAAGTCATGGCCAAGAGTGGGAAACATGTCTTGTTGTCCCAGGCTAAGGGCCTGAAGGGCCTGAGTTGGAAGTCCCACCCAGACTGGGCTATGGGAAGTAGCTGGCTGGTCTTTGCACTGAGAGGCCAGCTCCCTACAGCAGTTGCAGGTAGGTACTATATCCCAGTCCCCTTAGAAGGGCTGTGTGGTCCCTGTTTGGCACAAAAGAAAGCTTCCTACATCTGGTGCAGCAAATGTGGGGCATGAAGACCAGTTTGGTAAGCCAGAATCTCTGCAAAATGGGAATTGATACCGTGAAGGAAGCTATGTTTCAGGAGGAATTGTTTTGTGATATATGGCATGTATTTGTTGACTGTGTGCTATGGTTTGCTGTAACTCTTGTGTTTCAAGTTGTGGCATGGAGACGGTTTAGCATTTATTAATCATTGAAGGCATGGATTAAGGATGGAGGCAGAGGGAATTCTTGTGTTGACTCTGCTGGTGCACCTGTGGATGATGCTGATGGGGATGTGACATGCACACTCTTGTGGGATTTTACCAACTCACTGGGGCACCCTTATGGACCCCTTAGGTGTTGTTTGGCTTCCTTGGGTTGGGGGCATTTGTTGCTTCCCCAGCCTTCACAGGTTGTGGGTATTCAGAGAAATTTTGAGAGAGGAGACCTTCCCCTCCTGTCCACTTGCCTTCTAGAGGCTTTTTCAATGGGCGTGGAACCTACCCTGCAGCCTCAATTTCAGCCCCTAAGGGATGTCCAAGCTTCCACCTTCTTGATGTGGTTCAAGCCACAAAGGTCATGGGGGCAGAGTCAGAGGCAGGGAGGCAGAGGCAGGGATGATGGGAGTGCTCTTGGAGCAAGCTCAAAGCTTTTGCTGCAAACCTTCTATTGAGGTGCACATTTGCACAGGCTGGCTTGGGTTGTGGAGGCAACTCCCTACCCAGGAAATGGCCTGCCAACATCAGCTTGCATGGAAGTTTGTGAAAAGCCAAGTACAGTTTAAGTCTGTTTTAAAGGTTCCCCTTGAAACCTTTCTTCTGTAAATAGTATCTATTCAGTGCTTAATTCAACTGATGCTTTCTTTTTGTCTGCTAAACTTCCACTAGGTTCTCCTTTTAGAGGTCAGTCTTCTGTGATGCAAATTGAGCTTGTAAATTCCAGGCTTGTGGAGCAGGCTAGGTGGTGCTGAAATACCTCTATATAAATGAAAAATATTAATTTTAAACATATCACTATAAATCTTATAAAGTGGGTTTATAACAATTATTTTTCTTCTAGTCCTTGCAGGTGATTTTTCCAGGCCTGGCACAAATCCCCGTTTAAAAGATGTTTTACCTATTGTTAAATGCTTCACAATACACATTTAACCATACTTTAAATTATATCTAAAATAAAATAAGATTATTTCTTTCAGTAGAGATTTATACAGAAATATAAATAAATAAGTTAATGGACTTGGTTTCTCTGAAGTAACAGTCTAGTGAAAGAATTTTAAGGAACAATGTATATCTAATTGATGTGTGTTTAACAGGTATCCAGATTTGCCCAAATTTGTCTATATATTATATGGTATTTTAAAACTTAGTAAAAGTAAAACTGTCTATGTTACACAACATTGGTTAAAAGGTTTTAATAAAAATGGTAATACATTAAAGCAAATTGAAAAATACAAATTGTTCTCTACATTTGTTTTACTTATAATTTGTATAAAAACAACTTTGGGGATAATGTATACAAATGTTCTCTATACTTTTTGTATTGTACAGTATCATGTTGTAACATTTTCTTTAACCTGTAGGATAATTTAACTAAAGGAATTAAGTTTACTTCCTAATTAACAACATACAGTCAATAATAAACAGCTTGGGTGAATTTAATGAAAAATTTACAACTCAATTCCTGCCTGTAGGTATATGTAATACAACTGCCTTTTAGAGATTCATGAGTCAAAAATAAAAACCTAAAATAAAACGGGGGGAGGGGATACAGTTATATATTAAACCTTTTGTCAAATTTTTCAATTTAAATCTTGAAACTAACTATGGGAAAAGATTTGCATATTCCCACAGGTCAAAATGTCATCAACTTAATGGCTGAGAAAGAAAAGATACAGCTTTGTATTGTGCAGGATGTACAAAGAGATACCAGCAGAGAAGCTGGCCCATCTGAACAATAAAAGGAAGAAAATCCACAGACTGCCTGAGCCACAGGCACCAAACATCTCTGTGGATCCTATTTGAAACAAATGTTTAAAATATGTCCGAATGAAGTTTACCTTCCAGGTGCTGCAAAATTTTAAAATGAGAGACTTTCCTACCTATCCTTTTCATATAAAAAAGAAAAACATGATAGTAATGAAGACATTCCATTACTGTAAATTAGAGCCAACTGTTATAGTAGTAATTTCTTATAAAACAGGTATAACTACTTTCTTTAATTCACTGATAGACATACGAACTGTGAAAAGACAATTCTCTATTTAAAGCCAAATATAATAGTAAAGTCTATATAAGCTGTGTAATTAAACAAAATATATTAATAGAGGAGAGCTCTGATATCAGCAATGGAGTATTCTGCCAAGAAGATGTTGGCTAGGTGATCCAAGCCCCAAACATGTAAAGGCTTTTTGCCTGTAAACTGGGATACCTACAAGAAGAGTGGTGGTAAGGCCCTGCTGTTGAAGACCTGGTGTAAGCATGGGAAAGATGTTTTGAGACCTCACTTGCAAGTGTACAGTTGGCTCTAGAATGCCAGAGAGCATTACCAAAGGCCACCAAATCTATTAAGCAAATATTGGTCTCCTTGAGTAAAGCAAGACTCCTCCATCAGCACCAGCTATGCCTCACCTGCCTGGAAATATTGTGCAGCCATTGGTGGCCATATGTCTGTATATCACAAATCTAATTGGCTATTAGCTCTTTCCTTGGAGGAATAATTCATGACTGCTGCCACAAGCTTATGTCTTCTAGTGGTTAGGAGATATAAGTCACAATAGGAATTTGTCATCTTTTACAGAAAAGCTACAGTTCATGGATTAGTATAAAATCTAAACATCTGTGTCTATGCCCACAATATAACTTACTGTAATAATTAGTACTGTCTAAATGCCTGTATTTCTAATTGCTTGTGCTTCGTTAGTAGGATTAAAAAGAAATTCCTGGATAGACTGTCAGTCCATGAAAGGAAACAGCCTGAACTGATCAGAGTCCAAAATGACATCTCCAGAATAAGTAGACTGATTTGCTTCTCACCCACTTGTGCCCCTTTGCCAAAGCTTAGGGAACAATCTGCTGAAGAGGGGGCATGGTAGAATGTAAGGGCTGTGGAGATTGGGGTGAATTGTGAAACTACAACAATATAGACTGGACTCTTATTTGATCAACATGCTTGTACATGCAAGCCCCTCCAGCTGGACAATGGGGACTTTGCGCTATATAAGTTTGGGCATAGCTGCTTGCAAATTGATTTTACATGAAGGTTGTTTGTATTCATTACTTATGGTTAACAGTTTACCTCATGGTTGGTTTCTTGGGCACAAATTGGTTTTAATGTAGAAGATAAAATCTTAGGTCTGGCCTACTTCCACCCAGCACTCAACATAGGTTTAAGCAATCATGTATATAAGAACAGGTTCCTTTATAGATGCCAACTTCTCCCATGGGCTTGTCTGTCTCTCAAAAAATAATAAAAAGGGGAGGGGGCACAACAGTCTGTAGATTGGTTTTGCACGAAGGATGCTTATACTCATGGATTATCACTTATAGCTAAAAAATGAAAAAAAAAACCTGAAAGATGCAGGACAGTTATGGCAGAATACATGATCGAAGGTGTGGGGAGGGAAGAAAGGGAAATATGCCTGGACTTGGAATGAGTACGAATCCAAACATATAAATTAATTAAAAAAAAAGAATAGGTATGTTGTAAAAAATCTTAGATGTTTCTAAAACAACAAATTACTCTAGGACTTAAAAAAAATTCATTTAATAGTTTTTCTGTATATATTGAAATGACCATGTGATTTCTGTAGCTTGAGTCATTAATATGATTTTTGCTTTAAGTATATATTGGACTGTCCTCATTTATGGAATAAAATAAGGAAGAATAACACTAAAAAATATACACGGAGATGATTGCTCGTTAGCAAACGATCACTTTCCCCAACTCTGGTGCAAGTGAAACAATACCATCTAGGTGTGGAGGAAAGCTCATCATGCCGTGGTGAACCCGAAGCCACCTTGAAACAGGGAAACTGAAGACTTGGATCACTTGCGACACACATAACACTCAGGCATGTACCCTCGAATGACTCACCCCACCAGAGATACAATCAAGCAGGCCCAAGTGTTTATCAGCTCTCTTCACAATTAGAAGGAGTGGACCATAAATGTCCCCTCAATTCGGATGAGCGGATAGAGAAAATGGGTACAATCTCGACACAATGGAGTTCTATCAGCATAAAAGAAAGATGACATCATGAGTTTGCAGAAAAATGGCTGGAGCTAGAGGACATATGCGAGTAAGTAAACTCAGAAAACAACAATGGAATGTACCCTCATCTGTGGATTCTAGTCCATTACCATGTAGTAATTCTTGTTCATGCCTGGCCCTTGAGCTATTGGGTCCAAAGAGTTGGAGTAATAGCATATGGAACAAACAAAAAACAGAAGAAAGAGATGCAATAAAGAATACTGAAACAATGGTGAGCTTCGCTCAAGCAAGTCAAGTCTCATCATGGAGAATTGAGAAAGTCTGAGAAAAGATGAAAGCATGTATTGGCAGAAGCTGAAGGCATGTTGGGGTGGGGGATGGGGACAGGAGTCTAGATTTGATAAAAAATACATAAATAAATAAATTAAAAAATAAATAAATTACCCTAATTAAAAAAAGGGGGGGCGGGAAGATCCAGTTTGAATTGGGGGCTAGTTCTCAGTTAGCACCCCTCAGGGCACTGCGTGGCTGAGAGTCTGACCATGCCTCAAGGAGGAGCAATCAACTGGCCTAGCTGGGTGATGCTGGGTGGAGCAATGGTGTGCAGTGGTGCAGAGTTGGGGGTCCTATGATTGGCCCTGGGAACTGGCATCATTTAGTTTATAAAAGAAGGCTGTAGCAAGGAATAAGTTGAATTCCCCATTAACATCATTATGGAATTCCCAGCTGTCATTTTCTTTCAAACTTTTGCTGCATACAGGCCAAGGAAAGCCTGCATTTCAGGTGCCCAGTGGATTGGAATGAGGTCCCAGTGTGTACCACCACTGTGAGTAGTTGGTGTTGTGAGTGGACATAAGCTGAAGATAGGCCATCAGCCATCAGCCTGAAATTCCTGTCCAGATTTCAGCAGTCTCTGGGCAGGTGGGAAGTCATGGCCAAGAGTGGGAAACATGTCTTTTTGTCCCAGGCTAAGGGCCTGAGTCAGATATCCCACCCAGACCAGGCTATGAGAAGTAGCCTGCTGGTCTCTGCACCAAGAGGCCAGCTCTCTACAGTGGTTGCAGGCAGATGCTGTGTCCCTGTCCCCTTAGTAGGGTTGCATGGTCCCTGCTCACCACAAAGAAATCTTCCTGCAACTTAAGATATATCATCATGATCTACAACAAATTCTCATGTCCCTTCTATTTGTACATGTGTCTTTTAAATTAATTCCCTTGCATCTTAAATCTAGACATTTATGTCCCCGCCTGCAGGGGCAGTAATCGCAGGTACCCGAAGGAGACCCCAAACCTGTGAAGATGTGCGAGAGAGAAGAGCGAGACTTTGCAAAGGTTGTCAAAGTCTACTTTATTGAGCACAAGCCGTTGTATTTATCTTGCAGAAGGCAAGAAATAGGGAGGGGGTGGGTGAAACAGGGTAATCAGTCGGTCAGGCTCTCTGGCGTCAGAGGAGGGTCTGTTTTTTTCAAGATAACTGAGTTGAGACATCGGGCTGGAGTATCTGGTGACTTTTGCTGCACGTCCGCACCCAGCTCTTGGGAAAGGCTGGTGGCTTTTACTGCACGTCCGCACCCAGCTCTTGGAAAAGGCTCGAGGTGACAGAGTCAACTTCCTTGTAAGCAAGCTCAGCGTAAGCAAGCTAAAGCCTGCGGCTCCTTACATATCCCCCTTCTTTACATTAAGAAGGTATGGATAAGTATCAAGCAGAGTGGCGTCTGCAGCCGATTATGTGACCATCCCTGCCTTAGGTTCGACCTCTACAAGACCCTCTTCCTTACCCATCTTTGAACACCCTGTCATCCTCAGGGCTCCTGTCTTAGGTTGGTAAGAGGGGAGAGGAAGTTGCCCGTCTTTGGGGCGGCCACCTGGGCTGGTTTGGGCTAGCTCACTCTTATAAGGCCTGAGGGCGATGATTTAGAGCAAGCGAAAATTGAGCCTTTCTGGCGTGGGTGTAGGAGTGGTCTCAGTATTGTCTTCGTCACTGGTCGCTACTCAGTGGATTTGCTAATGGATGATGACTGATGAAGCAGAAAGGAAGAATCTATTGAAGACTAACAAACCGGTGTTAATGTGGAATGCCCACGGACCAAATGAAGCACCATAGGAAGTAGTCTCCATCAAGGGGCTCCAGGATACTACTTTTCCTTTGGTCCCCGGTAATAGGGTAGTATAACACAAGGGGACGGTAGAAAAACACAAATTGGTAGAAAAGGATGTCTGTTGCGTCACCGCTGACTCTTTGCGTGTTGCTAAGCGTTTGTTTTTCTTTTCTTTTAATTTTTTTTTTTTTTTTTTTTTTTTTTTTTTTTTTTTGTTTTTAAATTTTTAAAAATTTTTTAAACTCGGCACTGGGAGCTTGATTGTCAGCACTGGGATCTAGGCTCGGTAACTCTGTTTAAATTTTTGAGATAAGAAAGTTAGTGATCTTTTCTGCGCGCATGTTATCCGTCTGGACAGCTTGTCTCCCAGCATTCTCCTCCCTTTACTTTATTACAAAACAGCGGGGAAGCCTCACTTGCTAAAGGTGGGTTTCTCAACGTATCTATGTTTATGTTTTTGGAAACAAAACCCATGGTTACCATTTAGTCAATCCCATCATTGTCCTGTAATCTCACCATTCCCCCAGTCTCTCCGCAGACTTACTCTCTACTACGCTCTCTTCCGAAGTGTTCCCTAGGCTTTTTAGGAGAGGGGCTCATGTGGTTGAGAATGCAAAGCAGTGTTTTTCTCTTGGGAGATTTCCTTTTTTTCTCTAGTCAGGTTTTTTCCCTTCATGGGTTGACAGCTTATCCAGTGTTACCTTTTTAATCCTACTAAAAAAGCACAATGCAATTAGTTGTACAGGCATTTAAACAATGTTATTATGGCAAGCTAAGGCTGTGAGCCATATTGATCCCAACAGATGTTCCATAATCCTGTGTGATTTCTCTATAAAGTGTGTAAGTTCTTATTGTGGCTTATTACATCTCCTACCCACTAGAGTACATAAGCTTCTGGCATCAGCCACAGGTTATTCCTCCAAGAAGAGAAATAATAGCCAATTAGATTTGGAATAGATACCCCGACTCCCATGGTTGCCTCTGTTGCACAGTATTTTCAGGCAGCTGAGGTGTAGCTGCATCCTGACACTGAGGAGTTTGCTTGACTCAAGGAGACAACATTTGCTTTATCGCTTCATCATATTAGCGGCCTTTGGTTCTGTTCTCTGATTCCAGAGGCCAACGGCATGACATTGCAAGATATGTCTCACATATTTTTTTATGCGTACACCAGATCTTCGACAAACAGGGACCCTCTACCACCTTTTCCTTCGCTGATATCCCATTTTTTCCCTGCACCAGGCCTCATACTTTGGGGGCCTGGATCCCCCAGCCAACATCTCCTTGGCAGAATGAACCATTGCTGACCTCAGGGCTTTCCTATATCAACATATTGTGCTCAATTGTAACACTTATAAATTACACTTATATTTGGCTCTAGAGAAATACCATCTCTGTACAGTTTCCTTGTCTATCAATCAATCAAAGAAGTCAGTCACACCTGTTCTATAATCATTTACCATTATAGCAGTTTGTTCTAATTTACAGTTGGGGAATTGACTTCATTACCATCACTTTTTTTTTCTTTTTCTATATAAAAGGTGAGACCCCCCCTCCTTGGGTAGCAAGGTTCTCAGGTCCGGCAGGTTAAACTTACTAGGCCACTTATCAAATCAGTTATCAAACAAGATTACAGGAGGCAGCTGAATCCAGTATCTGTGACTCAGGCAATCTGAGGTTCTCCTTCTTTAATGTACAGATGGGTCAGCCTCCCTGCTAACATTTCCAAGTCCATCCTGCACAGCCAAAATCGTACATTTTCAGGCATTTAGGTTGTTGTCGTTTGCCTTGGTTTGGTAACATACAATTCTCCTCCCACTGTTAGCTTTTAATAGATGTCTAAGTTGTATTTCACATACACATAAACAAGGGAAACTAAGATGTAATTTGTAAAAAACAGTCTTTATCAAACTTTACCCAAAACTGTTTATCTGACTGTTGCTTATTTGGGAAACTGAACTCAAGGACTGTATAACCCATTAGAAAATACCGACGGACCATCTGTGTTGACTTCCAATCCACCAAAAGACCATTTGTTGGAAATTCAATACAGAATACAAATGAAACAATTAACATCTTATATTTTTTCACTTATGTAAAATGTATTACCATTTTTAAACTCCCTGTAAAACTCTTACAAGGTGGACTTACTCCAACTAGTTGCTTTTTTTTAAAGTTTTTGGCCTTTTATAAGCCTGGCATGACAAAACTACTTTAACGGTGGTCGGGGTTGAACGAGGGAGTCGGTAAGAAAACTAGATAATGAATATACACGGGGTTCTAGTTATTACACTCCAGGCAGTTCAACTTAAGATTGGATTGAGATTATGCTCCCAGGGAAGGGGGACCATCGTCATTACCATCGTGAGGAATATGGGGATATTACCTTTTTAGTTTGTTATTTTTCTAAACATCTCTAAACATTATTAAACCTTTTATACACTTGAAAAACCTGGTGTAACAGTGGGATCCTTCGAGGCACGAGGGAAAATTTTTCCTTGACACGATAACACTCTAAACTTTGTTGCAAAATAGTACCCATGTTTTGGCTGTTTAATATAAAATTTGCATCTTGAGAAGGAAAGGCCAAGTTCCAACCCCCCTTAGAGGCATTGTTTTTATATTATCATGTCTATTTACATAATATACTTAGAACATAAAGGGTTTACACTCACCATACACACATGTGCCGCACACATACATATCCTAAAGAAAGATTGTTGGGTTCGTATGTAAGAGAAGACACGCACCATATCGTTTCGATGTCAATGAAAAACAATGAATATTTTTTACTAATCTGTTATAGGGTTATTTTTATCCATTAATCTAGAACACCTGTCATAGTAAACTAATCAAACAGGGAGATCCATATTGCCAATCTTCTTTAGGCACCACCTTTGACAAACCACTTGACTTCAATGAAAATATACATAAAG
>VZQC01012005.1:5512188-5560000 GCA_009823505.1 Rhizomys pruinosus | reverse complement strand
AAAAAAAAAAAAAAAAAAAAAAAAAAAAAAAAAAAAAAAAAAAAAAAAAAAAAAAAAAAAAGAATGGAAGCAAAGTTGAAAATCTGGAATCCTTAATAAAAGAGTATGTAAATTAAAAAAAAAGGAATGGATTATGCAGGAAATGTAGAACAGCATGAAAATACCAAGTCTAAGAATCATAGGCATACAGGAAGGAGAAGAATCTCAGGGCAATAGCATTGAATGGATCCTCGACAGGATTATAAATGAAAATTTCCCTAAACTAGGGAAAGGCTTATCTATAGAACTTCAAGAAGCACATAGAACACCAATTAGACATAACCAGAACAGAAAATTCTCATGGTATATCATAGTAAAACATTAAATATACAGCACAAAGAAAGGATAGTGAAGGTTGCTAGAGAAAAATAACAAATTAAATATAAAGGAAAATCTATCAGAATTACACCTAACTTTACAGTGCAAACTCTGAAAGCCAGAAGAGCCTATAGTAAAGTATTCCCTGCTCAAAATGAAAATGGATGCTAATGGAATACTTTATCTAGCAAAACTATCTCATGGTTAATGAACAACAGAAAAATTTTCATGACATGAATATGCCGATAGATATCATGTCTACCAAACAAGCCCTACAGGGAATATTACATACAGTACTGCAGAATTCCACAACTGGTCAGACACAGAAAATATATATCTTAAATATGCCCAATCAATCCTAGGAGACACATCTACAGTTGAACCTCTACTCCTAAGATTTAGGGAACATTACAGAATGAGGGGCAGAGAGAAATTGAGGGCATCCCTCAATTCTCACCAGTAAAGCTTCTTTATACAATTGAGTGCATTGCCCATAGAACGTGACAACTGGCCAAGTTTCCTTCAGAGTGTGTATCCCTGGGTAGGACTCCTGTATTAAACATCACCCATCCATGGTTCACATATCATTTTGGATGAAGGTGTGCAAAGGCTGTAAGAGCCAGGGATAGTTCATGAAGGTAGGGAAGGAGAGGCTTTCAGAGTACTAGAGGCTTGCACATGTGAATTGTAGTGATGTCCTCAGGAAGAAGAACAATGCCAAGTCAGACAATGTCCCAGAGTGGACCAAGAAAAATGGATGGTGGGCTGTCTATGGACAGAGAACTACTAGAGATGTATTTCTGCTGGGCAAGCGAGAGTATGCCTTACTTGAGATTTCTAGGTGTGCTGACTATATTCAACTGGGTGAATTTTCACAGAAGGACATCTGGGATCAAAGGCTTGAATGGATAGAACATATCCAAAACATGGATAACATAATGTATGAGTTCTGATGGAGGGTTTGGAGAATGCAGGAGCATCTAAATTTGAATAGGAGCTATTGTATGAAATGGAAAATGTACAATAATTTTTAATTTTTATTTGTTTATTTTTCTAAGGGATTCTATAATATAAGAGCACAGTTGTTTTCAGATCATATTAGCATTGCTCAATCTGCCATACAATTAGGTAATTGGTGTTAGCATCCACAGATGAGGGATACCATTCAGCATTTGTTTTTCTGGGACTTTGTTACTTCACTCAGCATGATATCATCTAGCTCCATCCATTTACCTGCAAAGTTCATGATGCCATCTTTCTTTACCACTGCATAGAACTCCATTGTGTAGATGTACCACATTTTCTCTATCCATTTCTCAGGTGAGGGGCATTTGGGTTGGTTCCAGCTCTTTGCTATTGTAACAAAAGCTGTAATAAACATGTTTAGGGCTGTGGGGATAGTGCAGTGGTTAAAGGCTGAGGCTAAGAACCACAAAAATAAACATGGCTGTGCATGTGTCTCTGTGGTAAGATGAGTCTTGTGGATACATACCCAGAAGTGGTATGGCTGGATCAGGTGGCAAGCTCATTCTGAGTCTTCCAAGGGTTCTCCACACCGCTTTCCATAGTGGCTGTACCAGTTTACATTCCCACCAGCAGTGGATGAGTCTTTCCATTTCCCCACAGCCTCTCCAGCACTTGGTATCATTTGTTTTCTTGATCCTAGCCAGTCTTATTGGAGTGAGATGGTATTTTAAAGTGGTTTTAATTTACATTTCCTTAATTATTAGTGATGTTGAACACTTCTTAAGATGTTTCTCAGCCATCTGTATTTCCTCACTTGTGAAGTCTCTGTTCAGCTCTTTGCTCCATCTTTTGAGTGGGTCATTTGTTTTCTTTCTTCTTTGTTTTTTGAGTAGTTTATATATTCTGGAAATCAATTCTTTGTCAGATAAAATATTTTTTATAAAAGATGGATTGTATCAGGCTGGAGAGATGGCCTAGCGGTTAAGAGCACCGACCACTCTTACAGAGGACCCAGGTTGGATCCCCAGCACCCACATGGCGGCTGAGAACCATCTGAAACTCCAATTCCAGGAGAACTCCAGTTCCAGGGGAATCCGACACCCTCTTCTGACCTCTGCGGCATTGCATGACATGGGTGCACAAACCTACATGCAGATGACTTACATACACACAAACAAAACAAAAAAAAAAAAAAAAAAAAAAAAAAATTAATAAAAAAATAAAAAAGGATGGATTATATCAAAATTTGTGTTTGATGCCAGAAAGCATTTGAGCTAACCAAACAGTTTGCTTTGGAAAACTAATCAGCCTCAGAGCTAGATTAACTTTGGTTTACTTATGCAAGGTATTTTCATAAAGCTTACCTTATCTAAACTGATATACTTAGCTGTTTACCAATGAACATGATGATAAAAGGCAGGAGTCTTAGTAGTTTGACTGAGCTCCAGTGGGTAAACACAATAAGGTACAATTGGGTACACACAAATCTGATCATATATATATATATGTATATATATTAAATTATATATAATTTTAATATTATATCAATATATATATAAATTTATATATATATATATAATTTTATATATATATATAATTATATATATATTATAATATATATATAATTGTGGGTTTCATTGGCGAGGGTAAGAATGGTTGATGCTTAGTTAGGGGAGGGGATATAGTACTGGCTATGAAATTAAAAACATCAATCAAAAAGTTAAAAAATAGAATGTATTAGAGAAGTAATCTGGAAAGTTTCTTGCAGATTAATGATGTTCATAGGGTATTCATAGGTAGATATTTTTCTCGCGTCTTTGATACAGTGTTCTCTCTGTAACTCCAGCTAGCTAGACAACTCACTATTTAGACCGAGCCTTGACTCACAGGGATCTGCCTGTCTCTCCCTCCCAAGTGCTGGGATCAAAGGCACACATCACTCACCGCTGCTCATATTTAGATTTTGAAGAAGGCATTAACAATGTATGAAGCAGAGGGAATATGCTTTGTGAACACTAAAACATCCATATACAAGAAACATGAAGATATCAGGTATTAAAGGACATTTTAAAACCTATATATTTATTGTACCTGAAGAAGTGTGCTTATGAAATATGGAAATGATACTATATAGAATAGATACATAAATAACCACAAACAAAACCAAGTTATATAGATTTGTTTTTCACTCAAAAAGATTATATTTAGATTAGTGTCAAGGAAAATGAATGAAAGAATGAGAGGAAGGAAAGCAATTTGGAGATTTAAGCAAGAACTGGGTTAGAAAGGATGTCAGATTAAGCTAATTAAATGCCACTGAGACAGTAGTAAGGAATTTGAGCACTGTTGAGAATGTATTCTCATCACCCTTAAAATCACTACTGGCAGTAACTGCTACCAAACTTAACTCTTCCTTATTCCTCCTCCAATACCATTTCTACTCCATTCTTCTCCACTGTGGCACCACTCTAGACACAAGAAAGAAATGTCTCCATGTTGCATATCTGGAAATGCAGACACAATTGGGTTTACATTTTATAATGTCAACAATCTTTCCTAAAAAAACAGTGGTTTCTGCAAATCCATTTTTTTTCTCACTATCTTATCCCAGGTATTTATCATATCTATGAGAAAAGTTAAAATTCTAATCTAAAATGATGGTACATTTTTACTACTTTTTCGTACCATAAATGGCAATTGCAAACATTATTCAATGATGTTTCCCAAAGTTAGCACAACAGTGTTTACACAGAAATTACTCAATACATATTTGAATAAAAGAAAACAAACCTTCAATTTTCTAAAATCTTTAAATAACTTACTTAATAGTATATAAAGATCTTGATTAGTATAAGGTGTTAGTTCCTTAGCTGTGAACACATTTTTCTCTTCTTTGAGATAACGGTAGCTTAAATTTACAACAGTAGAAGAATTAGGAAGTATAAGAATATTCAGGTCTTTGATGAAAGAAGTTGTCATTATGTATTCCCCCCCTTTTTTTTATAACCCATGAATCTCCAGAAAACAGTTGTATTATACCTATAGGGTGGATCAAGCACAGATTTCATCCAAATTCACCCATGCTGTTTGGGTGACTATATATGGGTTAACTTGGGAAGCAAACTAATTTTTATGTTAAATATCTTTATTAGGCTGAAAGAGAATGCTACAAGTGTGATCTGTCAACAGAGAAATTATAGAGAAAACATTTGTATGACCAATCCCAAAGTTATTGTTCTACATATTTATATGTAAAACAAATGTGGAGACAAGCGATTTAATCTTCCATTAACTCATGATGCGTGTATATTAACCGTGTTGTTTTGTCAGAGGCTGTGGATACAGAAATGTTTGTTAAAAGATATGACATCATTATTATTACTCCTTTTACTTTTANGAGAGGGCTGCCTGTAGCCAAGTTGCTGGCTGAGCCAGCCCGACCCTAGCAGGAGCCACACGTTTCCCCCAAGCTACTGTTTTCATGCTTTCCTGAGGTCCCCATGACTCACAGATCACTCCATCTTCCAGCATTCTTCAAGCCAGAGCGTTTTACAGGCTTGGAAGATAGAAGCCGACTTTCCCTCCAGTGTGTCAAGGCAGGGCGCACACGGCCCCGTTACAAGATAAATGGTAGTGTGGAAAGCATTGGCTTAGCCAACAACTGCCTGAGCGCCACAGTCAGTGTCTTTTCTGTAATTATTGCATTTAATACAGCTAGTTACTTGCACAAAAGAGCTTCCGGATCCTATATATATATATATATATAATTTGTGGTTTCATGGGGTAAGAAGAATGGTGTAGTTAGGGGAGGGGATATACTGCATGAAATTAAAAACATCAATCAACAAAGTTAAAATAGAATGTATTAGAGGAAGTAATCTGGAAAGTTTCTTGCAGATTATGATGTTCATATGGGTATTCATAGGTAGATATTTTTCTCGGTCTTTGATACAGTGTCTCTCTGTAACTCCAGCTAGCTAGAAACTCACTATTTAGACCAGATTGCTCTTGATCTCACAGGGATCTGCCTGTCTCTCCCTCCCAAGTGCTGGGATCAAAGGCACACATCACTACACCTGGCTCATATTTAGATTTTGAAGAAGGCATTAACAATGTATGAAGCAGAGGGAATATGCTTTGTGAACACTAAAACATCCATATACAAGAAACATGAAGATATCAGGTATTAAAGGACATTTTAAAACCTATATATTTATTGTACCTGAAGAAGTTGCTTATGAAATATGGAAATTGATACTATATAAATAGATACTAATACATATAACCAAAACAAAGCCCAAATATAATATCAGATTTGTTTTTCACTCAAAAAGATATATTTAGAATTAGTGTCAAGGAAAAATGAATGAAAGAATGAGAGGAAGGAAAGCAATTTGGAGATTTAAGCAAGAACTGGGTTAGAAAGGATGTCAGATTAAGCTAATTAAATGCCACTGAGACAGTAGTAAGGAATTTGAGCACTGTTGAGAATGTATTCTCATCACCCTTAAAATCACTACTGGCAGTAACTGCTACCAAACTTAACTCTTCCTTATCCTCCTCCAATACCATTTCTACTCCATTCTTCTCCACTGTGGCACCACTCTAGACACAAGAAAGAAATGTCTCCATGTTTGCATATCTGGAAATGCAGACACAATTGGGTTTACAATATATTATAATGTCAACAATCTTTCCTAAAAAAACAGTGGTTTCTGCAAATCCATTTTTTTTCTCACTATCTTATCCCAGGTATTTATCATATCTATGAGAAAAGTTAAAATTCTAATCTAAAATGATGGTACATTTTTACTACTTTTTCGTACCATAAATGGCAATTGCAAACATTATTCAATGATGTTTCCCAAAGTTAGCACAACAGTGTTTACACAGAAATTACTCAATACATATTTTGAATAAAAGAAAACAAACCTCATATTTCAAGTTTTTAATTTTTTAAAGTTTAGTAATAACTTCAGAATGATTGATTAGTATTAAGGTGGTTAGTTCTTAGCTGTGAACAACATCTCATCTTCCTCTTTGAGATAGGTAAGCTGTAATTTACAACAGTAGAAGATTAGGAAGTATAAGAATATTCAGTTCTTGATGAAAAGGTTTCATGTCTATCTGTATCCCCCCCTTTTTTTTAACCCATGAGTCTCAAGAAGACAGTTGTATTATACATACCTATAGGGTGGAATCAAGGCACAGATTTCATCAAATTCACCCATGCTGTTTTGGGTGACTATATATGGTTAACTTGGGAAGCAAACTTAATTTTTATGTTAAATCATCTTATAGGTGAAAGAGAATGCTACAAGGTGATACTGTACAACAGAGAAATTATAGAGAACATTTGTATGTGCCAATCCCAAAGTTATTGTTCTACAGATTTTATGTAAAACAAATGTGACAAGCGATGTTTAATCTCATGTAAAACTCAGATGACATTAACTTGTTTTATCAGAGACTGTAACCCATGTGTTCAAAATACCACATATTTACTTTTACTAAGTCCTAAAAACTCCATGTATCCTGTAGAATAGTGTCTGGGACAAACTGGATACTTGTGAAACTCATGTCAATTAAATATGCATTAATCGAATATACACCGTGTTGCCTCTCCCGCCCCTACTCCCCCTTCCCAATTCACCATTTCATCAGTTTTTACTCAGATCTTTTCTGTTGTTGTTCTTTTACTATGCATCCCTCTCCACAGAAATAATTTAATCTGGTATTGGTACTAGCATCCACATATGAGGGATAGCATTGTCATTTGTTTTCTGGGACCGTGTTACTTCACTTAACATAATTGTTCTCTAGCTCCATCCATTTACCTGAAAAATTTAATGATGTCGTCCCTCTTTACCACTGCATTGAAGTCCATTGTATCCATGTACCACATTTTTCTCTATTCCACCTCGTCAGTTGAGGGGCACTTGGGCTGTTCCAGCTTTTGCTATGTGAACAGAGCTGCAATAAGCATAGCTGTGCAACAGCAATATAGTCTGGGACACTCATTTGATCAGCTTGATTGAACATACAAAGCCCCCCCCCCTTGCTGGATGGGGGCTTGTGGGGGTTTGGGCACCAATGACCTGCCAAATTGGTTTTACATGAGGATGCTTGTACTCAAATTATCACTATATGCAAAAATGAACAAAATAAAACAGAGAAAGATGCACGACTGTTATGGCAGAATGCATGTTCTGGGATGGGGTGGGGTGGGATGGGGGGGAAGGGAAAGGGAAATATGCCTGAACTGAATTGGAAATGATGTATGAAACACACAAAGCATCAATATAAATAAAAATTAAAAAATAAATAAATAAAAATGTAAAAAAATTAAAAAAAAAATAAAGGTGTGCTCCACAAGGCCTTGATTATTAAAAAAAAATAGAATAATCAGTTCTTTGTTTAAAGAAAAAAGAAACTGAGTCGAATACCTAAATAGTGTTGGCTTTCAGTTTAATGGTTTTCATATTTTACCACATGAGGTTAGTTATATAAAAATATATAGTTATATAAAAATCATATTAAAAGGTTGGGCATGATAGTACATGCCTTTAATCCCAGCACTCAGGAGGAGGCAGAGGCAGGCAGATCTCTATGAATTCAAACCAGCCTGGTCTACAGAGGGAGTTCCAGGACAGCTGGAGCTACAGAGAGACTCTGTCTCAAAAAAAAGACCAAAACTAACAAAAAATATCCTATAAATAAACTTGATCTACTATGCCCCCTACAGTGTTCAATTTATTTCACAGATATTACTCATTTTGTTTTTATAGAATCCTTTAACAAAAGGTGAAATCAAATTGAAAATACAAACAGAAATAAAACCAAGACAAGTATATAGATGTCTACCCACATGTCCTTTCACTCAGTGCTACAAAATTGTGACAGCTTCATCAGAGATTACTTACTATTACATTTCTGTGTAGAAATTGCATCATGATTATGATTTTTGTTTACAGATCTTTCCTGATTAGTTATTCACTATCAAATAAGTTAAAATAAAATATCACTTGAAAAGCACAATAGTGAATCATTTTATTAATTTGAATTAATTTTTAGTTCTGGGTGATTATTTCAGTTGGTGTTTGGGTGTTTAAATACTTTATTTATTTCTCTATGTATGAGTGTTTCATCTTCATGTATGCAAGTACATATGTATGTGAAATGCCCCTGGAGACTAAAAGAGGAAGTTGGATCCCATATAACTAGAATTGAGGGCAACTGTTGGCCCACATATGGTTGCTGCAAATCAAGCCTGTGTCCTCTGAAACAGCAGCCAGCCCTTTCAGTGGGAGTTTTTATGAGTATAAACAAGTTTCTGCTTCGTCCAAACTTTAAGTTTATCATCAAGAAAGAAATGGCATATATGTGCATATATGATATAATGAAATGGAATTGAAAGTTGCATGAAAAGTCGAGTCACGTCTAAATTCATGCCCATTATATGATATAATATTATGTCACAGAAATGTTCAACTGAATGTAAAATATAGAAGTGCCCTTGGAATATTTGTTTTGTCTTATTCATTATTGTCCTGATTTTTGGGGGTGTCTTTTTGAGACAGGGTCTCCATGTAGCCTCAGCTGGCCTGGAACTCACTCTGTAGACGAGGCTGGCCTTGAACTCACAAAGATCCGCCTGCCTCTGCCTCCCAAGTGCTAGGATCGAAGGCGTGCACCACCACGCCCGGCATATTGTCCTGATTTTTAAGTAAATGTATTAATAGAGAATATTTGCCATGTACTCCTCAATACCTCATGTGACCTACACCTTTAAATATCTCAGACACTGCACTGAAAATCACCATGGCTGTTGTCCAGAAATTGTTACTTCCTTCGGGGGCCCTATCACTCCCTTAGAGAAACACCAGATCCCAATTTGCTTTCCAAGAGACATCATAAGCCTGTTCTATATGGCCCAGAGCACTGGAGAACCATATAGGCTCCCTATGCCACCCTTCCTGGTTTCCCATAATTCAGGTCACCCAAAAGCTCTAGGGCTGCTTGCCAGGGACCACTGCCTCTTATTAGAACCTCTCCTTCCCATAGAGGGTCACCAGACGCCTGTCAGCTATTAGACTGTGACCTTCAATTTGTCCCATCTACACATGAGACAAAGGGTGAGTCCATCACTGCTAGAGGAAGCTTGTTCCAAGCTTCTTGATCAAGCTTCTGTAGGCACCAGACTATAGCTAAAATGCAAATGACCAAAGAAAGAAAATCAACATCCCAACTCTGCTATGAATTATCCTCCTCCTGCACATTTGAAATAACTCAGCTGAAAGAAGGTAGATTGAACAAATCAAAAAGAAATTATTAATGAACAAATTAACTCCAGATACTCATGTTCAAGAATAGAAATGGACAAACACAAATACATCTCTTCCAAAAAATATAAATCATATAATAATATCCCCTGATGAAAACGACTTCCAAGAACTTACAGACAAATAATTCAAAAGAATGACTATAAATTATGTGCAAAAGACTCAAAGAAGACAATGACAAAGAAATGAACGTCATAATGAAGGAATTCTAAGATGTAAAAATAAAATTTCAATTCCTGAAGTCCAAATTGATGTGATTTGGGAAATAAAAAAATCTAAATAAGCCAAACGAAAATATCAGGATTTTTCACCCACCCTTTGATTTTGATCATGTCAAAAACAAAGAATCAGAAATGGAAGGGAAAATAGAGGAAATGGATCACTTAGCAAATGACAAGGAGAACACACACACACACACACACATATGAATGGGTCATGAGAGAATTTGAGAACAACATGAAAAATTTATGGGCATAAAATAATAAGAAATTTAGTCTACTGGTTATCAGGAAAGAATTCTACATGGCACATGACACTGCAGTAAAAATATTAAAAAGACATAATAAACAAATGGTATTTAGACTGCAGAAGAGAAGGTAAAATAACTTATAAATGCGGACCAATTAGAATTATACAACATTATTTGACAGAAATCTTCAAAGACAGAAGGATTGGAAAACATGTATGCCAAGTACTGAAAAACCACAGCTGTCAATGCAAACGGTTATATCCATCAAAAAAAAAATATATATATATCAAAATTGAAGTAGATATAAATACTTTCCATGATAAAAACATATTGAAGGAATTTATGACAACTAAGCCAATTCTTCATAGGATATTAGAAGAAATAGTAAAATCTGAAGAAACGTAAATGTAACTAATAGATGCATGAGTAAATAAAAATTTCCAGGAGAGTTAATAAAAATTATATGATAAAATCAGTACAAAATCACTACAATGATAGGAATTAGTACACATATTACAACAATAAGTCTTTAGTGGTTTCAAATCCCCTCCAAAAATACACCCTAACAGATTGGATTAGAAAACAGGATCCATCTGTGTGTTGTCACTAAGAAACACACCTCATGATCAGCAAGAGTTACCACCTTAGTGTTTAAGGATAGGAAAATTTATTCTAACCAAATGGAACTAAGAAAAAAATGAGGTATAGTTATCTTAATATCTAACAAAATACACTTAAAATCAAAATTATTCAGAAGGCCTTAAAGCAGGATACTTCATGGAAATTAAAGGAACTCTCCAGAAATAGGCTATTAGAATCTTTAAAAAAATGCACAAATACAGGGATACCAAATATCATAAAAAAGCTATTAGAGCTAAAATCACAGATTAATTACAAAACAATGATATGGGCGACTTAAAAACTCCACTTTTACCAGTAGATGAATTGTCCTGATGAAAACTCAACAGAGAAACTGGAGTTAAATGATATCATAAATCAAATGGACTTAACAGATAATTCCAAGAACTTTTACCAAAACACTAAAAAATATACATTCTTCTCATCAGCCCATGACACTTTCTCCAAAATTGACCACATACTAGGACACAAAACAAGTCTAATATATATAGAAAAATATAAATAGCATCCTACATTCTGACCACAAAGGAATAAAATCAGACACCAATGGATATATAAAGTACATAAAGGTCACAAATCCATAGAATGTTAACAACATACTGCTGAATTCTAGCTGAGTCAAGGGAGAAATCAAGTAGGCAACATAAAAATGTCTAGAATTGAATGAAAATGTAAACACAACACACAAAAATCTATGAGAAACAATGAAGGCAGTTCAAATAGGAATCTTCATAGCACAAAGCACCTACATAAAAAAATTAAGGTACCTCAATTTAATTTAATTTTGTACCTTAATGAAATAGAAATGGGAATGGGATGAGTTAAATTGGAGTAAGGAATGGGAGGGCATGGTAGAGGAGAAATTATGAGAAGTGATAACTAACAAAAATGGCATTTGAAAGTCATATGGAAACTGGAGCTGGAGAGATGGTACGGCAGTTCAGAGCACTAACTGCTCTTGCAGACGACCTAAGTTCAATTCCCAACACCCACATGGCTGCTAACAACCATCTGTTACTCCAGTTCCAGGGATTCAGATGCCTTCTTTGGACTGCTGTGGGAATTGCACAGCATGGATCCACCTACACAGATGCAGACAATACACTTATATACATAAAATAATAAAATATTTTTAAAAGTCATATGGAACTCAGCTGGGCGTGGTGGTGCACAACTTTAATCCTAGCACTTGGAAGGCAGAAGCAGACGGATCTTTGTGAGTTCAAGGCAAGCCTGGTCTACATAGTGAGTTCCAGGACAGCTGGGGCTACAGGGAGACCCTGTCTCAAAAAAGACAAAAAAAAAAAGTCATATGGAACTCTACTACTATACAGAATTCTTAAAATATTTACATGTGTGTGTGTGTGTGTGTGTGTGTGTGTGTAGTTTAAATGGGGTTACCCAATAATGGGAGAACTATGTTCCTACTAAACCCCATAGGCTAATAATTTAAAAGCATCATGCTAGTAATGGGCTCCCTCTTCTAGAGTTGTTGATGAAGGATGTCTCATACTCTCAAATAATATGGCATATTGCCATTGCACTTGGTTACTCTCCAGGACTAGATGATAAGACACTATTGCTAAGGACGCTATATATTTGAGTCACAGAACAAATAGGTACAAATAAAAATGGTACTGACCTCAAAACCTCACCTCCATTGCCAAATTTTAATAGTTCTGAAAGATGCTATATATGTTACTAAAAGAGAAAGGTAAACATCAATCTTCCCAAACTGTGAAAATTGTGAGCTACCATAATTATTGGACTGGGAAGATATGCCCATTGTTGCAATAGTGGTGTGAATGTGATGGTAGTAACTAACCACTTTCTAATAGGTTTTAAGCCTCCTTTATATTATATAGCCAAGGGCAGGCAGTATTATCAAGCCTAGAATCCTGAAGTGAGACAGATCCCAAGCCACAGGGGATAATCTAATACTATTCTGCTAAATAAATAAAATATTAATCTGACTACTATTGACTTATTGATATACCCATTGATTAATGCATCTCTCAACTATTGCCAGAGATGTTCCTTCTTATAACAATTAACACAAAGACCCACAATAGGCTAATGTGCAGAAAATTAGCCTGTAGGATTCTGTTTTACCTCAATGTTGCTGAAATCATGCTTGACTATGGGAAATGGCACGTAAAATCATGAATGTCTATATTGCATAAAACTGTGCAGATGGGTGCTGAGGCAGATAAAGGAACATAGAGTCCTGGAACCCAGACTTGATAAAAATAAGAGCACTCTTACTACAGGCCATAAAAAGTCCTATGATTTAAAATAGCATACCAAGCAGTCTTGAGGAAGCTTTCACATGACTGCCTGCACTGATAATGGTCTTAATTTTTATTTATTTAAGTTAAGGCAGTAAACACACTGTGGGCCAAGAATTCAGAGCCTCTGTCCCCTCAGCATAGAGCCTCCTGTTACCTCAGTCTTGAGATTCTAATTAGTTATTGTATCTTTCTTTTTTTTATTTTAAGGGATTCTACAATATAATGATGCAGTTGTTTGCAGATAACATTGATGTTACTCACTATGTCATACAATTAGGTAATTGGTGCATTTTGCAAGTATCTATGTCCAAATTTTGAACAACCCAAGGTTCCCATAGTCCAGTTGGAGAAGCTTGTATGCACAGGCATGTTGATCAGTTAGGAGTTCATACTATATTCCTGTAGTCTCATGATTCACCCCTATCTCTCTGCAGCCCTTACAATCTACCATGCCTCCTCTTCCGTAGTTTGTTCCCTGGGCTTTGGGAAAGGGGCACAAGTGGGTGAGAAGAAAACAGTCTAATTTCTTTGGAGTTGTCATTTTGGACTCAAGTCTGTTCAGGTTGTTTCCTTTCATGGATTGACAGCTTTTCCAGTGATACACTTTTTAGTCATACTAACAAAGCACAAGCTATTGGATGTATAGGCATTTAAGCAGTACCAATTATTATGTCAAGCTAAGCTGTGAGCATAGACACAGATGCTTGGATGGTATGCTAATCCACAAACTGTGTTTTTTTATAAAGGGTGACAAGTTCTTATTGTGGCTTATAACATCTCCTAACCACTAGAGGACATAAGCTTGTGGCATCCGCTGTGAGTTATTCCTCCAAGGAGAGAGCTAATAACCAAATAGATTTGGGATATATATAGACACTTGGCTGCCACTGTTGCACAGTATCTCCAGGCTGTTGAGGTGTAGCTGATATTGACGGAGGAGTCTTGCTTGTCTCAGGGAGACCAATATTTTGCTGTATTGCTTTAGTGGCCTTTGGTAATGCTCCCTAGCATTTCAGAGGCCAGTTGTACGCTAGCAAGTGATGTCTCATAACATTTTTCATGCTCACACCAGGTCTTCGACAACAGGGACTTACTGCCTTTCTCCTTGCATATATCCCACTTATAGGCAAAAGGCCTTTATAATTTGGGGTGGGGGGTTGAATCCCCTGGCCAACATCTCCTAGGCAGAATAATTCATTGCTGATGTCAGAGCTTTCCTGTAGTAGTATATTTTGCTTAATTACACAACTTATAAACACTTTACTATTGAATTTGGCTCTAGATAGAGAAATATACTTTCACAGTTCCTATGCCTATCAATCAATTAATACGTTATGCCTGTTTTATAGGAAAATATCACTGTAACAATTGGCTCTAGTTTACAGTTAGGGAGTGGTTTCATTACCATCATGTTTTTCTTTTTCCTATAAAGGGGAGAGGTAGGAAGGTTTCTCAGTATCTGGAAGGTAAACTTCATTAGGGCCCATTATAAACAGTTAACCCCAATATTATTCAGAGAGATGCTCAGTGTCTGTGACTCAGGCAGTCTGAGGTTCCTCTTTCTTTAATGTTCAGATGGGTCAACCTCTCTGTTGGCATTTCCCAGTCCATCCTGCATAGCCATAAGTTGTATGTTTTCAGGCATTTAGATTGGTGATTTTTACCTGTGGGAACATAAAATTCTCCTACCATTGTTAGTTTCAAGATCAGAAAAATTGAAAATTTATCAATAGGATTGGAACACAGAGTTTTCCATTTGTATCCCAGAAAGGATAGTACCCCACCTCCCACCTCCCCCTTTTTTTAGGTTTTTATGTTTTGACCTATAGATGCCTAAGTTGTATTACACATACCCATAAACAGGAGCCAAGGCATAAGCTTTCATTAAATTTACCCAAACTGTTTCTCATTAACTGTATGCTACTTATTTGGGAAGGAAATTTAAGCTTAGTTCCTTTAAATTGTCCTACAAGTAAAAGAAAGTGTTATAATGTGATGTTGTGTGATTCAGAAAAAAATATATAGGTCATTTGTGTACCTTAACCCAATACAAATTATAAATAAAACAATTAACATTTTATATTCCCAATTAGTTCAATTGTATTACCAGTTCCACCAAAACCTACACCTAAATTTAACTAAACAATTCACTAAGCCTTAAAATATCCTATACTTGGTGGCTAAAGCTTGGGAAGAGTTGAGTACCTGCTAAATAAATTTTACCCAATAAACACTATGCTCTTTAATGCTATATGACTGGACTAAGACTTCTATTTATTTGGGAAGTAAAATTTAAACTTAGTTCCTTTAAATTGTCCTACAAGTAAAAGAAAGTGTTACACTGTGATGTTGTATAATTCAGAAAAATATAGAGACCAACCCAATACAAACTATAAATAAAGTATGAAATTCACCTTCTAGGTGCAGCACAGTTTCAATATGAGAGACCTCCTTAACTATTTTTCATAGAACAAAGAAAAACAGGGTGGTAATGAAGTCATCCTTTAACTGTAAATTAGAGCTGACTGTTATAGAAGTAATCTCTTATAAAACTGGAAAAACTGCTTTCTTTAATTGACTAATATACATAGGAACTGTAAAAAGGATTATTGTCTATTCAGAAACAAATATAATACTAAAGTCTCTTTAAGTAGTTCATATAATTAATACAAGAGAGCACTGATAGCAGCAATGGATTATTCTACCAAGGAGATGCTATCCAGGTGACCCAAGCCTCCCCCCCAAAAAAAGGTTAAGGCTTATTGCTTGTAAACTGGGATATCTGCAAGAAAAGAGGTGGTAAGGCCCACCCTGCTGTCAATGACCTGATGTAACCATGGGAGGATTGTATCGAGATTGCATTTACAAGTATACAGTTGGTCTCTGGAACACCAGAGAGTGTTACCAAAGGCCACTGAACCAATAAAGCAAATGTTGATCTCCTTGAGTCAAGCAAAACTCCTCCACCAACATCAGCTACACCATACTTGCTTGGAGATACTGTGCAGCAGTGGCAGCCATATGTCTGTATATCCCAACTTTATTTGATTATTAGCTCTCTCCTTGGAGGAATAACTCGTGGATGTTGCCACAAGCTTATACCCTCTAGTGATTAGGAGATTTATATGCCACAGTAAGGCCTTGTCATCTTTCTCAGGGAAAAAAAAAGTAATCCAGGGATTAACACACCATCCAAACGTCTGTGTCTATACCAAAGTAACCTACCATAGTAACTAGCAATGTTTAAATACGTATATATCTAATCGCTTGTGCTTCATTAGTAGGATTGAAAGCTTATCCCTGGGCAATTGGTCAGCCCATGAAAGGAAACAGCCAGAACTGATCAGAGGCCAAAACGACATCTCCAGACAAAGTAGACTGCTGTGCTTCTTGTCCACCTGTGTCCCATCTCTAAGCCTAAGGAACAATCTGTGGAAGAGGAGTGGTATATTGTAGGGGCTGCAATTGGGGTGAACGGTAAAACTACGACAATATAGTCTGGACACTTATTTGATCAACTTGATTGAACATTCAAGCCCCTAAAGCTGGATGGTGGGAGCCTTGGGCTGTGTGGGCTGGGGCAAAGCTGCTTGCAAATTGGTTTCACATGAAGGATGCTTGTGCTAAAAAAAAGAAAAAAAGGAGCTAGATACTGACATTTGAACTAACTGGGAATATAAAATGCTAGTTGTTTTAGTTATTGTATCTTCATGCTGCACTATTCTTTCTCTGAGGATTCTCTGAACTCCAGCTTTGCATGGCATAGTAAAGTGGTCAGCCTTAAATGGGATGTGTATATCACAGTATTTCCTCTGAATTCTCAGACACTGTTTTGCAAATGATGGCAGAATTTTTCAAAAACTGTAAGTAAACCATTTTTTCAGACAGCAGGAAAGTTGCACAAATGAATTCATAGCAATTTTAACATCATGCACATAATCTATGGAAGCACAAGTCAGACAAAATTACAGATTGGAGAGGATAGCGGCTAGCACGTGATGAATACTAGTGTGGGGGGGTAGAGAAGGGGTTCTGAATAGGATCAAAGTATAATGTATGGAATTCTCCAATACAAACCCTTAAAAAAACTGCAGAGTGATCAGTCATAAGTGGGACATGTATATGACAGCACCTCCTCCCAAGAATCAGAATCATTGCAAAGTACTGAGCAGAATGGCTGTAAGAGTAATCGGAAAGGTATGATTACATGGAAAGTTATTTTCAGACAAAACAGGGCAATCAAATGTATGAATCCAAATTTACTTTTGCTTGTGACAGCATGTACAAGACTTGCACAATCACAGACCAGAGAAATTCCAGCATGGAGGGAGAACAAGGGAAGTCTCAGTCCTATCTGAGGAGTGACTGGCAGGTAATAACTGCTGGAGGAGGGAGAGTCAGTTTTCTTTAAATGTTTGACACTGGCTAAATTGAACAGACTCTACAGGATGAGCACAAATGCAAGAGTATTTGGAGAACACAAACTGTAATCAACAGGTCTTTAAAAATAGAGCAAATGAAGTTGAAGAGGTAGTCAGGTTGAGTGTATCTGAAAGCAGATGGGGGAGACATGAATATGATAAAATACATTTTATGAAATTCTCAAATATTTACTGAAAACAAAAATATTTATTTAACTATTCCTTCAGGTTATGAAATTGAAATATTGATTGTTTACATATTGTTTCCTTATTCTTCAGGTTTAAGCAGATTTTAGGAGTGACTTTTTTAAAGCTAATTTCATCTCCACTCATTAAAAAATCTGAGTATAAAATAAGCACAAAATTTATACCTAAAAGTAAACATCAGAAAAACAAGGGAATCTTCTGTGAGAAGCAAAATTTTCAGAAATATTTGGAAATGGATAACTCTAAGTTATACTGATAACCTGTGCATCTGAATCATATAATCTATATCCAAAGCATTTCACAGGATTCATGTTAATTTTATTGAATAAGATATTCTCTTTGCTTATGAGCCCCTCCTTTATTGCTTCTATTACAAAGTGTTCCACAAGAAAAAATAACATTGATGACTGGACAACAGTATTTTATAAGTGTCTCTGGCATTAATCAGCATGCTTGAATCCAAGGAGCTATTATTTTAGCCACATTTAGATCCTGATTGCATTTTATTCTGCCTTGGCAATGTTCACAATGCAATCTTCATTAGAATATATTTTAAGCTTTCACATGCTGGCATGATATTTGTATCCTATACTGTGAACAGTAAATCATGTGGAAGATGGCTAGATGTAGCATTTCAGTCTCTTAAAATTTCCATCTTTTGTTTTCATCTTGTTCTTTGGTATTTCTCAAGCACTGAAAGGGGCTTTACATTATAAATACCTCTGAAAACTAAGTATATTACCCAGAAAATCTCACATCCTTCTTATCACTTTCAAGTACATTTAAAGATAACATCAACATGAGTTTGTCTGCTATCTTTACTCCTGTGGATCAACATAAAGTAGATCGGGTTTGTTTAGATATCTTGGTACATGTTAAAAAAGTGAAGATCTGGGATTTGAGAGATGGCTACGCAGTTAAGAACACTGGCTATTCTTGCAGAAATCCCAAATTCATATCCCAACACCCACATGGTGGCTACCAGCCATCTGTAACTCCAGTTCCAGGAGATCCACCGACCTCTTCTGTCCTCCATGGGAACTGCACAACACAGGTGTACTTACACACATGTAGTCATAATAGTCATAGACATTTAAAAACGGGAGAAGGTCTTGAAAATGCTGAGGCCAGTCCTTCCTACCATTCACACATTTGTGATCCATGTCCGGAATATCTTTCCACTTGTTTATGAAATGGCTTAGGTCACTCACACTTGATGCCTTTTGCTGAGTATTACTAGTCTATAATATAATTTGTCAGTAAAAAAATGGAATCCCAATTGTTTGACACAGAGACCTAGCTGACATAACATATTCTCTTCTCTTACACTTACCATCAAAGGTCTATCTGTGCCATAGTGCACACATAAGATTAAATATCAGGAAATTCTAAATTGTGATGACTTGGTTTGAATTCTAGCTTTCCAAACACAAGCTTCAGACCTGGGGTCATTTTGTTCCTTGGCCCGCAATAGTTATATTTGGAAATCTCAGGAGATATTTTGGTAAGTATGAAAAATTGATGCTAGAGAAAGTTTAAGAAGAAAACTAAATCTTACAGTGTAAAGGATAGTCCTTAAACAAAGAATTGCAAAGTCCAAATTGTCAAAAATGTTCAGAATGAGAAACATTGATATAAAGACAAAGTTACTGTTTTAGAATATCCTCATATTAAAAATAGGAACAGTAGAAAGTTCAGTGCCAGTTAATAGGATATCAATTTCCCAGAGAACTATGAAACTCCCTGAGTAATTTTATGCTTAGTACCACCTTATTGCACTGTGTAACACATTAGTCCCATTACAAACTATGTTATCAAACCATAGGAAGACACCAAAAAGGCATAGGAATCTGAAGCCTTCTACATGATCCTTTCAGGGTGTCATACCATGTAGGAATTAGCTACAATTCTGTAATAGTGTAACATCCTGTAGCTAAGCAAAGTATAATACCAAATACTTACATTGCACTGTATTCAAGGTGTTAGTTTATCTAAATTCTTTATATTATTTACTCATTTATTCACTATTGATATTAGCATCTTTATTTTACAGTTGAAAAAATTAAATATACTGAGATGCTATATAATTCACACAGCTAATAAATGGGACAGCCCAAGTTTCAAACCCAAGATGTGTAGTTCCAATATTCCCAGTCTGTTATTAGCTACTATACAAATCAGCTTCTCAAGAAAGAATGCTGAAGATATTTAGAAGAACAAAATTTGTATACCAGGGTGACAATTGGAATTTTGTGAATTGGTTGAGAAGAAAGTTAGGGTTGAAAGAAATAAAACATACATGAACGCACAAAAGGAAAGTTAATGGAGAGTAGTAGAATAAATGCATATTTGCCTTTACATCGAGAAGGTTTTGTACTTTTAAAATTCTTGTTAGATTGTATTCTATTACTTTTTGGCAGAAGTAATTTGCTGTATTGTGGGGTCAGATAAGTTGAATTCAGGACGAGGAGGAACTGTAGGGCTGTTGTTCTAATAAGAAAGCTACTGTGCAGTTTAAAGAATGGCTCTCACCAAGGATCACTGCATCAGAAATGGTACATAGAAAGTGGGTTGGATCTTTTCTAGGAGTTCTGTTCAGTCTTTCCCTAGAAAAACTGAGGGAAAACTGAATCAGTTGCATGAAGAAGGGCTTCAATTTCCAGATTTTGACCTTTGGCAGCTTCCAGTGCAATCCTACATCTGCCACACAGCCACTTGGTTTGGACACTTTTTCTTACCAACATCTGGACACACTTATCTACTAGCAAAGGGAACATTAGGTGCCATATTTCTCCTATGTGATACTGCAGGGACTGCAAAGTGGAATCTTATATTCAACATCTCACTCTTCTAAGTGGGGTTAAATTTAGGGACTGATCTTACAGTTATCAAAACCCCAAGACACTAGGGCTTTGTTGTTTCTAAAGATGGGCTAAAGAACCTTGGGAGGGCTTGAGGGTATCTCTGAGATTGCTTGCTGCCAGACAGTCTGTAGATTAGTATTGTCTATAGAGTGGGAACTGGCAGTATAAAATATCAGTCATTTCTTCGAATTCATGGTCCACTTAGTCAGTAGCAATGCAGGTTGTTATTGAAGTCTCTAAGAGTCTGAGGAACCCTTTGATGCTCCAGGCTACAGAACTTCTGATGGATTGTCATGCGAATATTCTTGAAATACTTGGTAATAATGAGGGCTCCATTGCCCCAACGATATCAGCTCCCAGTTGAGTCCAGAGATTGGGTGTCCACAGTGAAGAGGTATGTGGATCTCCTTTTCCCTTGTAAATAAAGGGCAGAGGAATGACTAATTCCAGGCATGGTGGCCACAGAGGCCTGGGGAGAAAATGCAGAGTAATCACTGATTTTCCTGTTTTTCTTTTGGACTGTGTAGACCTGGCAATTCTTGCCTTCTTAAATCAGAGATTATTTCATAAAGAAGATTACTGACCTTTTGCAATTTGCTATAATCCTCACATTTTTGAAAATCAAGTTGATCAAATTTATAAAATGTGTTATGCTACAGAGTCATACTAGCAAAGGCAGCATGAGAGTTTTACAAAGACAGACATGTGGACCAATGGAATGGAATAAAGGCCTTAGAATAAAATCCACACAGCCATGGCAACCTAAATTTTATTACAAGTATGAGTAATAAATATTTTTAAAACTTTTTTATGTGTATGAGTGTATTGTCTGCATGTAGGTTGGTGTACCCGTGTCTTGCAATGTCATGGAAGTCAGAATGGGGCATCATATTCCCTTGGAACTGTAAAGATGGGGTTCTTAATCTCCATGTGGGTGCTGGGAATCCAACCCAGGGCCACTGCAAGAGCACTCGGTGCTCTTAACCGCTGAGCCATCTCTCTAGCCCCATATTTTTTTTAACTTTAAAAAAGGACTATGGGCTGGAGAGATGGCCTAGCAGTTAAGAGCGCCGACTGCTCTTACAGAGGACCCGGGTTCTATCCCCAGCACCCACATGGCGGCCAAGAGCCATCTGAAACTCCAATTCCAGGAGAACTCCAGTTCCAGGGGAATCCGACACCCTCTTCTGACCTCCGCGGCATTGCACGACACGGGTGCACAGACTTGCATGCAGACAGTACATTCATACACATACAGAAATAAATAAAATTAATAAAAAAGGACTATGGATTGTACTTTACATGTAAGAGTGTTTTCCCCAGATGTATATTAAATACACTACATTCAAGGCTGGTGCACTTGGAGACCAGAAGAAGACATCAGTTCCTCTGGAACTAGACTTAAATACTGCTATTAGTCACCATGTGGGTAGTGGGAACCAAACACAGGTCCTCTGGAAAAGCAGTCAATTCCTGTAAACAGCTGAACCATCTTCAGCTCCAGTACCAAATATGTTTAAAGAAAAACAAATATATACAAAATACAGCAGAAAATGCTGAATATCAGTAATTCCTCTGGAAATGCAAATTAAAACTACAATGAGATATTATTATAAATTTGTTTTAATGTCTATTATAAAAATTTGAAACTAACACATGATACTAAATATTTGGAGCCAGAGGAATTATTATCCACTGTATGGAAAAATAAATTAAGTTAGGAATTATGAAGAACTGTAAGAAATTTCTAGCACATTTTTGGTGGCATTCACCTTTAACCCCACCATTTTAAAGGCAGATTTCTGTGAGATTGAGGCCAACCTGATCTACATAGTGAGTTACAAGCTAGCCATGGCTAAATGGAGAGCTTGTCTCAAAATAACAAGAAAGAAAGAAAGAAAGAAAGAAAGAAAGAAAGAAAGAAAGAAAGAAAGAAAGAGAAAAGGATGGAGGAAGGAAGGAAGGAAGGAAGGAAGGAAGGAAGACATTTCTTCAACAAAACTAAAAATAGACACATAAAAGTTTATAACTGATGGCCATATTAAAAAAATAATCCAGTTCTGGGCAAGGGTAACAAGGGTAACATCCCTTTGAGGTGTTGATTCGAGTAGCCCAAGAGACTTCTTCTAAAATAATACAGGCTTTTGACACAGCCCTTGTTTGCCTTCCAAAACTTGAAAGTAAGACTCTATTGTTGAAGAGCTGATATACTTCAGTTATAGGACTTGGACGAATTTAAATGGAACTGACCTAAAAGGCTTTTGCCTGAAAACTACCTCTCACCATGTCAGATGATAGTATTTAACCTACTAAGAGAAAAAAAAAAATGATCAAGGCAACAACCAATTTTTGTGTTTTTTTTCAATTTTTTATTTTTATTTAATTTCTAAGGGATTGGCAGTTTGCAATACAATGAGGTAATTGATGCTAGCATCCACAGATGAGGGCTAGCATTTGTCATTTGTTTTTCTGGGACTGTGTTACTTCACTTAGCATGATGTCTTTTAGCTCCATCCATTTACCTGCAAAGCTCATGATGTCATCTTTCTTTACCTCTGCATAGAACTCCATTGTGTAGATGTACCACATTTTCTCTAGCCAACCGTCAGTTGAGGGGCACTTGGGTTGGTTCCAGCTCCTTGCTATTGTGAAGAGAGCTGCAATAAATGGCTGTGCATGTATCTCTGTGGTAGGATGAGTCTTGTGGATACATACCCAAGAGTGGTATGGCTGGGTCAGGTGGCAAGCTCATTCTGAGTCTTCCAAGGGTTCTCCACACTGCTTTCCATAGTGGTTGGATGAGCTTACATTCCCACCAGCAGTGGATGAGTGTTCCCCTTTCCCCACAACCTCTCCACCACTTGGTATCATTTGTTTTCTTGATCCTAGCCAGTCTTATTGGAGTGAGATGATATCTTAAAGTGGTTTTAATTTGCATTTCATTAATTTTTAGCAACGTTGAACACTTTTTAAGATGTTTCTCAGCCATCACTAATTCCTCACTTGTGAAGTCTCTGTTCAGTTCTTTGTTCCATGTTTTGAGTGGGTCATTTGTTTTCTTTCTTCTTTGTTCTTTGAGTAGTTTATATATTCTGGAAATCAATGATTTTTCAGATGTACCTGCAGTGAAGGTTTCCNATGTGGAATAGGGGGTCATGGTAGATTGTAAGGGCTTGCAGGAGATACGAAGGGTGAATCGTGAGACGCACAGGAATATAGTCTGGACTCCTATATATTCAACATGCCTGTGCATACAGCTTCTCAACTGGACTTATGGGAACCTTGGGTTGGGTTCAAAATTTGGACATTTAGATACTGCAAAATTCTACGCAATTAACTCAATTTACAGACAACTGGAGGTAACACAATGTTATCTGGCGAAACAACTGTGTTCATTATACTTGTAGATATCCTTAAAATAAAAAAGAAAAATAATAAGACATACATTAAAAAACTACTAAAAAAAATAAAAAGCAAAAAAAAAAAAAAGGGGGAGCTGGAGAAATGGCCTAGTGGTTAAGAGCCGCCGAACCTGCATCTTACAGAGGACCCGGGTTTCGATCCCAGCACCACATGGGGCCGAGAGAGCCGATCTGAAAATCCAATTTCCAGAGAATCCCAGTTCCAGGGGAATCCAGCACCCTCTTCTGACTCTGTGGCATTGCACGACAGGGTGCAGAGACCTGCATGCAGACAGTACATTGATACACATACGCAAGAATAAATAAAAAAAAATTAAAACAAAATTTAAAACAGGAAGACTACCCTAGCCTGGGCCTCGGTGGCACTCACTCCTGTATTCCTGAGCGACTTGTGGCGAGGCACGGAGTGCAGGCAGATCTTTGTAGGTTCACAGAGACCAGCCTGGTTCTACAGAGCGAATTCCAAGGACAGCTGGGGCTAACAGCGGTATCGACCGTAGTCTTGAAAAGACCTTCCCAAAAAAAGCTAACCCTAACAGCTGGGCGTGCTGGCACAATGTCCTTTAATCTCTAGCACCTTAGCGCAGGCAGAAAGCAGGCAGTTCTTTGTGAGTTTCAAGGCCAGCCTGGTCTACAGAATGAGTCAGGCTAGCCTGGGGCTACAGGGAGACCCTGTCTCGAAAAGAACCAAAAAAAAAAAAAAAAGTACTGTATAGCCCAGATAAAACCTGTCAACTCCATGAAGGGAAACAACCTTGAACAGACTCAGTCCAAAATGACATCTCCAGAGAAAAAGTAGACTGTTTTGCTTCTCGACCCCTTGTGCCCCTTTCCCAAAGCCTAGGGAAAACCTACGGATTAGAGGAGGCATGAATTAAGTAATGTAAGGGCTGCAGTAGATTGGTGTGAATGTGAAGATCTAACACAATATAAGACTGGACTCTTTTTGATCAAACCATGCTGTGCAGACGAACTTCTCCAATTCAAAGTCTATGGGAACCTTGGGTTGTTCAAAATTTGGACATAGATACTTGCTAATTAGTTTGATATGACTATTACTTACATTTATTGCTTATGTTTGACAATTGATTCACTTCAGGGTTGGATTTTTTTGATAGTAATTTGCCTTAGTGTGAAAATGAAGTTTCATGTCTGACTTGCCTACTGCCTGGGACTCAAAACAGGCTTGAGCAGCTGGCTATTCAAAACTCAGGTTGCGGGACTGGAGAGATGGCCTAGCGGTTAAAAGCACCGTACGCTTCTTGAGAGGACCGGGTTCGATCACCAGCACCTACATGGCGGCCAAGAACCGTCTGTAACTCCAATTCCAGGAGAACTCCAGTCCCAGGGGAATCCGAATGACCTCTTCTGACCTCCGCAGGCATTGCACGACAACGGGTAACACGACCTGATGCAGACAGTACAATCATAAACAATACAAGATAAATATAATAAAAAAAAAAATTAAAAAACAACAAACCTCTGGTTGCTTTGTGTTGTTAGCCTAGCCCATGGTGCTCCCTGCCTCTCAGGAAAAAAAAAAAATATTAAAGGCGCCGAGTGTGCGAAAATTTAGTTAGAGGGATGGGTAGCATTCATGTACCTAATGGGACATCCCTGGCACACTCATGGGGTGGGATGTAGTGCTGAATATAGGTATAGGATTGACCTGGGAGTATCGCACGTCCATAGCTGTCCTACTATAACAGACATTTTGAATAACAAATTTCAGCTGGGCGTGGTGGCGCACACTTTAATCTAGCACACTTGGGAGGCAGAGGCAGGTCGGATCTTTGTTTGGTTCAAGGCCAGCCTGGTCCTAGCAGAGTGAGTTTCCAGGACAAGTGGGGCTACAGGGAGACCCTGTCTCAAAAAGAAACACACCATTGCCGTAATAAAAACAAAAACAATAAGAAACTCCAAAGAAAACAAAACCCGCACTCCCTTCTTGTATTTCGGACCTTAATAAATGGCATTCCATGGGTGGTTTGCTTTTCCTGCTGGTTTTACAGCGTGGACACCATCCACACCCCACTGTGCCTATTTTTAAGGTTTTGGAAATACTAGGCCAAATTTTCCACTCTGTTAAATCTTAATTATTTTTTTTTAGTGTGCTTTCAAATGTTTTCTTTGCTTCGAAAAAACTCACATTTAAAATATTTTTATTATTTGTATGTTAATGTGTATGAGTGTAATGCTCATCTCATGGTGCCTGAGAGGGACCATGTGTCATGCTAATGTCCAAGGAGGTCAAGAAAGAGGGTATTAGAATCTGCCTGGAACTTGAAGAGTCAAGAGATGGTTGTTACCACATGTGGTGCTATGGATTGACAAACCAGAGTCCTCTGAAAGGAGCATACAAGTGCTCTGAAGCCATCTCTCCAACCCCTCCCTGTCCTTTTTTTTTTTTTTTCCTGTTTTTTCTTTTCTTTGTTGTTTTTGGTCTTGTTCGAGACAGAGCTCTCCCTGTCGTCCCAAGGCGGTCCTGGAAACTATACAGCTCTGTAGACCAGGCTGGACTTAAACTCACAAATCCGCATGCCTCTGCCTCCCAAGTGCTAGGGTTAAAGGAGTGCGCCAACGGCAGCGCCGGAGACTTGTTTTCTTTTCTTTTTTTTTTTTTTTGGAACAGTGGTCTCCCTATAGCCCAGCTGGCCTGGAAACTCACTTTAGTACTCCAGGCTGGGGCCTCTGAATTCATGAACTCACAGCAATTCTTGCCTGCCTTCTGCCCCATAAGGTGCTGTATATCAGAGGCATGTACCACCATCTTCTCATGCGGCTTTAAAGATGGTTCTCAGCTGCCAGATGTGGTTGTGCAGAGAATTGAACCGCGAGTCCTCCTTGCCAAGAGCAGTTTCAGGTGCTTCTTAATGGCTGAGCATCTCTCCAGGCCGGATCCTATTTCTAACTAAGGTCAGAGTAGTTATTAGAATGTAACTGTATTGCTTTTTTTTTTAAGTTTTTAAAAATTATTTATTTTTGCCAGGCGTGATGGTGCACACCTTTAATCCTAGCACTTGGGAGGCAGAGGCAGGCGGATCTTTGTGAGTTCAAGGCCCACCTGGTCTACAGAGTGAGTTCCAGGACAGCTGGAGCTACAGGGAGACCTTGTCTCAGAGACCAAAAAAAAATTATTTATTTTGTATGTGTATGAATGTACTGTCTGCATGCAGGTTCATGCACCTATTTTGTGCATTGCCATGGAAGTCATAAGAGAGTGTCAGATTCCTCTGGAACTGGAGTTAAAGACAGTTCTCAGCTGCCATGTGGGTGCTGGGGATTGAACCTGAGTCCTCTTCAAGAGCAGTCGGCTCTTAACTGCTAGGCCATCGCTCTAGCCCTGTAATGCTTATTTTTTTTTTATTATATTCATTTTATTTATCTTTTTTTTGGTCTTTTCGAGACAGTGTCTCCCTGTATCCCCAGCTGTCCTGGAATTTGCTCTGTATACCAGGCTGGCCTCATACTCACAAAGAACCACCTGCCTCTACCTCCCAAGTGCTAGGATTAAAGGCGTGTGCCACCACGCCGGGCTATCTTTTATGTGTAATAATGTACTAGGCCATCTCTCCAGACGGTATTGCTTATTTTTTTTTAATTTTATTTATTTATTTTCTATGTATATGAATGTACTGTCTGCATGCAGGCTTGTGCACCCCTGTCATGCAATGCCGCGGAGGTCAGAAGAGGGTGTCGGATTCCCCTGGAACTGGAGTTTCAGACGGTTCTCAGCTGCCATGTGGGTGCTGGGGATCGAACCCAGATCCTCTGCAAGAGCAGTCGGCACTCTTAACTGCTAGGCTATCGCTCCATCCCCCGGTATTGCTTATTTTTACTGAGTTGGATCACCTCAAAATTAATATGATGAAATCCTAACCCCTCAGAGCCTCTGAATGTGACTGTATTTGCAGAAATACAGTGGCTTCCTCTTTGCCTCGTCTTTCTTCCCCTTCTGACAGATGTCATTATGTAACTCAGTCTGGCCTGGACTCAGTAGCCAAAGCTAGCCTTGACTTTGAAATCCTCCTGGCCCAGCCTCCCTACTTCTAGGATTATAGGTATGCACCACTAAGGCCTGCTGGAAATTGTCTTTAAGGAATATTAAGGTAGCTGGAAGTGGTGGCAAGCACCTTTAATCCTAGTACTCATGAGTCAGGGGCAGGTGGATCTCTTTGAGTTCAAGGCAAGCCAGGTCTACATAGTGAGTTCCAGGCCAGCTGGGGCTACAGGGAGACCCTGTCTCAAAAGACCAAAAATAAAAATGTATTAAGGTAAAAGTAAGGCTACTAGGTTTCAGTCCAATACTCAATGTCCTCATAAGAAGAGTTTAGGACATAGACACAGAGGGATGATCCTGTGAGAACACAGCGAAAAGGGGGCCATCTATACTTCAAAAAGTGAGGCCTCAGGAGGAAGATGCTCTGCCAACACCTTGCTTTTAGATTTCTGGTTTGCAGCTATATGAGAACGTAAATGTGTTGTTTAGCTCCAGATCGGTATGGTGCTATAGTGTGCAAGTGAACCAATATATTTATCTGTTGCTGCACTACAAACTGCCAGAATATAGTGGTCTAGCAGGACACATTTAGGACTGCAGTTATTGTGGGACAAGAATCCATGCCTAGCTTCTGTGGGTCTTCTGCTCCCTGCCTCTCATGGTGGGCAATCAAGTACCATCTCCCTTTTATTTGAAAGCTTTGTTGCAGAGAGTCATTTCCAAGATCCAGTGTTGTTGGCAGGATTTAGTTCTTCATAGATTGATGGACTGCGTGCCTCTGTTCTGACTGTTGGTCATGGATCATTCCTCTTTATGTTGGCTTCTTTAACAGATTCTTCATCAACTTGTTCAAGAAAACAGCAGAGTTCCACTGAGACTGAAGCCACATTTGGGTTTTTTTTTAAGTTTTTGTTAATTTTATTTATTTCTGTATGTGTATGAATGTACTGTCTGCATGCAAGTTTGTGCACCCGTGTCGTGCAATGCTGCGGAGGTCAGAAGAGGGTATTGGATTCCCCTGGAACTGGAGTTCTGGAATTGGAGTTTCAGACGGTTCTTGGCCGCCATGTGGGTGCTGGGGATCGAACCCGGGTCCTCTGCAAGAGCGGTCGGCGCTCTTAACCGCTAGGCCATCTCTCCAGCCCTGAAGCCACATTTGTAAACTAAGAGTGTGACAATCCATTATCTTTGCCTTATCTTGGTTAGATGTCAGTTTCCAATTGCCCACATTCAGGGGCAGGAATGTTGTAGCCTAGCGAATGGAAAGAGGCAGGGCTCACTGAACCTTCCTCCAAGTCTGCCTACTATTGGCAACTACCAGACTGAGAGCCTGCTCCATGAGGGATCTGGCGGACTCTGTGCAGCAAAGTCATCTGTTAACAGGAGGGATATGGCGCCTTAGAGCTGTTTCTCTCCTGTCCTTCCCAGGAGAAAGGGGGTACGGTTCTGATACCCCCTGAGAACAGCATTGGTTGCTGTTTACTTAGTCATTTTTTGTCATTAGCATCTGAGAGAAAAGGTACAGGTGGGCCTTGTGTCCACAGAGTAGAACTTTTGAGTCTTGGGTATTTCCTGCACTGCCTATATTACTATCAGCTCTCTGAAGCCAATAGGACTTGCTCTCATGCTGGGTAGGTTAGAGGAGCTACTTTGGTGCATTCATACCATACTCTTTCTGGCCCCCTTTGTCTTCTCATCTATGGGAGACTGGGGCTAGAGACAAAGACATGCCCCCCCTGGTCACTAAGAGACCCCATGCAGATCCTGGCTCATGGCCAAAGCACTGGTGCTTTGCATTGGAAGGGACACTTCTGGCCAAGGAGCCCTTCCAGTCAGTGTCTCTCATCAAAGCTGCATTAGGCCCAGAAAGATGGCTCAGTGGCTGAGAGCTGGTCTTCAGTTCCCAGCACTCACATGGCATCTAACAACTGTAAGTAACCCCATCCAGGGGATCCCACGGCCTCTTCTGGCCTCTGCCGGTTGGCTTGGATGCAATTACAAAATACTCTCTAGTTTTTTTGGTGTTTTTGAGACAGGGTCTCCCTTTAGTCCCAGCTGGCCTGGAGCTCATTTTGCAGACCAGGCTGGCCTTGAACTCACAGAGATCTGCCTGCCTCTGCCTCCCGAATGCGAGTGCTGGGATTAAAGGCGTGCGCCATCACGCCTTTCTCTTTTACTTTTTTTTTTTTTTTTTTTGTATGAATGTACTGTCTGCATGTAGGTTGGTGCACTTGTGTCGTGCAATGCCATGGAGGTCAGAAAAGGGTGTTGGATCCCCCTGGAACTGGAGTTACAGTCAGTTCTTAGCCGCCATGTGGGTGCTGGGAATCGAACCCAGGTCCTCTGCAAGAGCAGTCGGTGCTCTTAACCGCTGAGCCATCTCTCTAGCNTGGCCTTGAACTCAAAGATTCGCCTGCCTCTGCCTCCTGAGTGCTAGGATTAAAGGTGTGCCCCACCACCCCCAGCCTTCTTTTACTTTTTTAAAAGGTGCACTAAGTACAGACTCTGGGTAGAAACCTCTGCTGCCTGCCAGGGACCCTCCTTTGGCTTCCTCTATAGCAGACCCCCTTGTGTCTAGTGCACTGGCGCCGATTCTGCAGATTCTTGTACACCTGAGATGACCAGTGCTTCAGGGCTCCGGGGATCACAGATTCTGTGTCATACTTAGGGTAACTCTGGTTTTCTCTGCGGGAAGCCCTCTATCCGGAGCGCGGGCTGCCCTCTATCCGGAGCGCGGGCTGTAGCTCTGGCCACCGGCCTGCCTAGAAGTTGAGGGAGTCTCGCGGGGCCACTCCAAGCTAGGGCGGAGTGGCTTTCTGCAGAGGACGTCCCCGTTGCTGCCACCCTTTTCAGTTTCCAGAACCCGCTCTGTCCCGTCTTCTCTGCCCATCTCCAAGCCTCTTCTCTTCCCCACTTAGCCCCTCCAGTCTCTTCTAGGGCTGCCAAGGCGCCCCTCTAGGCGGCTCCAGGCAACAAGCTTTGGCAGATGTCTTAACCCGTACACTTCCCCTCCTAGTCCCTCCAGACTTCGCTTGCTTCTGCAGGCCCCGCCCCCGCAGTCTCTCCCTGCCCCTCCCGCAAGCCTCTGGTCTTTGGGTGAGGCGCTGCTATCTCATGCCGTGCGACGACGGGGCGGGTCACCAGCCAGCCATTGGCGGAGGCCGCCACCTCGGGTGTGGCCCCGCCTCCGCAGTCGTGACGTGCCAGGACGCAGGGAGTCGCGGGGGTTGCCGGGACGGGCCCAAGATGGCTGGGCGCTTGAGTTCTACTTCTGCCCGCCACGCAGATCTCCATTCATTTCTGGACTGCTGAGCGGTGCAGTGGCGTGCTAGTGGCCTCAAGACCTTCCGGGTCGGCCCCGCGGGGCGGAAAATCGCTATGGCCACCCTGGAGAAGCTGATGAAGGCCTTCGAGTCGCTCAAGTCGTTCCAGCAGCAGCAGCAGCAGCAGCAGCAGCAGCAGCAGCAGCAGCAGCCGCAGCAGCCGCCGCCGCAGCCGCAGCCGCCGCCGCCGCCGCCACCGCCGCCGTCTCAGGCCCCTCAGCCGCCACCTCAGCCGCCGCCGCTGTCCGGCCCAGCCGAGGAGCCGCTGCCCCGACCGTGAGTCCGGGTGCCCTGCTCAGTCCCGAACCAGGCTTGCGTGCTGCCGACTGCCGCTACGTCCAGGACGCTGGGCAGGCCCGGGCCTCACCTGGGGCTCTGGGCCCTTCCCAGGGAGACCGAGGCAGCTGGGCTCGCGCTGACCCGCCGGGGCATTTCGGTCCAGCCCTTCCCCACCGCATAGTTAGGAACCCGTGTGGGGACGCGTCAGGTTTGGGAGAGAACTCGCAGGGGCCACGCCGCCCGAGGCTGCCTGCTCGGGCCTAGGATTCCGGTATCTAGAGCGGGTGAGGGTGCTGCGGGGATCATGGATGACATAATGCTTTTAGATGGTCTTGGCGGGAGTGCGGGAGGGGGGTGGGAGTAGGGGCGCATCCAATGGGAGCTCCTGCTCGCGTTGACACTTGACGCTTCCTGTTCCTGAGGTTTCGGGTAGTGGGTGATGCGCTATGTAGTAGCCAGTTTTTGGGATCTCCTGAGAGGTCCGCTTCTCCATCTTCCAGTGGGTCTGCAGACGTTTGGCTGAGTTGTAGTCAGGTGCATGTTGAACTACTTAGGTGGTGATTGTTAGTAACGTTGTCAAATACTGGGAGCCTGCCTGTTTTCACTGGGAAATAAAAGGGATACATTGGTTTGGGGACGGTTTAGCCCCGGGGGGATGAATTTTGCCAGTGTTACAGTAAGGTGTGTTTTAAAACACGACCAGGGGGTGGGGGTGCTGGAGAGATGGCTCATGGGTTAAGAGCACAGGCTGCTCTTGCATTGGACCAAACTGATTCCAAGCATCCACATGGCAGCTAAAAATGTCCTAACTCCAGTTCCAGGGGAATCTGTCATCCTTCTCTGACCTCTTCAGTCACTGTATGACATGGTACATATAGGCAATACACATAAAAACAATCTTTTTTGTCTTTTTTGAAACACGGTCTCCCTATAGCCCCAACTGGCCTGGAACTCACTCTGTAGACCAGGCTGGCCTTGAACTCACAGAAAATCTGCCTGCCTCTGCCTCAGAGTGCTAGGATTAAAGGCGTGCACCAACACGATTGGCTTAGAAACAAATATATCTATATGGATATATGGATATATATACAAATATATCTATATATCTACATATATAGATATATCGGTCTTTTTTGAGACAGGGTCTCCCTGTAGCCCCAGCTGGCCTTGAACTCACAGAAATCCTCCTACCTCTGCCACCACGCCCAGCTGAGAAACAAATATTTCTAAAGAAATAACTTGTAAAGATTTAAGGTTTTTAAAAATTCAGCAAAACAATTCAAGGTTACTAAAAATGAATGAGCTTTAATACCACGAGATTCTTCAGTGGACTGTGTCCTAAATTTTCTCCTTATTAACTGTACAAATCCAGATCAGAAATAAAATGCTGAGATTTGAAAGAAGGGCCTGAACTGCAGGACAGCACACTCGGCATAGACTTTCAGAAGTCTTGAACTTCTCTTTTCTCTTAGATCTTTGTTATTAATGCTCTTTCTTTCTGCTTCGACTCTCCTCAGTCACAAGCAGCTTGGCTTCCAAAGAACAGCAAGACGTCAGCAATGAACTAGACAGGAACTACTTTTATGTGGGGTGTCTGCATTATCACCAGGTTTGTGTGGGAAAGTCCCAGTGAGAAGTTAGGTGTTTTTTTGTTTTTTTTTTCGAGACAGGGTCTCCCTTTGGTCCCAGCTGGCCTGGAACTCACTCTGTAGACCAGGCTGGCCTTGAACTGACAGAGATCTGCCCGCCTTTGCCTCCCAGGCGCTGTGATTAAAGGCATGCACCACTGGCTCTACCTTGTTTTTAAGGCCCAGTTACTCTCCCACACTTGTCATTCTTACCTTCTCTCTATCCTTTACCCTCTCCCTTTCTCACTCCTCTACCTTTCTCTTCCCCTCCCCTTCTGCTCTCTTCATCCCTGTGCTGGATAGCTTTAGTGTCAACTTGACCCACCTGGGTTGAGGGAGCCTCAATTGGGGAATTGGCTCCATTGGATTGGCCTGTGGCCACATCTGTGGAGTATTGTCTTGATGGCCAAGCAGTGTGGAAGGGCCCAGCCCACAATGAGTGGTGCCACCCTGGGCAGGTGGTTGTGTATGGTATAAGAAGGCAGGCTGGGCATGAGCCAGAGGAGCGAGCAAGCCAGTGAACAGCATTACTCCATGGCCTGTGCTTCAGCTTCTGCCTCCAGGTTCCTGCCCTGAGTTCCTGCCTTGGGCTCCTTAAGTGATGAACTGTGACCCAGGAGATGTGAGCTGAATAAACCCTTTCCTCCCCAAGTTGGTGTTGGCCAGAGTGTTTTGTCACAGCAATGGAAGACAAACTAGGACAATTCCCTTTCTTCTCCCCCTGCTCTTTCTCTTTTATGTCATTTACCCAGGTTAGCTGGCCTGAGAGCTTGCAGTTGATTCTCACATCCCTGCTTCCCATCTCGCCACAGGACTGCTGGGATTACAGATGTACACTGTTGAAGCATGGGTTTCAGGGATTGAACTCAGGTCTATAAGCTTGCATGGCTGGCACTTTTCACTCACCGATCCATCTTCCTGGCTCCTCCAGCAGTTTTCTTACCAGATCAAAGAATTTTAGTGGAGGTGGTTTTGGACTATGCCATAATGTTTTCCCTTGCAAAGCTTTGTCATTTCTACCTTTCTTTGATCTGGTTTTAGAAACTCAAGTTTAAGGTTACGATCTTTGTTATATTGTTATAGAAATTTCTTCAAACAGCAGAGACCAAGCACATACCCAGGAGAGTGGGAAAACTTGGCTCATTTATTACTTACTCATGCATGAGGTCCCCAGTTAAGCAACAGATGGCTATTAGATTTTGGGGCCCTGACCTGTTGTACAAATTGGGATTTTATAGTCAATTTAACATTGTCATTTTATGGTTAGCACCCAGACTTGGTGTTTCTTTACAGGATGGGTCATGTAATCTCAGGAAATTCCTTTGTGAGTCTATTAGGCCAACATGATTTTATTTTATTTTATTTAAAAAAAATTTTTTTATTAATAATTTTATTTATTTCTGTATGTGTATGAATATACTGTCTGCATGCAGGTTTGTGCACCCGTGTCGTGCAATGCTGCGGAGGTCAGAAGAGGGTGTCGAATTCCCCTGGAACTGGAGTTCTCCTGGAATTGGAGTTTCAGACGGTTCTCAGCCGCCATGTGGGTGCTGGGGATTGAACCCAGGTCCTCTGCAAGAGCGGTTGGCGCTCTTAACCGCTAGGCCATCTCTCCAGCCCCCGGCCAACATAATTTTAAAGTAGATATCATAGGACATTTGCTTGCCTTTTGATCTACAAGTCAGTCAGGCTAATTGGACTGGAACCCAGTCAAATGGTTATTTTAGTTTACAAAATCAGATGTTATCAGCAGTTTAGATTTCTGGTATGTTTGATATACACTTTTCTTAGTGTAATTGAACCAGGTGCCTCATTAAACCATTTGGTAAACTTTTCATTCTTTTAGTTTTACATCTTTATCAACAACAGTCAGACATAGTGAGTGGAAAGCATCACAGAGCCAAAAAACCCCCAACTTTACAGAGTAATAAAACATCTCAGGATAGTGAGAACACCATAGAGCAACTGCATGTTAGATAATGTTATTGTCCTCCTTCCATCTCCACTTTGGGGAACATAATTCAAGGTCAAAGAGGTGATGGCAGGACCTGAAGAAGGGCTGTTGATAAGTAAGAAGGCTTCCCACGCACTTAGGGCCTCAGACTGAATTGAGACAGCAGAATCAAGCATTTTCATTTCATCATTGAGATTGGCATTCTGTCCTAAAGCCAGAATGGGATAAACTTTGACTAAGTCCAAGGTAACAGGTCTTGAGAGGTGAGGCCGTTTTGTTTATTGTTAACTTTGTTCTTTTGGTTTGTATCATATATGAGACATGCCCACATTCACCATGGTTGGGGGAGGGCACTTTTTCCAAGTGATTTCTATCACTTCAAAGAAGATGGATATATGTTCCATGAGTTTTGCTAGTTCTTCATCAGCTATGGGGAATTGCTGTAAAGCTGTTGATTTTCTTTTTTTTTTTTTTTCATGTGTATGATGTGCACACCCACATGTATTTATGGGTGTGTGTGTGCGTTCGTGCGCACATGTATTTATGGCTGTGTATGCATGTGTGAAGGCCAAAGGTTGATGTCAGGAATCTTCCTCCATCAGTCTTCTACCTTGTTCTTTGAGGCAGTGTCTCACAAACTCAGACTCTTGTTGCTAGCCAGCTTGTTCCAGGGATTCCCGTCTCCATCTTCCGAGGCTAGAATTACAGGTGGGCTGCCACTCCCACCATGCATTTACATGGGTTCTGGGAATCTGAACTCTGTTCCTCTTGTTTACACAGCAAGTAAGCATTTAAACCACTGAACTGTTTTCCCAGGCTTGATTATTATTTTCCCCCCTTTAACTCCTTTTTGGTTACCACTCACACACTGTTTCTACTAAGTGATCTGCACACTGGAGCCCCAAACTGTAATTTTTAACTCCAGTAATAATTGCCATGTCTTTATGCTGCTTCTGTGAACACATACCTCATAAACTTGTCACAACCTGAAGGGACCATGGGAATCACCATGTTTAGGAGGCCTCCTTTTCATACCCCTTAGGCAAGGCAGTCTTTCTTCTTCTTCTTTTTTTTTTGGTCTTTTTGAGACAGGGTCTCCCTGTAGCCCCAGCTGTCCTGGAACTCACTCTGTAGACCAGGCTGGCCTTGAACTCACAAAGATCCACCTGCCTCTGCCTCCCAAGTGCTAGGATTAAAGGTGTGCGCCACATGGGACTGTAAACATAGCCAAATCACACTTGGGCCCTGCCAAATAGTCCATTCTACCTTTGCCTGTTTTATTCCCTGAAATTTGCACAAACCCACTGACAGGGTATACTGTCAGTGGGTTTGTGCAATTTTCTTTTAAAATTTTATTTATTTATTTTTTGTATATGAATGTACTGTCTGCATGTAAGTCTGTGCACCTGTGTCGTGCAGTGCCACCGAGGTAAGAAGAGGGTGTCGGATTCCCCTGGAACTGGAGTCAAAGACGGTTCTCAGCCGCCATGTGGGTGCTGGGAATCGAACCCAGGTCCTCTGCAAGAGCGGTCGGTGCTCTTAACCAATAGGCCATCTCTAGCCCCAGTTTGTGCAATTTTCATAATCTTTGTCATCCTGTGTTCTTCCAGAAGCTTGAAAATTGAATTAGGAATTAAATACCCACAGATTTTTGCAAGTTGGCTTTTAAGTTTCTTTGGAATTAGTAACCCCCTCTCCCTCAATTTAATGGTCTTCTGGTTTAGTTGTTTGTAGTTAGTCTCATGTTTTGGATCTTTCTTTTCTACTTTACTTCAGTTGTGCTGACTTAGGACATCTAAAGGCATAGAAAGGGTGGGAAGGAAGCATTTTAGTCTGCTTTCTTGACCAAGGCTGTTCATCTCCTTTGGGTTACTGATAAGTTTTGTTTTGTTTTTAAAAAATACTGTGTTATTTTATATGTATGTTTTGTTTGTGCATGTTAAGTGCACCCATGTCTTTCAGTGCCCACAGAGTTCAGAAGAGGACGTTGAATCCCCCAGAACTGGAGTTACAGATGGATGTTAGGTGCCATGTAGGTGCTGGGAACCAAACCTGGATCCTTTGCAAGAACAGCCAGTGTGCTCTTAACTACTGAGATATCTCTTCAGCTCCTTATCATGTGATTTTTGAGAACAGAAGCAACTTACTCATTGTACAGTTCTTTGAGCTTTGACTAATTCATCAGTCTTGTGACTACCATGATCAGGAGTTGTAAATTTAATTTTATTTATTGTTATTTTCTGTGTGTAGAATAGTATTATATTGTGTTTCATTGAGTGTCTTATCCTCAGTATCTCCTACCCCTGTGGTCTAACTGCTGAGAAAGCAAAGAAGTTAGTAATCAAGCTGTAACATGCCATTGGTTGTAATTACAATACTATCTTCATTGGTTTCCTATTGCTGTGATAAAACACTCTGACCAATAAAGAGTTTATTTCATCTTATACTTCCAAGTAACACTCCATCACGGAGGGAAGCCAAGGCAGGAACTCAGGGCAGGAACTTAGAAGCAGGAATTGTAGCACGGATTACAGAGGACCAATGCATACTGGTGCATACTGGTGCATACCTGGTACATACTGGTGCATACCTGGTGCCTACTGGTGCATACCTGGTGCCTACTGGTGCATACCTGGTGCATACTGGTACATACTGGTACATACCTGGTGCATACTGGTGCATACCTGGTGCATACCTGGTGCCTACTGGTGCATACCTGGTGCCTACTGGTGCATACCTGGTGCATACTGGTTTGCTCCTTTGGCTTGTGCTTAGCCTGCTTTCTTATATAACCCAGGACCACCTGCCTAGGGGTATTATCTCCTGAGTGGGATGGGCCTTTTTATATCACTCAGCACTCAAGAAAATGTCTTACAGACATGCTGACAGTCCCTTCTGATAGAAGGAATTCCCCATTTGAGGCTCTCTTTTCCCTGGTGTGTCAAGTTGACAACTGTTGTGGAAAATTTACCTACTCGGGAGGAGCGTGTATACCTCAGTGACTTGGCAGCACTCTGGTGCCCTGCATCTTCCTCCTGCTCCCATGGTCCCGAGAGCAAAACTGAGGAGCAGACTCTCCAATCTTTAGTTTAGGGGAGACTAGAGAGTTTAATGGGTTTTCTCATAGAGTGAATGGGTGAGGGGTACTTACAGGATTTTTTTCTCATAGAGAATGGGTGAGGGGTACTTACAGGATTGTTGGCACTCCTCATGTTTGTCCTGGGCCAGTACCCCTGGAACCTCTGCACAGCATGGTGCCAGTGGGGGGTGAGAAAGGGAGAGAGAGAGAGAGAGAGAGAGAGAGAGAGAGAGAGAGAGCCCTGCATCCTACCACTCTCAGCTTATTAGCCCTTAGCCCCTCCCCCTAGGAGAGCTGGCTGGCTGGGAAGGGTCACTGGTCCTTGGCTCTACCCTTCAGTAGATATCCAGGGCTAGTCTATTTGGAAGAAAGTCCACCCATGCCACACTCTACCCACTTTCTTCAGGCCCTTTCAGTCTGTTCGCCTGCCTCTTCCTCAAGAGTCCCTGGACCTTGGAGGGGGTTACAGAGGAGTAGGATGATCTGTTTTCCATTGTGGTGAGACATCAGACTCTTAGGTCTGTCAATGTTCAGTTTCCAGTAGACTGTTGGCTCATTTCAGGGGTATTTTTCTCTACTAATAAAATACAAATAGGCTGGGCATAGTGGCATACACCTTTAATCCCAATGCTCAGGAGGCAGAGTCAGGTGGATGTCTGTGTGTTCAAGGCCAGCCTGGTCTACATAGTGAGGTCCAGGCCAGCTGGGACTAAAGGGAGACCCTGTCTCAAAAATACCCACCCCTTGACCAAAAGCACAAATATATAAACAAACTCTAACCATTATAACAACCCGTTCTATGGGCACAAACACAAAAGCTTCGATGGTATCATATCCATCTAACTAAACAATTGCAGTGGCTTCCCTATTGGGGCCTATAACGTTCCCTGCCAGTAGGGGTCAACCTGGCTTATATGGTATCAGATGTGTAATCCTCCTCAGGAGCAGACCTTAAATCCAATTAGAATTTTGATTGTGGGGCTGGAGAGAAGGCTCAGCGGTTAAGAGCGCCAACTGCTCTTGCAGAGGACCCAGGTTCGATTCTCAGCATCCACATGGCAGCTAAGAACCGTCTTTAACTCCAGTTCCAGGGGACTCCGATGCCCTCTTCTGACCTCTGTGGCATTGCAGGACACAGGTGCACCAACCTACATGCAGACATCACTCATACACATAAAAATAATAAATAAAGAAAAGTAAAAGCAAATAAAGTTTTTTTTTTAATTTTAAAAGAATTTTGATGGTTGTATATATACTAGATGAGCCACTATTGCACTGGCAGGAATACCTTGCTTGGCGTGTGATAGTGCAGCATGTGGGTCTGTAGCAGAACTTTGGTAACCATTTCCCCATAGCGATCTGTATACTAGTACTCTGCCAGCACTATGAAGGCCAGCTGTCCAATAGCACAGAGTTCTTAACTGGGTCTCAGCATCAGACTCTTAGGTCTGTCAATGTTCAGTTTCCAGTAGACTGTTGGCTCATTTCAGGGGTATTTTTCTCTACTAATAAAATACAAATAGGCCGGGCATGGTGGCATACACCTTTAATCCCAATGCTCAAGGAGGCAGAGGCAGGTGGATGTCTGTGTGTTCAAGGCCAGCCTGGTCTACATAGTGAGGTCCAGGCCAGCTGGGACTAAAGGGAGACCCTGTCTCAAAAATACCCACCCCTTGACCAAAAGCACAAATATATAAACAAACTCTAACCATTATAACAACCCGTTCTATGGGCATTTTCTTTCCCATGCTCATATCATGTCACGTCTTCAGCCATAGGGTTTTACCATCTGCCTCCTGTGTTGGTGCATAGCCTTTGTTTTTTGGTGGACCAACAGGTCATGGGGTGCAACCCACCCCTGGTATTTGAAGTTTTTGTTTTTTTTTTAAAGAACATGCAGTGGTTTTTTTGAGCATAGGATTTTAAAAATTTATTATTATTATTGATTATTATTATTTTTTGTCTTTTTGAGACAGGGTCTCCCCACAGCCCCAGCTGTCCTGGAACTCACTATGTACACCAGGCTGGCCTTGAACTCACAGAGATCTGCCTGCCTCTGCCTCCTAAGTGCTGGGATTAAAGGCGTGCACCACCACACCTGGGTTATTTTATTATTTTTTATGCGTATGAATGTACTGTCTACATGGAAGTTGGCGCACCCATGTTGTGCAATGCTGTGGAGGTCAGAAGAGGGCGTCGGATTCCCCTGGAACTGGAGTCAAAGACGGTTCTTAGCCACCATGTAGGTACTGGGAATCAAACCCGGGTCCTCTGCAAGAGCAGTCGGTGCTCTTAACCACTGAGCCATCTCTCCAGCCACCCCCCCCATTCTTTTCTTGCTCTAATTTCTCCTTTAAAATTTCGAACTCCCTCTGGGCTGCTTCCTTTTTTTTTTTTTTTTTTTGTTTTTTGTCTCTTTTTTATTGTTGGTAATGTTGTGTATGTTGCCTTTTGAGACAGGGTCTCCCTGTAGCCCCAGCTGGCCTGGAACTCACTATGTAGATCAGGCTAGCCTTGAACTCACAGAGATCCTCTTGCCTCTGCCTCCTGAGTGCTGAGATTAAAGGTATGTACCACCATGGTCAGTTCATCTGGGATAGTTCTTTTTTGGTCTTTTTGAGACAGGGTCTCCCTGTAGCCCCAGCTCCCCTAGACCTCACTATGTAGACTAGGCTGGCTTTGAACTCACAGAGATCCATCTGCCTCTGCCTCCCAAGTGCTGGGATTACAGCCGTGTGCCACCATGCCTGGCTGGGATAGTTCTTTAATAACACGCGGTAAGGCCCAAGCTGCCTCATCTGTGGCTTCTTGTAATTTCTGCCCTTGGTTCACTACTCCCAGGGTTAGCAAAGTTTTGTTCTAGACCTGCTGTTTTCAAAACATGTCCATATTTATTTGGCAGATCCCATTGCTCAATTAGGCATGCCACTCTATGCCATTTAGAACTGGATTGCTAGCTGAGGGTTTCCCCCATTGACTGTATCTGCCTAGGTGGCTTCACTTTAGTTCCGAATCTTCAAGTCCACTGCACAATCCACATGGCTGCTGCTACACCCAGCAGTGCTATGCAGACAGCCTACCATCCCCAGATTTCCTCTGTCTATACTTTTCCTTCAACCAGCTTCCCTTTGGTTACTGGTCTTCTTTCCCCATAACAGAGAAAATGCCATTGCGCTTCCCAAACTTGTCCTCAATTTTTTTGCCTATCCTGCTACACTATGCCAATTTGTAGCAAAAAGATTCAGTGGCTCAGTGCCCTGCTTCTTCCTCCTGCTCCTGCTGTCCCTAAGACATCTGAGGAACCAGATTCTCCATCTTTAGTTTAGCAGAGACTAGAGAGTTTAATGGGTTTTCTCATAGAGCGAATGGTTGAGCGGGGACTTACAGGAATTTTGGCACTCCCCCTCACATTCTTCCCAGGCCACAACCCCTGGAACTGCCACACAACATGGCACCATTGGGGAAGAGAGAGAGAGAGAAAGAGAGTAAGACCTGCCTCCTAGCACTCACAGCTATGAACCTTTGGTCCCTCTCCCTAGGTGAGTTGGCTGACTGGGAGGAGCCGCTGGTCCTTGGTTCCACCCTTCAGTAGATGTCCAGGGCCACTCCATTTGGAAGAAAGTCTATCCATGTCACAATTGATGCTAACATGACAGATCCATTCTAGTTTCAGTGATGTTAAATGTGGAAAAAAGTATGAACTGAATGTGAACTTATGAGACATAGGTTAATTTAAAGCCAGATGACTGTTCTAGATTTCCTATTTCCTACCTGTGTGATTGTACCTGTGTGATTTTCAATTGCTGTGACAAAACACTGTGACCAATATCAACTTAGGGAGGAAAGGCTTATTTAGCCCACTTAGGGAGCCGAAGATAGGAACTCAGGGTAGGAACCTGGAAGCAGGAGCTGAAGCACAGGCCATGGAGGAACACTGCTGACTGGCTTGTTCCCCTGGCCCATGCTCAACTTTTTCTTTTTTTGGGGGGGGAGGAGGGTCTTTTTGAGACAGGGTCTCTCTATTGCTCCAGTTGGCTGGAACTTGCTATGTAGACCAGGCTGGCCTCACTCTCACAGAGATCCACCTACCTCTGTCTCCTGAGTGCTGGGATTAAAGATGTGCACCACCATGCCTAGCACCTGCTTTCTTATACAATACACAGCAACCTGCTCAGGCGCAAGCATAAACTACAGTGTCTGGGCCCTCCCACATCACCCAACAATCAAGAAAATGCTCAAGCCTGGTGTGGTGGTGCACACCTTTAGTCCTAGCACTCGGAAGGCAGAGGCAGGTGGATCTCTGAGTTTAAGCCCAGCCTGGTCTATATAGTGAGCTCCAGGCCAGCTGGGACTAAAGGGAGATCCTGTCTCAAAAAGACGCCCCCCCAAAAAAAAAAAAGAAAAGGAAAAGAAAAGAAAAAATACTCTACAGACATGGCCACAGGCCAGTCCAATGGAGACATTTCCCCAGTTGAGGCTCCCTAAATCCATGTGTGTCAGGTTGACACTAAAGCTATTCAGCACAGTGATCTTTGTTTTTTGTTTTTTTTAATTTTATTCATTTCTGTATGTGTGGGAACGTACTGTCTGCATGCAGATCTGTGCACCCGTGTCGTGCAATGCCGTGGAGGTCAGAAGAGGGTGTCAGATTCCCCTGGAACTGGAGTTCTCCTGGAATTGGAGTATCAGAAAGTTCTCGGCCGCCATGTGGGTGCTGGGGATCGAACCCGGGTCCCCTGCAAGAGCGGTCGGCACTCTTAACCACTAGGCCATCTCTCCAGCCCTTAGCACAGTGATCTTTGGAAAGTCACTGTGGGCATTTCAATCTCCTTTTCTCTAAAACCAGGAAAGTAAACTGCTTTGGAAACATCATGCGATTTTTTTTGTGTGTGTGGAGTGTAGTTTGGAAGCCCATGGTTGATCTTCTCTGTCATACTTCCCTATCCTGACCCTACCCTGCCCATAGCATGGAGTATAATGATTCATTAGTAGTTTCCAAGAAGTATTTAGTGTTAGGTTTATTTTGAGGGGAGACTTGGTGCAGAGGGAGAAAGAGTCAGGACTCCGATGAGAAGGAAGTCGGGTTTATTTCAGGCATGGTGGCTGGCCTGCCTGTGTCGGGATTAGGATGACCAGCAAGCAGAATGTCCCAAAGTGGCAGTTTTTATACCCAAGCACATAAGGAAGTGGGCTTACAATGAAATGGATGTGGGAAGGTAGAGGAATGGGCGTAGGTGGATCTGTGGCTGGTATCAGTAGAAGCATCTGGAGATAAACTGAGGCTTGTGACAGGTATTAGTAGGAGCCTGATTGGAGCAACTTTCTCAGAACTTCTACCTCAGTTGGCTTCCTGGCAAATCCCCAACTTAGGTGGGCTTATGACCTTACACTTAGAAATGAATGAAATACAGAAATAAATGATGAAGATAACTCCATACATGCTAATTTCCTTTCCTTTCCTTTTTGTTTTTAGAAAGAAGGAACTCTCATCTACCAAGAAAGACCGTGTGAGCCATTGTCTGACCATATGTGAAAACATTGTGGCACAATCTCTCAGGTAATTTTCTGTGTTGTACGTTGTACTCTTCATGGACTTGCATAGCCTTTGCTCCCTTAGTTGTCTTTAAGAAATTCATTCCATTCATTTAAGACAACATATACCTGTACTCTCAGCACTTGGGGGACTGAGGCAGGAGGATCTTGAGTTTGAGATTAGCCTGGTCTTCATAGCAAAATTGTCTTAAAAAATCCATTTACTATAAGGGTGCTTTCATTGTACTTCTAGATATGTGTAATGACATTGAGACTCCATCATGGGCTGTGGCGTTCTTTCCATGTGGATCTTTCTTTTTTTTTTTTTTTTTTAAAATTTTATTTTATTTTATTTATTTCCGTATGTGCATGAATGTCGTTGCTGCAAGTTTGTTGCACCAGTGTCGTGCAATACCGCGGAGGTCAGAAGAGGGTGTCGGATCCCCTGGAACTGGAGTTCTCCTGCGATTGGAGTTCAGACAGGTCTCAGCCTGCCATGTGGGTGCTTGGGACTCGAACCCGGGTCCTCTGTAAGAGCGGTCGGCGCTCTTAACCGCTAGGCCATCTCTCCAGCCCCTGTGATCTTTTCTAAGAGAGTTTAAACCATAATGATAATTGAACAGCATGTTGTGTATCCATGTGTGTTTGTGTGTGGGTGTATACAGTAGTGTTTCGGTGTACCATGGTGCATGTGTGGAGGTCAGAGGACAACTTGTGGGAGTCAATTCTGTCCTTGTACATGTGGGTCCCAGGGGTTGGCAACAGTTGCCTTTTCTTGCTTAGCTTTTTTGTTATCCTATTTTATTACCCCACCCCCTTTTTTTTTTGGTCTTTTTGAGGAGAGTCTCCCTGTAGCTCCAGTTGGCCTGGAACTCACTATAGACCAGGCTGGCCTTGAATTCATAGAGATCCACTTGCCTGCCTCCTGAGTACTGGGATTAAAGGCATGCACCACCACGTCCAGTTTATATTCTTTTTTGTTTTGCGTCTTTTCGAGGACAGGGTCTCCCTGCTGTCGCCCCAGCTGTCCTAGACTCCACTCTGTAGACCAGGCTGGCCTTGAACTCACAACGATCTCCTGCCTCTGCCTCCAAGTGCTGGGATTATTAAAGGTTCACCACCATGTCCAGCTCAGTTTATATTCTTGATACTATTTAAAATTATCTTTGGTTTGAAATTTTTATATTTGTTGCAGTAGTTGTAACGAACTGAGACTCTGGTAGTTGTCTTTCTGACTTGCTTGTTTCTGGTAGCTTGTTGCTCTTTGTGGTGGTGCCTGTGATCTCGGTCAGTAATGGCTAGTGTTTGCTCATTAGTGCTTGGGGAATGGGTGGGTTGCGGGCAGTTGATGGCACAGCAGCCTTCCTTGCTGAGCTTTTCTTAGGTAAACCAACAAGACTTTGATTTGTGGCTTTTTTACTATATTGGTTAGAGCTTTTGTTGCTGTGACAAAATAATTGACATAAATACCTTAAGAAGAGAGATTTAGGGCTGCAGAGATGGCTCAGCGGTTAAGAGCACCAACTGCTCTTACAGATGACCCGGGGGTTCCATTCCCAGCACCCAAATGTTGGCTAGCAACCATTTTAACTCCAGTTCTAGGGGAATTGATGCCCTCTTCTGACCTCCACAGCATTGCAACACAGGCTCACCAACCCCTTACATACAGACCGTACATTCCTACACATAAAAAATAAAAATAGCGGGGCTTGTGGCAACGCCTTTAATCCTAGCACTTGGAGGTAGAGGCAGGCGGATCTTTGTGCGTTCCCAGGCCAGCCTGGTCTACAGATGTGAGTTCTAGGGACAGCTGGGCTACAGGGAGACACTTGTCTTGAAAAGACCCAAAAAAAAAATAAAAAATAAAAAATAAATAAATAAATAAATAAATAAATAATTTAAAAAGAAGAGAGATTTACTTTGCCTCGTGTGTTTGGGGGATTTATTTCATCTCTGTGGGGAGGGTTTGGGGGAGCAAAGCAGCTCCCTGCAGTATGGCCAGGAAGAGGGGAGAGAGAGAAAGGAGAGAGAGAGAGAGAGAGAGAGAGAGAGAGAGAATGAATATGGATATGAATGCTGTGCTGGTGGGCTTCCTCTTGTTTCCAGCTTCATTCCATCTGGTTGCAGTGCATGGATGAGGCCACCACATTCTGGTGGGTCTCCTTTCTGGAAACACCCTTACTAGTACCTGCCAAGGTATGTTGTACTGGTTATTTCCCAACACTTCTCAGTCCAGTTAACAGTCCAGCTGAGCCATCATCTTTACTAACTCTACTTATCTGCTTGCTTTTGACTTTCCGACTGACCGCTCTTCTTAGTAGCCGAAAATGGTATTTTTACAATGGTTTCAGTGGCCAAGTTGTTGGAGACATACACACCTGTTGTTGCTTTTTTTTGGTGGGTGTTCCTTTTGAGATAGGGTCTCCCTGTATCCTCAGCTAGCCTGGAACTCACTGTGTAAATGAGGCTAGCCTTGAACTCAGAGGGTCTGTGTGCACCTGCCTCCAGAATGCTGGAATCAAAGGTATGTGCCACTGCGCCTGGCTGCCCCTGGGTTTTTGCATACCATTGCCCAGGGCAGCATATATAGAGAAACTCTTTTTTTCCCCTTGGAATAAATATTACGTGTCATTCTCCTGTTGGGGAGAAGAGAATCCTGATTTTTATTTCTGATAAAAACTTGGCTTTGTTTGATCAATTCCCCTCAGCCATTGCTTCTCACTTCTAAATTTATTTTCAGAGATTTATTTTCATTTATGTGTGCTGCGTGTGTTTGGATAATACATGTACTTGAGTGTAGGTGCCCACAGAGGCCAGAGGCATTGGGTCTCCTGGAGGGAGTAGAGTTACACTCAATTGTGAACTGCCCTTTGTCAGTGCTAGGAACCAAACTCAGGTCCTGTATAAGAGCAGTGTATACTCCTAAATTTTGAGCCATCTTTCTAGCCCCACTTGAATTTTTTGTGTGGGTGTATTTTTGAGACAGGGTCTCTGTTTAGTCCTGCCTGGCCTGGAGCTCGCTACATAGACCAGGCTAGCCTTGAACTCACAGAGATCTGCCTGTCTCTGTCTCCAGGGTTAAAGGTGTGCGCCACCACGCCCAGCAAAATTTTTTCTAATGTAATTTTTTTTTGTAATGTGTATGAGTGCATTGCCTGCATGTGTGTAAGTGCACACTTGTCGTATAATGCTCTGCAACTGGAGTTGCAGATGGTTGTTAGCCACTATGTGGGTGCTGGGAATTGAACCTAAGTCCTCTTCAAGAGCAGTCAGTGCTCTTAACTGCTGAGCCATCTCTCTAGACCCCCGGCAAAAATGAAAAAAAAAAATCACTTTATTGTTCTGAACTCACAAATAGAAACCTCACACAGCTAGACTAAGGTATCCACTCAAACACTTTCCCACTTGCACTCCCAAACTCTGTATGTCTCAATGAACTTCTATACAGTTAGACACTTTAAACATGTTTTTTAATTAGTTTTATTTTATGTGCAAGTGTTTTGACAGCATGTATATAAGTGTGCCTTTGCATACAATGCCAGTGAAAGGCAGAAGAGGGCATCTTCTGAAACTGGAGTTATGCATGGCTGTCCAGGAACCAAACCTGGACATTCTGCAGGAGGAGACAGTGCTCTTGACCACTGAGCCATCTCTCCAGTCCCCAGTTTTTAATTAAAAAAAAAAAGTGGTGAAAATAGGGCTGAAGAGATGACTCAATAAAGTGCTGGCCAGGTAAGCATGAGGGTCTGAGCAGGTCCCTAGAACCATGGCTGCAGCAGTGACTTACATGTCACCTCTACTCTGGGGAGACAGAGAAGGAGGATTCCTGGGGCTCATTGGCTGGGTAGTCTAGCCTAGCTGAAACTGTGCGCACTAGCTATGTTTAGGAGCTCACTTGAGGCCAGGGGATAATGATAGATCCCCTAGAACTGGAGTTACAGGCAGTTGTGAGCTGCCATGTGAGTGTTAAGATGCCAACCTGCATCCTCTGCAAGAGCAGCAAGCATAAGTACTTTTTTTTTTTTTTTTTTTTTTTTTT
>VZQC01012005.1:5463906-5511370 GCA_009823505.1 Rhizomys pruinosus | reverse complement strand
TTCTCAGCCGCCATGTGGGTGCTGGGGATCGAACCCGGGTCCTCTGCAAGAGCGGTCGGCGCTCTTAACCGCTAGGCCATCTCTCCAGCCCCCCAGGCTGGCTTTTAACTCACAGAGATCCACCTGCTTTTGACTCTGGAGTACTGGGATTAAAGACATGTGCCAAGTAGCCCAGCCTTTTTTCTTTTTGACAGGGTCTGACTATGTAGCCCTGGTTGGCCTGGAACTGAACATGTAGACCAGGCTGGCCTCCACTCACAGAGGTTCACCTATTTTTACCTCCTAGGTGCTGGGATTAAAGATTTGTGCCACCATGCCTGGTTTAAAATAATCTTGATCAGGGGCTGGAGAGATAGCCTAGCGGTTAAGAGCACCGACTGCTCTTGCAGAGGACCCAGGTTCGATTCCCAGCACCCACATGGCGGCTAAGAACCGTCTGTAACTCCAATTCCAGGAGAACTCCAGTTCCAGGGAATCCGACACCCTCTTCTGACCTCCGCAGCATTGCACGACACGGGTGCACAAACCTACATGCAGACAGTACATTCATACACATACAAAAATAATAAATAAATAAATAAATAAATAAATAAATAAATAAAAATAATCTTGATCAGCAGGGCATGGTGGCACATGCCTTTAATCCTAGCACTTGGGAGGCAGAGGCAGGCTGATCTCTGTGAGTTCAAGACCAGCCTGGTCTACATAGTGAGCTCTAGGCCAACTCTGACTAAAGGGAGACCCTGTCTCAAAAGACAGAAAAAAACCCCAATAATAATAGTAATCTTGATAAAAATTCCAATGCAGTCTTTTTTGAACCTTGGCATTTGTTAGAACAGATATGTAAATGTTGAGAAGACTTGAAATCCGTGAGTTATACAAAGACTTAATGTATGTGATATCAAAGCACATACAGAAGATGGCTTAGTGAGTAAAGGTACTTGCTGCCAAGCCTGTTGACCCAAGTTCCATCCCTCATGGTGGAAGGAGATAACTAACTCCTGAAAGTGTTGGGTCTGAAAATTGCACAGAAAAACTCTCAAGCCCAGGATTCAATCTTTAATACAAAATTTATTTAATTTGCTGGTGTACTAGAACCCAATTAAGAAAACTTATGCATCAGGGGGGCCAATTGTTGATGCATCAGGGATGCACCCCACTCCACGCTGGGATGAGTGGGACTGCAAAAAAATAAAAAGTAGTGGTGAGCTTTAAACTGATTGGTTGTGTTTAGCAGCATGAAGCCGCTTGGAGAGGAAAGGGCTCCTTAGGGTGTGGGAAGTACTCCTTCAGGGCTGGGAAAGTTCATCCTGACCTCAGGTAGCTGTGGGAGTAGGAACTCAGTACCAGACTGTATTCTTTTTTTTTTCTTTAGTTGTTATTAAACTTTTTTCATAAGTCATACATCATTTCTCAATCGAATCTAGAGTTGCTTCCCTTTCCATACCCCTCACCCTGCCCCCCACCCCACCTGAGTCCCTGCACTCTGCTATACATGTCTTGCATCATTTTCTGAGTCTTTCCAGAGTTGTTTTCCAGACTGTATTCTTGTGGTTAAGGTAGTCATGAGAACCAGGTTTGTTTTTGCTAACTCAATTTTTTTTATTATTTATTTATTTATTTATTTATTTATTTATTTATTTAATTTATTCTTATATGTGTATGAACGTACTGTCTGCATGTAGGTCTGTGCACCTGTGTCGTGCAATGCCGTGGAGGTCAAAGAGGGTGTTGGATTCCCCTGGAACTGGAGTTAAAACAGTTCTCAGCTGCCATATGGGTGCTGGGGATCGAACCTGGGTCCTCTCCAAGAGCAGTCAGCGCTCTTAACTGCTGAGCCATCTCTCCAGCCCCTTGCTAACTCAATTTTATAGTTAACTCTTTCCTTTTCATTAACTGTTTCTGACCTGGTCCTAACAAAAGTAGCCTCTGACCTCCTTACATGGGTTGTCATGTGTGTCATGTGTGCCCACACATAGACACAGACACATAGATACAGACTCCCTAAGGAAACAAATGTAGCATTTTTGTAAGTTAGAGAACTACACTACATTTTGGTGTGGATCGATGGTAAATCTGATATTTCTTTTAATAGGGAGATGACATATTTCCCCACTGCCCCTGTTTTGGGTAAAATTATGATGTCTACCATATACTGGAAGCAAATTTCTGATTAATTACCTAAATATCGAAAGATTAATTTATTACTACAAAAAGAAAATTGAGTCTTAGACTGAAGGTTACCATCTTTATAATGGAAAAAGATTATTTTGACTGGAGCATATTTTATTGTGTTTTTCTGAAACCCACTATATAACCAAAGATGACCTTAAATTCCTGATCCTCCCGCTTCCATTTTCCAAATGTTATGATTTTAGGCATAGGCCTTCATACCTGGTTTTAGAATATAGCTTTAGTATCAAAATCCACCTTAAAATAGAAAATGAATTCTATATTATTTATTTTTTATTTTTTTATTTATTATTTTTTATGTGTATGAGTGTACTGTCTGCATGTAGGTTGGTGCACCCATGTCATGCAATGCCTTGGAGGTCAGAAGAGGGTCAGATTCCCCTGGAACTGGAGTTAAAGACAGTTCTTAGCCGCCATGTGGGTGCTGGGAATTGAACGTGGGTCCTCTGCAAGAGCAGCTGGTGCTCTTAACCACTGAGCCATCTCTCCAGCCCAAATTCTATATTATTTAGGGGAAGATATTGATAGTGTATAATGAAAGGTTTAGTAGTCTATAATATGAATATTAAGAAAAAAAAACTGTCTTCCTAATAGGAAAATAGGCGAAGAACACAAATTAGTAGCTCAAAAATAAATAAATAAATAAATAAATAAATAAATAAATAAATAAATAAATAAAATTTAAACATTGACAGGCCAAATGTCAGGATTCTTGATCTATGCTTCTCATCCCAGCTACACAGGAGGATTATGAGCTGGGGCCAATCTGAGCTTTATAGCAAGATTTCTTCTCAAAAAATGAAGGAGGTTGGTTGAATACTCTCATGTTTCTTGTTTATCTTCTGGATGAATGCTGTGTCTCTCCATCCCAATCTGTATATTGAAACTTTAAGCACAGTTCTAGAACTGTTACTAAGTATGTATTCAATAGATCAATCCTGTCAACTTAGGGCTCATGTCATAGCCCACAAGTTACCGGGCTTTCTCTCATAGACCAAGTCTATGGGGGCCAGTGAATGATCTGTCATTTGTATGACCCTTTTTAGGTTCAGTAGTTTGCTAGGATGGCTCACAGGACTCAGGAAATATTGACCTGTTTTGGCTTAGTGTGATGAAAATAGCTTGGGAACAGTCAGATGGTGAAGATGGAGAGGATGACGTGTGGCAAAGGGAGCATGACATCTCCACGTGCTCTAGGTGTGTTGCCCATCTAATCCTCCACTTGTTCACCAGCCTGGACTCAGCTGCCAGGATTAGAAGACATCTGTGTTGTGCTTTAAGCCACCAGGTTTGTGGGATTTTGTTACAGCAGCTGAAGCAGAATAAGAAACTAGTAATTGGCAGGATGATGAAAACAAAACAGGATACACTGGCAAATGGAATCATTAGGACTTTCTTCAGTAGTCAGATAAGCCAGGCTACATATGGAGACACTGGCTTAAAAACAAACCAGACAACAACCAACCAGGAAAGCAAGTAGGATAATACAATTCATAACATGAAGTTAGTTGACACTCACCCAGAATTAGATGGTATTGGCAGTACACAAAAATCATTGAAACAGTGTCATTGTATTTTATTTATTTGTTCAGGAAGCAAAGGTTTTATTAAGCAGAGACAAGACACAAAAAAAGCCTGAATTGAACTTAAAGTAATGTAACAGCACAGTTCACATAGGAATCACCTTCCAGAATGTAAGGTGACAGCAGACTTTAATTTCCAGAATTCAGGGGCGTGTCATTTGTAAGGCATATTCTACCAGTAAAATCTCTTAAATGCAAAAGTCAAATAAAGGATTTTCCAGGCATACAAAAGTAGAAATAACTTATATCTGACAAATAATGGGTTGAAGGTACTTTATTATTATTATTATTATTATTATTATTATTATGTATATTTTTGGTCTTTTCGAGACAGGGTCTCCCTGTAGCCCCAGCTGTCCTGGAACTCACTCTGTACACCAGGTTGGCCATGAACTCACAAAGATCCACCTGCCTCTGCCTCCCGAGTGCTAGGATTAAAGGCGTGCACCACCATGCCTGGCTATTATTTTTTTTTTTAATTTTATTTATTTTCATATGTGTATGAATGTACTGTCTGCATGCAGGTTTGTGCACCCGTGTCGTGCAATGCCGCAGAGGTCAGAAGAGGGTGTCGGATTCCCCTGGAACTGGAGTTCTCCTGGAATTGGAGTTTCAGATGGTTCTGGGCTGCCATGTGGGTGCTGGGGATCGAACCCGGNCCTAAGAATTAACAACCTCTTTAGAAACTTACCAATGTCTACTAAAAATTCAAATATATTCTCTGATAGAGGAAGTTGCTGAGACTTTATCCTATGGCACCAAAATCCAAAAATACTAAAAGATATATAATATATATATATAACCAGTATTGGAGTAAAATTATTTATATAATGGATAAAAATAGGTTGGAGAGGTTGCTCAGTGGTTAAGAGCACTGGCTCCTTAAGCAGAGGATCTTGGTTCAATTCCCAGCACTCACATGGTAGCTAACAGCCACCTCTTCCAGTTCCAGGGAATCTGATGCTGTCTTCTAATCTCTGGTACTGCATGACATGGTGCACTTGCATACATGAAGGCAATACACTCATACACGTAAACTTAAAATTAGTTTAAAAATCAAGCATTGAAAAAAAAAAATCAAGCATTGGATGGATATAATATCCATGACTAAATCAGCGAACAAACTGGTTTTGGTAGAACATTAGGCAGGTATTTAAGAATGAGCTAGATTTCTCTTTTTTTTTTTTTTTGTATTTTTGAGACAGAGTCTCCTTTTAGTCCCAGCTGGTCTGGAGTTTGCTCTGTAGACCAGGCTGGCCTTGAACTCACAGAGATCCACCTGCCTCTGCTTCTCAAGTGCTCGGATTAAAGGCGTGCGCCACCATGCCCTGCTGAGGGTGTCTTTTTAAGGTGTTTAAAAGAAAAGGTTAGGGCATAAAGAGATAGCTCAGTGGTTAAGAATGCTGGCTGCTTTTTCAGAGGACCTGAGTTTGGTTCCCAGCACCCACATGGTTACTAACAACTGTCCATACTCCAGTTCCCAAGGATCTGATGCCCTCTTCTGGTCTCCCTGAACATTGCATACATGGGTTTACTTAGGTGTAGGCAAAGCATTCATACACATAAAAGTAAAAATAACTTTTAAAATAAAAAATAAAAGGTTCCTCAGTTATTTAGTACCTAATGTTAATATGATACATTGTCACAAATAATCAATATTGATATGCCGCTAATTGTAGTTCACTTCTATTCAGACTTTTTAATTTTTGTGTGATACTCCTTTTCTGTTCCAGAATTCCATCCGGATCCTCACTGCGTTTCATCATCATGTCTCCCTCGGCCCCTCCTGGTTTTAACAGTGTTTCTCTTTTTCTCTCTTCTCTTTACTTAGAAATTCACCAGAGTTTCAGAAGCTCCTGGGCATTGCTATGGAGCTGTTTCTGTTGTGCAGTGATGACGCAGAGTCAGATGTCAGGATGGTGGCTGACGAATGCCTCAACAAAGTTATCAAAGTAAGACCATGATGTTCTCCTCAGTGCTGTAATTATTATAGGGTAGGAGAAGAAGCTGTCATTAGCATTCTCCTGTCTTGGCAACCTCTGGATGTGAACATGTCTTCTGATTTTTGTGTGTGATTTAGAGGAGCTCGGGTATCTGACCATGATGGGCTAGACATGTTTGCTTTATACCCTTACAGTGCATGGATCAGTTCTGAAGGGCACTGATGTGGCCACTAGCTGCCTGTTTTTTAGGACCCTATTTTATGTGGGACTCCACTTTGGTTTAGGCATTGCTTAGAGAACCTCAGAGCTCTGGGAAACCAGCAGTGGGTGAGCAAAGTCTCACCTTCTTCCTTGTCTCCTTCCTGCTGCCTGTAGGTAAAGGTATGGCTTCTCAGATTAGCTTAGTTGGAGAGCTTAGAACAGGAACACAAAGCCAGGAAGCTACAGGCACTTGGTGGCAGTGCTGGAAAAGGTGAGGAGAGGCCAGGTACCAGTCTTGGTCTTGTCCTTGCTTCCTAGTGCTAGAGTTTGCAGACATTGCAGCTGTGCTCTGTTCCTTTTTCTGTTTTCAGCTGCAATGAAAGATAGAAGTCCTTCTTCTCTACTCTTATGGTTAGTGTACAGACATGCCCACAGCTCAACCTGATCTAGATAGTCTTTCATTTAAACTCTGTTCTCAGTTGATTCTAGCTTATATCAGGTTGACAGAACCATCACCCCGCTAGTACAACTTTGTCCTAGACACCAGATGCTGCATGTGGTGTGAAAGGAGGCCTGAGTCACCCTCTCTGTAGAAAAGCATTTGTAGTGCCATTTTAGGTTTAAAAATTTTTTTTTAATTTTTTGTCTATTTATTTATTTATTTATTTATTTATTATTTTTTTGTCTTTTCGAGACAGGGTCTCCCTGTAGCCCCAGCTGTCATGGAACTCACTCTGTAGACCAGGCTGGCCTTGAACTCACAAAGATCCGCCTGCCTCTGCCTCCCAAGTGCTAGGATTAAAGGCATGCACCACCACACCCGTTTTTATTTATTTATTTTATGTGTATGAATGTACTGTCTGCATGTAGGTTTGTGCACCTGTGTCGTGCAATGCCGAGGAGGTCAGAAGAGGGCATTGGATTCCCCTGCAACTGGAGTTCTCCTGGAATCAGAGTTACGGACGGTTCTCAGCCACCATGTGGGTGCTGGGGATTGAACCCTGGTCCTCTGCAAGAGCAGTCGGTGCTCTTAACCGCTAGGCCATCTCTCCAGCCCCAAATTTTTTGTCTTTTTGAGACAGAGTTTCCCTTTAGTCCCAGAGGGCCTGGAGCTCGCTATGTAGACCAGACTGGCCTTGAACTCATAGATCTGCCTGCCTCTGCCTCCCAAGTGATGGGATTAAAGGCATGTGCCACCATGCCTGGCTGTAGTGCCATTTTAGAAAAGGAGTATCCTTGCCAGTTGGGGAGTCCAGAGCTTTAAGAAAGTGTCAAGTGGGGGCTGGGTGTGGTGGCACACGCCTTTAATCCTAGCACTTGGGAGGCAGAGGCAGGAGGATCTTTGTGAGTTCAAGGCCAGCCTTGTCTACAGAGTGAGTTCCAGGACAGCTGGGGCTACAGGGAGACCCTGTCTTGAAAAGACCAAGAAATAAAAAAAGTGTCAAGTGGGGGCTGGAGAGATTGCTCAGTGGTTAAGAGTGCTGACTGCTCTTGCAGAGGACCCGGATTCGATTCCCAGCACCTACAGGGCAGCTGAGAACTGTCTTTAACTCCAGTTCCAGGGGAATCTGACGCCTTCTTCTGACCTCCAAGGCATTGCATGATATGGGTGCACCAACCTACATGCAGACAGTACATTCATACACATAAAAAATAATAAATAAATTAAAAAAAGAAAGTGTCAAGTGTTCACCTGCTAGATGTATTTAAGTGCCCTGTGCCTTGCACACTTCATAGTTTCTCACGTGAACTGCTCCCATCTGACAGAACTGCTAATGAAGACTGGTTTACTGTGTGAGCTTTATAATTTTGGTATCATGTATTTGATTATTATAATAAAGTTCGGTTTTTCTTCTGTCCTTTCTTTTTTTTTTTTTTTTTGAGACAGGGTCTCCTTGTAGCCCCAGCTGGCCTGGAACTCTCCATGTAGATCAGGCTAGCCTTGAACTCACAGTGATCCATCTTGCTGTTCCTTCCTTTTTTATCCTAGTGAAGGACCTGTACCTAAAGTATTTGTAATTTCTATAAATATTTGCTTAACAACTAACTTCCTAATTTAGTTACTGTTATGTTTTACTTAGTCTTAAAAATAGAAATTTTGGTGGCTGGAGAGATGGCCTAGCTGTTAAGAGCGCCGACCGCTCTTACAGAGGACCCGGGTTCGATCCCCGGCACACACATGGCGGCCGATAACCGTCTGAAACTCCAATTCCAGGAGAACTCCAGTTCCAGGGGAATCCGACACCCTCTTCTGACCTCCGCGGCACTGCACGACACGGGTGCACAGACCTGCATGCAGACAGTACATTCATACACATACAGAAATAAATAAAATAAAAAAAAATAGAAATTTTGGGTACTGCAGTGATGGCTCAGTATGAAAGGGCACTGACTACTCTTGCAGAGGACTTGGGTTTGGTTCCCAGCACACACAGGGAAGCTAATACCTGCCCTTAACTACAGTTCCAGGAGATCTGATGCCCTCTTCTGATCACTTTGGGCACAAAAAACATGTGGTACACTTAAATACATGCAGGCAAAATACTCATGCACAAAATAAAAATAAATTAAAGAAAAAAACTTTTAATGGAAATTTTGGGGACCTGGAGTGATGGTTCAATAGTTACGAGCACTTGTTGCTCTTATACCAGACCAGTTTCCGGTCCCAATACCCACAAGTAACTCCAATTTTCAGGGGATTTGTTGCTTTCTTCTGGTTTCTGTGGACAATGCACACCTGTGGTGCACTTAAAAACATACACACAGAATACTCATACTTTTAAAATAAATAACTTTTTTTTAAAACATTGAGCCCGGCATGGTGGTGCACACCTTTAATCCCAGCACTCAGGAGGCAGAGGCAGGTGGATCTCTATGAGTTTAAGGCCAGCCTGGTCTACATAGTGAGCTCTAGGCCAGCTGGGGCTACAGAGAGACCCTGTCTCAAAACAACAACAACAACAATAACAAAAGTTTCTTGTGTTTCCTCGCAGGCTTTGATGGATTCTAACCTTCCAAGACTACAGTTAGAACTCTATAAGGAAATTAAAAAGGTGGGCCTTTACTTTGCTTTATGAAAAGATGGTACTGCTTCGCTGTTGAGCAGTGTGTGCATGTGGAATTTTATCTTGTCAGTTTCTTAGCAAAACTGTTAGAAGGAACTGCTGTTTGGTAAAGTGAATTTTATTTCATTTTTTCTTTAAAAACTCACTCTTCATTTTTACTTGATGAAATGGGAATTTAGAAGTGTCTTAATTTAAAAAAAAATTTATAGTTGAACTCTTTGGACCTTAAAATTTAGAAGTAGTTATCAGGTATTTTACACATTTAACTGTTCTTTTCTCTGAAAACCAAGAATGAAATTAACAATGAAAGAGTGTTTAAAAATAAAGAAAGAAACAGAGAAACAAAGAAAGAGTGTTTAAGTGCCTCTTCTGGAAACTAGTGCACCTAACTCCTAAATGTCATCTGTCCCTCATTGATCCCATTCAGAATGGTGCTCCTCGAAGTTTGCGAGCTGCCCTGTGGAGGTTTGCTGAGCTAGCTCACTTGGTTAGACCTCAAAAATGCAGGTAAGTTGTATTTTGGGGCTATTTTTTATTATTATTAATTTTTATTTATTTCTGTATGTGTATGAATGTACTGTCTGCATGCAAGTCTGCGCACCCGTGTCGTGCAACGCCGCGGAGGTCAGAAGAGGGTCTCGGATTCCCCTGGAACTGAAGTTCTCCTGGAATTGGAGTTTCAGACGGTTCTCAGCCGCCATGTGGGTGCTGGGGATCGAACCCGGGTCCTCTGTAAGAGCGGTCGGTGCTCTTAACCGCTAGGCCATCTCTCCAGCCCCCGGGGGGCTATTTTTTAAGTTATTTTTGGTGGGTAGCTGGTTCCTGCCTGTCCTTCTAAGTCCCAGTGCAAATGTCTACCCTTAAGAGGTCTTCCCTGTCTACTCTAAATTTGCTCATCTTTGCCTCTTCTGATTACTGTTGACATTCTTTCTTTCCTAACACTAATCCCTGTCAGGAATATTCCATTAGTGTTTGTCCCATTATCCCCTAAGAGATTTATCTGCTATGTTTCCCAGAGCAACGTGTTTTACCAGCTGTGCATATTACCAGATCAAAACAGTGTCCACACAATGTATTTGCTTAAAGATACTTGTCAAACAATTGAAAATTGGAAGTAACAGTCTCTATCACTATGTATAGTACTTGTTCAAATATAAGCATTTATCTAGTACATGGGTTTAAAAAGTGAATGTTGAACTGTGCATAAAGGTTTTTTTTAAATAGAAATACATTCTTTTTAATTTTTAAAATTTTATTATTTTTTATGTGTACGAATATGTCTTCATGTAGGTTCGTGCACCTGTGTTGTGCAATGCTTCAGAGGTCAGAAGAGGGTGTCAGATTCCCCTGGAACTGGAGTTAAAGACGGTTCTTAGCCACAGTGTAGGTGCTGGGAATCAAACTCCGGTCCTCTGCAAGAGCAGTCCGCGCTCTTAACCACTGAGCCATCTCTCCAGTCTGTGCATAAAGTTTTTAAATTGAAGCATTGTCCTCTCCCTCTTGGTGCTGGGAATTGAATCCAGGGCATTGTGCATATTAGCCAATTGTTCTACCATTGAGTCTCATCTTCAGCTCAACAGTTCTGTCCTAGGGGATTGAGAAACAAGCAGGACTATGTATGGTTTTCATCTACCCCTTCTTAGCTGGCAGAAGGTGCTGCCACAAAGACCCTCAGCCCTATTCATGAGAAGCTGGCAGTGTCCTAAATCTTTAATAATCCTTAATAAGGAAGGAATAATAATTTATTTAGGTGAGGTTGAGTTTCAGTAAGAACCTTATGTGGCCATTGAGGTACAATCACTTAGGAAGTTTGTTTTCTTTCCTTCCTTTCTTTCTTCCTTCCTTTCTTTCTTTCTTTCTTTCTTTCTTTCTTTCTTTCTTTCTTTCTTTCTTTCTTTCTTTCTTTCTTTCTTTCTTTCTTTCTTTCTTTCTTTCTTTCTCTCTTTCTCTCTCTCCATCATCTTCCTCCACCACCCGATCCCACCCATACCCACTCCCTCCCTCCCTACCCTTCCCTCCTCCCCTCCCTCCTCGCTCCCTCCCTCCCCCCATCTCTCCTCTTCGCTCTACTCTCTCGCTTCTCTCCTCTCCTCTTTCTTTCTTTCTTTCTTTCTTTCTTTCTTTCTCTCTTTCTTTCTTTCTTTCTTTCTTTCTTTCTTTCTTTCTTTCGTCTTTTTCGAGATAGGGTCTCCCTGTAGTCCCAGCTGGCCTGGACCTCGCTATGTAGACTAGGCTGACCTGGAACTCACAGAGATCTGCCTGCCTCTGCCTCCTGAGTACTGGGATTAAAGGCATGTACCACCATACCTGGCAGGAAGTTTCTTTTTATAAAATTCTTTATCTATCATCTATCGATCTATCTGTCTGTCTATCTATCTATCTTTCTATCTATCTAGTTTCTTTTTATAAAATTCTTCATATCTATCAGTCAGTCAATCAATCAATCAATCATTTTGGTTTGGGGCTGGGGCTCGAATTTAGTCTCAGGCATGCTAAATGTGCACTTTACCATCTAGCTACATTCTCAACCCAACTTGCCTTTGAAAAGGGCATCACATCCCACGTTCACCATGCACAATCAAAGTGACCATTCAAAAATGTAACTGTCTATCATTTGTTCCCTTCCTTAGTCCTTGTTAATTATTCCCTAGTGCTATTCAGATCAAATCCGTACTCTTTGCCTGGGGCAAAAGGCGATGTGGCAAATCAGGCCTATCTTCCTCATGGTGGCTGGCTTGGCAATAGGTGTCTTTACCCACTAAACTATGTTACCAGCTCCTAAACCCAACTGTCCTTCGTAACTCCTGGGAAAGGTAAAGGTCATTTAAATCTCATCTTCATTTATGCCTCCTGTTTTTGTAGCTGAGCATTATGGTCTCCATTAAAGACTGTTTTGCTTATAATGCTTTTATTACTCACTGAAGGAGACCTGAAAGAATGATGAATGTTCTTCTTGCACATGCAGGCCTTACTTGGTGAACCTTCTGCCATGCCTAACTCGAACAAGCAAGAGACCTGAGGAATCGGTTCAGGAGACCTTGGCTGCAGCGGTTCCCAAAATTATGGCTTCTTTTGGCAATTTTGCCAATGACAATGAAATTAAGGTATGACTGCCTCTCAGATGAGTCTTATGGAGGGACAGCCACTAGAGAATGCTTCTGCATTCATATTGGCCTCACTTGGAGTATTCTCAAGAGCTTCTTTCCACTTTTCTTTTCTGGTCATGGGATGAAGAGTTGGAGGAGATAGTTTATATATTCCTGTTGGTACATGCCTTTAATCCCAGACAGATACTTTGAGTTCCAGAGACACTTAGCTGTCTCCCCAGCACAGCTCCTTTTTTGTGGTTTAGTCTTGGGCCATAATAGCCTTTCTGGGAGGCAGTGGGATATGACAAGTGAGATCCCTCTTGGAATGAGATATGCTTGAATTGAGATTATACCCTTTCTACTAGCTCTTTACTCAAATCACAAGCAATTCTTAGCTGTTTTCCTTTTAACCTGATGTGGGACTTCACATGTAATTCACATAGGGCTATTCTGAAGAGAAATGCATGCATGCATGTTTGCTGTGACAGGAAGTGCTTAAGTGTTTGCTCTGGTTGTTGGCACTAGCTGTATGATCTTGAATAAGTGATTTAACGTCAGATTTTTTTTTTTCCTCTGAGGTATAGTGATTTCCTGTTAATAGTAATATGAGTATAATGCCTGAATGTATGTTAGTGCACCTATATCATGCAATGCCTGAGGAAGTCAGAAGGCATTAGAGCCCCTAGAACTGGATTTAGAGGGTTTTTTTTAGCCACAATTTGGATGCTGGGAACTGAACTCAGGTCCACTGCAAGAGTAGCCAGTGCTCTTAACTGCTGAGCAATCTCTCCAGCCCCCTAACTTGATTTTATAAGGTAGTTTTTATGAGGAAAGAGAATGGTGAATGTTCAGAGTTCAGTGTAGTAACTAGCTCATTCTGTGTACTGAGAGGAGCCGCTGCCATGGAGGAGCTTGTGAGTGGTTGTAGGAATGATTCTATGCAGTATTTGCAGGCCTGTTAAGGCAGGTACCTCAGAGGCCAGAGAAATACACATGCAGCGGTTAATTCTAGACCTTACCATGATTTGGGCAAAGTCACACTTTCTGTTTCTTTTTTTGGTCTTTTTGAGACAGGGTCTCCCTGTAGCCCCAGCTGTCCTAGAACTCACTCTGTAGACCAGGCTGGCCTTGAACTCACAAAGATCCGCCTGCCTCTGCCTCCCGAGTGCTAGGATTAAAGGAGTGTGCCACCACGGGTGACTTTCTCTTTTATACAGTAGCTGCTAATTACCTCCTTCCTCAACCTTTCACACACACACACACACACACACACACACACACACACACACACACAGTGTTGATTCCTCTGTTTCCTCTGCCTATTCAAATTTATTATTGGTGAAGCCTAGAAATACCAGAAGGTTGGACAGCACAGCCGCCCTTTCTGCTTGTCCTGGCAGTGCCAGGGAGAGAAGAGGAGCTCTGCTTTTTCTGATATTGACCTCCTAAGTGATACATTTTGGATTTTTGTAATTTATTTATTTATTTTTTGGTCTTTTCAAGACAGGGTCTCCCTGTAGCCCCAGCTGTCCTGGAATTGCGCGGTGTAGCCGGCTGCCCTTGAACGCACAAAGATCGCCGGCCGCGGCCGCCCAAGGGCGAGGAGGAAAGGCGGTGCCACCCACCCCCGGCGTGGAGTTTTGTTAATTTTGAAAAAATTTATTATGATTAATTAAGTTTATTATTCTTGTATGTGTAGAACTGTACTGTCTGCAGGCAGGTGTGTGCACCCAGGGCGTGCAATGCTGCGGAGGCAGAAGAGGGCATCGATTTCCCGAAACTGGAGTTCTCCTGGAATTGGAGTTACAGATGGTAGTTTCATCCTCAGCCACCATGTGGGTGCTGGGATCAGACACGGGCCCTCGTGCACAAGAGCAGATCCGGAGCTCTTAAAAACCGCTAGGGCCATCGCTCCCAGCCCCATGGATTTTGTGTAGTTTTATACGTTGTTTTTGACTATTTTAGTTCTGACGCTCTATCTTTTTCACGGTAGTCCTGTTGGTATTCATGTGTGCTTCACTAGGCCCAGGTTCTAGGCATGGCAGCTGATATCAAAGGTGCTCATTTGTTCGTGTTTTGCTTTTTTTTTTTTTAATTTTTTTTTTTAGTTTTTATGTATTTCCTGTATGTTAGGAATGTACTTCTGCATGCAAGTCTGTGCACCTGTGTTTGCAATGCCGCAGAGGTCAGAAGATGGTCTCTCAGGATTCCCCTGGAACTGGAGTTCTCCTGGAATTGGATGGAGTTTCAGACGGTTCTCAGCCGCCACTGGGGGGCCGGGGTCGAACCTGGGTCATCTGTATAGCGGAGCGCGCTCTTAACTGCCAGGCCATCTCTCCAGCCCCGCCTTTTTGTTTTCTTAAATCATTGGCCATCTAGGACCCCAGTACGTTTCCTACCTGTCAGTTTACTAGGTCTATTTTCCCTGTCAGTGACCCATCCTAGAGTTTTCAGCCCTGCTAAGGGTTGCTAGGCTGCTTGTGAGGTCTGTTGCAATGATTCTGGTGTTTGTCTGTGTGGTTTCTACTGTTGCTGGCTGTCTTCTCTTTTCCTCTGTATAGGCTTGCTCCATCATGATGTTACATATCTCACATCGTCCTCAGAAGGCAACAGGGATCTGGAATCCCTAGAAGGGCCTTTATTTCTCCTGTGAGCTTTGCTGGGTGCAGCATTTGGGGCACAAAATACCTTTTCCTCAGGAGAGTGAAATCTTTGTACTATTGTCTGGTGGTTTCCAGCATGAGGGAAAATCACAGGACCTGAGTTAATGTTTTAATGTGATCCTCTCTAGAATCTTTGTCTTTGTGAAGGTGGAATGCTAGATACTTGTGGAGTAATCAGTTGTAACTTGTTTTTAAATTCTATGAAATTTTCTAATACATTTTTTTTATTTTGTTGTCGTTGGTCTCAGCTTTAGTGAAAATAATAAGTAGCCAGGCATGGTGGCACCATAGCCTTTAAGTCTAGCACTTGGGAGGCAGAGGACAGGCGGATCTTTTTGAGGTCAAGGCAGCCTGGTCTACAGAGGGAGTTCCACAGGGACAGCTGGGCCACAGGGAGACCCGTCTTGAAAGAACCAAAAGATATATATATATATATATATTATATTAAAAAATCGCAGAAAACGATTCCGACAGCTCCACGTGGTGATTTTTGGGAACTTCAATCCCAACTGTACTGAGTGACCTGCAGGTTGGAGAGGCTGCCAAAGTCCAGAGGACTCAGCACTTCCTTAGTGTCAGGATTCACCTCAGTGATCTCCTGACCCATGGCTGAGATCTCAGGAACATAGTTATTTCTCCTCTCCCTCTCCTCCTCCTGCAACTTGATGGAGGTACCTCTCACAGGACCTCTCTGGATCCGCTTCATGAGATGCGTTACATAGCCTGCTATCTTGTTGCGGAGCTTCTTGCTGGGTATAATGGCGATCTCCTCACACACGCTTGTTGGTGTGGAAGGTTCCCCAGTCTCGTGTAGTACTTCTCGATGATGACTGGGGCCGCCTTTTTCACGATTTTGGTGCGAACACGGCCCATGTTGGCGGGTTCTGGTAAAAGAGCGAAATTTTCTTACATTTTTTAACAAATTGTGCTCTCCCTAAAATTAGCTGGGCGTGGTGGCCCACAGCCTTAATCTGGCATCTAAAGGCAGAGGGGCAGCCGGCCGGGTGGCCCATGCCTTTAGCCGAGCACTTGGCGAGGCAGAGGTAGGCGGATCTTTGTGAGTTCAAAGCCAGCCCCTGTCTACAATGAGTCCAGGACAGCTGGGGACAGGGAGACCCTGTCTAAAAAAAAAAAAAAAAAGAGGCGCAGAGCAAAAAGTAGATTTCTGTGAACTTAAGGCTAGCCTGGTCTACAGAGTTTTCAGAGTTTCAGGTCTTTTATTAAGGCTTTAAATTTACTAAATTTTTTTTTTGTTTTTTTTTTTTTTTTTGTTGTGTGTGTGGTGTTGTGTGTGGTTTGTCCTTTTTGAGACAGGTCTCGCTGTAGCCCAGCCTGTCCTGGAACTCACTCCGACCAGGCGGGCTTGAACTCACAAGATCTGCCTGCCTCTGCCTCCCCATGCTAGGTTGAAGTCATGTGCCACCACTGGGGCCCGGCTACATTAAGGTTGTTTTTTTTTGTTTGACTTTTTTTTTTTGGTGTTATGTGTAAGGAATGTACTGTCTGCATGTAGTTTGGTGCACCCGTGTTGTGCAATGCCACAGAAGTCAGAAGAGGGCATCGGATTCCCCTGGAACTGGAGTTAAAGACGGTTCTTAGCCACGATGTGGGTGCTGGGAATCGAGCCTGGGTCCCCTGCAAGAGCAATCAGTGCTCTTAACTACTGAGCCATCTCTCCAGCCCCTTCATTAAGTTTTTATATGTGTATATGTATATGTTGGCACACATGCCATAGCACATATGTGGAGTAAGAGGATACCTTGTGAATCCTGGAGAACACAAGTCATCAGGCTTAGCAGCAAATTGCTTTACCTGCTGAGCCATCTTGCTGACCCCACATAAGAGTTTGATATAGTTTGAATTTGATTTTGTGCAAAGCGAGATGTGTATCTAGTTTCATTCTTTTAAACATAGAAATCCAGTTTCCTCATAATATCTGTTAAAGAATCTGTCTTTTCCCCAATGTATATTTTTTGGCACTTTGGTCATTAGTTAGGTAGCTATAATTCTGTGGATTTATTTCTAGGTCTTGTATTTTATTCGTCCAAATGTCTGTTTATTTATTTATTTATTTATTTTTTATTTCTGTATGTGTATGAATGTACTATCTGCATGCAGGTTTGTGCACCTGTGTCGTGCAATGCCGAGGAGGTCAGAAGAGGGCATCAGATTCCCCTGGACCTGGAGTTCTGGAATTGGAGTTTCAGACGGTTCTCAGCTGCCATGTGGGTGCTGGGGATCGAACCTGGGTCCTCTGTAAGAGTGGTCGGCGCTCTTAACCGCTAGGCCATCTCTCCAGCCCCAAATGTCTGTTTTTGTTAGGTGACTCTGTAATATAGTTCAGAATCTGGTTTTGTGATACCTCCAGCATTGCTCTTTCTGCTAAGAATTATTGTAAGCTGTGGCTGGGCGTGATATTGCACACCTTTACTCCCAGCACTAGGGAGGCAGAGGCAGGCAGACTTCTGTGAGTTCAAGGCCAGCTTGGTCTATATACTGAGCTCCAGGCCAGCTGGGACTAAAGGGAGACCCTGTCTCAAAAAGACAAAAAAAAAAATTACTTTAGCCGTTTAGGGTCTTTATGCTTCCATATGAATTATAGGATTTTATGTGAAGTTCTGTGAAGAATGTCATTGTGATTTTGATGAGAATTGCACTGAATCTACAGATTGCTTTTGATAATATAGCCATTTTCACAGTATTCTGCCAATCCCTAAACATAGGAGGTCTTCTAAAATCTTAAAATCTTTAGTGTCTCCTGGGGCTGGAGAGATGGCCTAGCGGTTAAGAGTGCCGACTGCTCTTGCAGAGGACCCGGGTTCAATTCCCAGCACCCACATGGCGGCTGAGAACCATCTTTAACTCCAGTTCCAGGGGAATCCGACGCCCTCTTTTGACCTCCTCGGCATTGCATGACACCGGTGCACAACCTACATGCAGACAGTACATTCATACACATAAAAATAGATAAATAAAAATTAAAAAAAAAATCTTCGGTGTCTTAGTTTTCTTTGTAGAGATGTTTCACCTCCTTGGGTAGGCTTATTCCTAGGTTTAATTTATTTTGAATGAGATTTTCCTCCTGATTTCTGTGTAGGAAGCTTATAATTGATATTTAGAAAAATATAATGATTTTTGTATTTTTTTTTGCATCTTTTTGAGACAGGGTCTCTGTGTAGCCCCAGCTGTCCTGAAACTCACTATGTAGACCAGGCTCACCTTGAACTCACAGAGATCCGGAGATCTGCCTGCCTCTGCCTGGGATTAACGGCTGGCATCACCATGCCTGGCTCATGTTGGTTATTTTTTTTCCCTTTTAAATTTATTCTTTTTTTAAATTTTATTTATTTTTTATGTGTATGAATGTACTGTCTGCATGTAGGTTTGTGCACCCATGTCGTGCAATGCTGCAGAGGTCAGAAGAGGGCATTGGATTCCCCTGGAACTGGAGTTAAAGACGGTTCTCAGCCGCCATGTGGGTGCTAGGGATTGAACCCAGGTCCTCTGCAAGAGCAGAGGCCATCTCTCCAGCCCCTTAAGTTGGTTATTTTTATTTATTTATTTTTAAAGGTAATTTTAGTTTTATTTTTTCAAAATTTTATTTATTTTTGTATGTGTATGAATGTACTGTCTGCCTGTAGGTTTGTGCACCCATGTCGTGCAATGCCGTGGAGGTCAGAAGAGGGTGTCGGATTCCCCTGGAACTGGAGTTAAACACGGTTCTCAGCTGCCATATGGGTGCTGGGGATTGAACCCGGGTCCTCTGCAAGAGCAGTCAGTGCTCTTAACTGCTAGGCCATCTCTCTAGCCCTTAAATTGGTTATTTTTAAAGGTTTTTATTTTTATTATTTTAAATGATTTATATGTATGTGTTTTTGTATATGGGTTTGTGCATATGACTTTGGGGGCTAGGGGTATCATAGCCCCCTGGAGCTGGAATTACAGGCAGTTATAAACTGTCCAGTGAGGTTACTGGGAACCCAACATAGGTGCTAGGATCCTCAGCAAGAGCAGTATGTGCTCTTATTCACTGAGCCACATTTGTAGCCATGTATATTGATGTTGTATTTGTTGAATGTGTCTGTCAGGTCTGAAAGTTTTCTGCTTATAGGCTTTGAGTCTTTTCACATCATGTTGTTTGCAAATAGGGATAATTTGACCCCATTCTTTCCTGTTTGTATCCCTTCTCTTTTTTCCTCATTGCTATAGTGAAGACTTTGAGTGCTATATTACATGAGACTGGATACCCTTCATTCCAGATTTTAGAGGAAATACTCTGGTTTTCCTCATTTAGTATACTGTTGGCTATAGTTTGTTGTATGTAGTCTTTATTATACTGAAGTGTGTTCTTTCTTTTCCTAGTTTCTTTAGGGCTTTTGTCATTAAGGGATGTTGAATTTTGTAGAAGGCCTTTTCTATATTGAGATGATCATGTGATTTCTGCCCTTAAATCTACTTGTGTGCTGAATTACACATTGGTTTTCATGTTGAGCCAACTTGCATCCCTGGAATGAAACCAGTTTGATCTTGTTGCATGATATCCTGAATTTTGTTTGTATAATTTGAGACTTTTTGCACCTATGTTTATCAAGGAAGTTAATCTGTACTTTTCTTTGTTGTGTCCTTACTCAGTTTTAGTATCAGAGTAATGCTGGCTTTGAGATTGAATTTGGTAGTTTTCCTTCCTTTTCTATTTTATGAAACAGTTTGAGGAGTGTTGGTGTTAGCTTTTCCTTAAAGGTTTAGTAGAATTTGGCAGTAAATCTCCCTGATCCTGGGCTTTTCTTTGTTGGGAGACTTTTTTTTTACTACTTTAGTCTTAATCGATTATGAGAGATCTATTTAAGCATTTATGCTGTTTACATTTAATTTTGGTAGATTTAGTAGAATTTGGCAGTAAATCCATCTGGTCTTGGGCTTTTCTTTGTTGGGAGACTTTATTAGTACTTGAATCTTGTTGATTGTGACAGATCTGCTTAAGCTGTTCACATTTAATTTCGGTAAATCATTTGTGTCCAGAAATTTACCCATGCTAGGTTTTCTAGCTTTTTAGAAAGTACTCATTGATGATTTTGTGTATTTCTTTTTTTTTTTTTTTTTTATTTTTATTTATTTTTGTATGTGTATGAGTGTACTGTCTGCATGTAGGTTTGTGCACCCGTGTGGTGCAATGCCGCGGAGGTCAGAAGAGGGTTTCGGATTCCTCTGGAACTGGAGTTCTCCTGGAATTGGAGTTTCAGACAGTTCTCAGCCGCCATGTGGGTGCTGGGGATCGAACCCGGGTCCTCTGTAAGAGCGGTCGGCGCCCTTAACCGCTAGGCCATCTCTCCAGCCCCGATTTTGTGTATTTCATTGGGATCTGTATTACCCTTCCTTCTCTAATTTTATTAATTTATTGATCTTATTCTGTTTGCTAGGTAGGCTAAAGGTTTGCTAATCATGTCATTTACTTTAGGAACCAGCTCTTTGGCCCAAGCTGGCTTGAACTCACAGAGATCCACCTGTCTCTGCCTCCCAAGTGCTGGGATTAAAGGCGTCTAGCTCTGTATGATTTTTTAGTTTCTGTTTCATTGCTCTGATTGTTACTGTCTCTTCTCATCTGTGGCTTTTGCGTTTGGATTGTTCTTACTTTCTTAGGACCTCGAGACCTTTTTTTTGGTCTTTTTGAGACAGGGTTTTCCTATAGCCCCAGCTGGCCTGAAACTCAACTATGTAGACCAGGCTAACCTTGAACTCACAGAGATCTGCCTGCCTCTGCCTCCCAAGTGCTGGGATTAAAGGCTTGTGCCACCACACAGGGCTCTGATTTTTTTTTTTTTAATGTGAGTTTTGTTTTGTTTTGTTTTTTCTGGACTCATGGCTGATGAGATTGTGAGTTTTCATAGCTAAAAACTTTCCTCTTAGAGAATTGCCCTAGCTGTATCCCAAGGGTTATAGTAAACTACATTTTCATTTTCACTTGATTCTAGGAACTTGTTTTAAAAGTTCCGATTTCTTCTGTTGTCCATTGGTCATTAACATTGTATTGTGCAATCTCCATATATTTGTGTAGTTTTTGTGGTTTTTCTTGCTATTGATTTCTAGTTGTAATGCATATATTTATATGCATTATATAGTATATATAATATAGTAATATTATATACTACAATAATATAATAACAACAAAGAGTATTTTAGAGAAAATTCCATGGGCTGCTAAGAAGACTGTATTCTGTATACATCAGCTAAATCTCTTTGATCCATGGTGTAGTTTAATAGAGCAGTTCCTCTAAAATGTGGAATTAAACACAGGTGCCTACTTTCTCCCATTGTCATGAAATCTCCCACCATTACTGTATCAGGACCTACTTGATCTTTTGTGTTTAGTAGTGCTCATCTTATGAAATTTGAAACCCTAGAATTTGGTGCATATTTACAATTGTTACATCTTTTTGATGACTTGTTCCTTTTATTAATATATAGTGACCTTCTTTAGCTCTTCTAATTTTTTTTTTGCTCATACAGTTTTTTTTTTTTTTTTGGTCTTTTCAAGACAGGGTCTCCCTGTAGCCCCAGCTGTCCTGGAACTCACTCTGTAGAACAGGCTGGCCTTGAACTCACAAAGATCTGCCTGCCTCTGCCTCCCAAGTGCTAGGATTAAAGGCGTGCGCCACCGTGCCTGGCACTCATAGCACTTTTATTGGTAATACTGCCAACAGAAACAACCCAAACATTTGTCCACAAGTGAACCCAGAGATAGTTTATGTTCCATATATCTATTAAAATAAATTAAGAATTGATACATACAGCAATGTGGATAGAAACACCTAAAAATATGATCCCATTTATATAAAAAATTTCTAGAAAATGTTAGTGGACAGTGATATAAGCAGTGGATGCTCAGGGAACCACAGGGGACATGGAATCCTGGGAGGGGGAGGGCGCAAAGCCCACATGTCTGCGGCTGAGATGGACTTGTTGTCTTTCCATGGTGGTAGTTTCCTGTATGTGTCCCAAACCAACCCTTGAACTATGTAGAGCTTATGTATATCAATCATGCCTCAACAAAAGCTTAAATTTTCATTGACATTCTGAACTCTTCCATCATATAAATATTTTTTTTAGGGAGGGAGGGAGGGTGGTTGGAGAGTGAACCTCCTCTCATGTATACTAAGCAAGCTTTCTTTCTACTGCTGAGCTATATCCCCAACCCATCATGCAAATATTTTCCATGTTTCTCTTTTATAGTAAACTAAGATTTAAATTAATGACATCCATCATCGTCTCTAAAACTTAGCTTCAAATAAAATATGCAAACAAAAATAACCCTAAAAATGTATTAGCAGCTTCTGACAATTAGCTCTGCCCTGTGAATACAAGGGTCAGGATCCCAGCAGCCAAAATGGTCCAGAGAAAAGGTCCATACACTCTGCCTTGGAGACAGATGACTTGCTGTTTCAGCTCTCAGACTTCAAGATTTGACTCCACTAATAATTCTTGCTTGTTTATGGTATCTGTAACCATAAGAAGACACTTTGTTCCATGGTCTATGCCATCCTTACAGATATCTGTGTGCATATGATCCATCATGGAGACATGGCAGCACTAAGGACTGTCCAGCAGCCCTCACTAAAATCTGGAAATAGCTGAGCTGGTTCGAACACAAAAATTTTAAAGGAAAGAGAAGAATCACTTCCTCCATCTAAAAAGACATAATTGATGGTTCCAGGAAATTAGAGTCCATTGTGGCGGGAGGCATGGTGGCCAGGGCTGGAGCAGAAAGCCAAAGTTCACATCTTGCAATGAGCACAGGAAGTCAAGAGAGAGATGATGGAGCCAGCCATCAAAGTCGAACGAAACCTGAATGGGGGAGTGGGAATTGAGAAAAAATGAACACACACACCTACACACGTATCACATACACACACACACACACACACACACACACACACACACACAAAAGGGATAGAGCTGGGAGAGGCGACCAGTTAATACTGGAGCCCCGAAGTTTATTTTTCAAGGCCTTTTATACAAACAAGATAAAAAGGACTTTTCTGCAAATTTCACATGTGGTAAAGGTACAGTAAAACTTTGTTTACATTTCAAGGACAATTTCAAAGGTATAGATAAACTTTGTTTTACATGCCAAAGACAGCCTCAAGAATAATTGCCTTGCCTGCAAGGACATTCCCTTCTACTGTATCACATCTGCTTGTACAGTATTAACCTATGCATGCCAAGAACTTGCTGAATTATAGAGGTCAATCTGAATTCACCAAGGCATTACTCATGCCAGCTCCTCACAGAGAGAGCTCTTCTAATTTTATTTTGATGTATACTTGATATCAAAGTAGCTCTGCCTTCTTGTTTTCAGTTTCTCTTTATTCCCTATCTTTTAGCTCTTAGTCTATGTATGTCTTTAACACTGAGGCATGTCTCTTGGGTCAGTAGAAAGTTGGGATTTACTTTTTTAATTCAGTCAACCAGTCTTTCATCTGTTCATTGGTCATGTGAGGTCTTTTTTTTGGGTTTTTTTGGTCTTTTTGAGATAGGGTCACCCTGTGGCTCTAGCTGTTCTGGAACTTGCTATGTAGACCAGGTTGGCCTTGAACTCACAGAGATCCACTTGCCTCTGCCTCCCAAGTACTGGGATTAAAGGTGTGCGCCATCATGGCCTGCATGAAGCCATTTTTATTTAAGGTTATTGAGAGATATTTACTAATTACTCTGGTCTCGTTGGCTGTCCTTCTGGTGGATTCTTGTTTGCCCTTCACGTGTCAAGGATTTGTTGACTTGCTGGGTGGGATGTGGTGGTTTCCTAGTCCTTTGTTCTTCCTTTCCTTTCATGAAATTGATTCTTCCTGTCTCTTGTGATTAAGATGATGATTTTTCTTCCTCTTCTGTTTATAATCTTTCAAGTATCTCCTGCAGTGTGTCTCATGCAGTGTTAGGCTAGTGACCATGAGCTGCCTAACTTTGTATGTGTTTTTTTAGGGTGTGGGGTGGGGTGGATCTTTTTGAGACAAGGGGGGTCTTTTTGAGACAGGGTCACCCTGTAGCCCCAGCTGTCCTGAACTCAACTACTATGTAGACCAGGCTGACCTTGAGCTCACAAAGATCCACCTGCCTCTGCCTCCTGAGTGCTGGGATTAAAGGTGTTTGCTACCACACCTGCCAGTGCATTTCTTAAAATTTATTTCTCCATCAACTTTAAAAGATGGCTTTGCTATATATAGCACTCTTCTTGGGCAATTCTTTACCCCAGGGATTTGGAATATGTCATTTAACGCTTTTCTGGCTTTTGGGGTTGCCAGTAGGAGATCTATGTTATTCTGATGCTTCTGCCTTGTTATGTTACTTGGCTTTTCCTCCTTACAGCATTTAATATAATTTGTTTTCCCTTGTAATCTTTAAAAATTGATTACTTAAGATGGGCGTGGTGGCGCACGCCTTAATCCTAGCACTTGGGAGGCAGAGGCAGGCGGATCTTTGAGAGTTCAAGGCCAGCCTGGTCTACAGAGCCAGTTCCAGGACAGCTGGGGCTGCAGGGAGACCCTGTCTCGAAAAGACCAAAAAAAAAAAAATTGATTAATTAATTTTTGTTTTATTGTTTTTTTTTTAGATAGGGTCTTCCTGTAGTCTCAGCTGGCCAGGAACTTGCTTTGTAGACTTTGTAGACCAGGCTGGACTTTTTCTCACAGAAATCTGCCTGCTTTAGCCCATGAGTGCCTGTCTCTCAAGTGCTGGTATTAAAGATGTGCTCTACTATGTTCGATTATTTTCTGTTTTTGACAACTTGACTATAATATGTCATAGAGATATCTTCTCCGGTCATGTCTGTCTGAAGGTTTTAAAGATCTTTTACTGGGGCTGAAGAGATGGCTCAGGGGTTAAGGCCACTTACTGCTCAGTCATAAGGACAATGTTCAGATCCCAACATCTATGTTGGAGAGCTCACAGATACCTGTAATTCCAGCTCTAAGGTGCCTTCTAGCTGTTAGAGAACCTACCTACACTCACAGAGACACACACATATGCACATGCACACACAATAAATTTTTTAAATTAATGTCTTTTTCTATAGATTTCCTAAAATTTCTGCTTTGATTTCATTGGCTAGATTCTCTATGCTTTTAGTAGTATTTTTCTTGGCTCCTTGAATCCTGTGGGTTTTAAGGTTTGGTCTCTTGATTGTATCCCAGGGTTCTTTGGACATTGTGTTATGTTTGTCTTTACTTTTTCCATTATTGAGTTTGAATGTAGTAACTCATCGGTTTTCACTCCATCCCAGTATTCTTTCTTCTGCTTGGCTGAGTCTGTTGGTAAAGCATTCTACTTTTAGTGATTCATTAGGTTTTTTAATTTCTTTTTTTTTTCTTCAAAATTCTAATTTCCTTGCTGAATTTTTCTTTCATGTTGCCAACTTTCTCATTTATATTGCTGATTTTCTTGTGTATTTTGCTAATTTTTCTAACAAGGTCCTGGATTGAATGAATGTTTGTATTGTACGTTCTTTTGGTACAAGGATCATGTTTACCAGAAAACTTTTGAAATATTCATCTGAGACTTACTAATTTCTATATCTTACATTCATTAAGTGAGGAGTTAGGGTCTTCTGGAGGAATCCTGTTGCTTTCTCTTTCACGGTTTGTATGTGTGTGTGTGTGTGTGTGTGTGTGTGTTGCTATTTGCACATATATTGGTTTGGATATCTGTTTTGTAATGAGTGGTTTTCTTACCATGCATCCTATGTTGGCCTGTTCAACCCAGTGAGGAGAAGCAAACTGGTGTATCAGCAACAACAAACCTTGTAAGATACAGAGGTACACTTAACATCAATACAGCCACTAAAATAACCATGAAACTGAAAGTGGCAAGACTGCTTGTACTTAGTATTGTCACCTTGACACAAGCTAGAGACACCTAGGAAGAGGGAATCTCAATTGAGGAATTTCCTCCATCAGACTGACCTGTGACTGTGTCTGTGAGGCATTTTCTTTTTTTTAATTCTTTTTTTTTGTTTGGATCTTTTTGAGTCAGGGTCTCCCTGTAGCCCCAGCTGGCCTGGAACTCGCTCTGTAGACCAGGCTGGCCTTGACCTCACAAAAATCCACCTGCCTCTTGTCTCCTAAGTGCTAGGATTAAGAGCATGCGCCACGCCTGGCTGAGGCATTTTCTTAACTAGTAATTGATGCAAGAGGGATCAGCCCACCTGTCCCTGGGCAGGTGGGCCTGGACTGTCTAAGGATGGTAACTGAGCAATTCAGGGGAAGCAAGTCAGTAAGCAACATTCCTCCATGGTCTCTGCTTCACTTCCTGTCTCCAGATTCCTGCCTTGAGCTTCTGTCCTGACTTTTCTTAGTTACAGACTGTGACACTGAAATATAAGCTAAGCATCCTTCCCTCCCCAAGTTGCTTTTGGTCAGTGTTTTATCATAGCATAAAGCAAACTCCAGCAATGCTGAAGAATGCACTGTAAATAGTTATTTAAAGCGTGGAAATAGCAAACACAGGAGAAAGGGAGGAAGACAGGCACAGGGAAAAGGGAAGAGCAGCAAGATCAGGGAGAAAGGAAAACCAAAAGTGATTTAAGAAATAATAAAAAAATAAAAAAAGAATAACCATGAAACTGCTCAGGTTGTCAAGGTTATGTGTATCACAAAAGCCATCCAGCCATCAGGTATCTGAACCATGTCACTTTAAAGAAACACTTGTTTTTTTGGTGTTTTTGTTTTTTTGATGTTTTTGAGACAGGGTCTTCCTGTATGCAGCCTCAGCTGTCCTGGAACTCACTATGTAGACCAGGCTGGCGTTGTTCACATCACAGAGATCCTCCTGCCTCTGCTTCCCAAGTGCTGGTAATTCAGGCATGCACCACCACGCCCAGCCATTCTGCTGTTTTAATGATGGAGTTGGTAGGTAGTGGGTCTGGACCCAGGGTGAGTAGCTTAAAAGGATTGATAAATTTTTGCTGCACTTGCTTAAAATGCAGAGTTTAGTGTAGACTCTCTAGTCATCAAACATCTCTAGATGAACAGAGCACCAAGCATGCACCACCAAACTTACAGAATGTGTGATTGGCGTGACCTATACATGAGCGCCCCCTGCCCCATTGTGATGATCTTCAGGAAGAGGAAGGGCAGAAGAAAAAGGTACTCTGGAAGAAACAAACACATGTGGCACAGGAGTAAATACAGCATAACATAAATCCTGCTAAACATAGAGGGGATTTTTTTGTTGCTTTTTTTGTTTTTTTTTTATTTTTGTTTTTAGGAATCAGGGAAAGAAAAAAGAAAGAAAAAATGAAAGGAAGGGCTGGGATTGGAGCTTCTTTCTGGAAATTGGAGACTGTCTGTGATATGAGTAGGAGGGTCAGAAGGATGTGGACTTCCATCCTTCCTAGGGTGTGATTGCTGAGTCTGCTTTTGATAAGTTTTCTGATGTACATCAGACCTGTATGGTACTTTTTCTTTTTTGTGTGTCAGGAGCCTCTACTGGCTATACTTAGCTTTTGATTATGTGGGCTGCATAGATTTTCCCACTCTCCTAAGTCTCCCCAGACTGATCCAGCCAGGGCAGTTAATGTTTTAGCTGTGGGGTATCCCCCCAAGAGCATTGGGAGTGTGGGAAGCAATCACAGCCCTGAGATCAGAACAGGCAGAGAACCTGTCTTCATACTTTCACAACTTCCTGGGTGTCAAGCACATTGCTACAGGAGTGCTGCTGTAGGAAGTTCAGAGTTCTCAGGCTCTACTTCAGTGAAAGACAGTTGGCTTCAGAATTAGATGCACTTGCTGGCTTCAGGCCACCTCGCCCGGTGTAAAGTTTATTTTATATCATGTCATTACCAGCTCTGTTCTTGAGTACCATGAGCATCTCTAGATGCTGAGCTCTCTACTCGCACTGAGTGAGCCAATTCCTAGTAGTTTAAAAAAATTTATTTACCTGACTGTGTATACAACTGCTTAAGTCTGTGGTTAGGTCCAAGTTGCTTCTCTCCTACCACGTGTATTCTAAGTTTCAAATTTAGGTCTTAGCCTTTATAAGTGCCTTCAGTATTCAGCCATCTTCTTGGCCTTCCTAATTCAATTTATTAGGAATTGAATAGACTGTGTTTGTAAACAGCTGCTCACTGTCCCAAATTTGGGATATTTCCATTCAGCTATGGAAAATATGTCAGTTTATCAAAACTCATGCCCTGTAGGATTTGCAGTTCCAAATTCAAATCCAGTTCTATGAGATGTGTGATAGCTCCACAGGAGCCATGGCTTACACCCTCATGGTTTTGCTTTCACAGGTTCTGTTGAAGGCTTTCATAGCAAATCTGAAGTCAAATTCTCCCACTGTCCGGCGGACAGCAGCTAGCTCAGCAGTGAGCATCTGCCAGCACTCCCGGAGGACACAGTACTTCTACAACTGGCTCCTCAATGTGCTCCTAGGTAAGTGAGGGGAAGGTGTAGGTGACCCATTCTTTCAAACCACATAGTCCCCAGACATCTGGACCAGGCCATTTGTAGCTGCTCACTGCTAAATGTGAATTGCTTATGGGATACTACAAGCCCATATGTCATCTTTGCAACTTAGTGGCAGCTATACTCAAGGACACCTTCCTGGCCTAGCCCTCTATTCATGAGGCCAGGTTGTACCTTAGCTCCCTGTAGGTACTCTCTGGAAACTGACAGTTTCTCCTTTATTTTGAGTGGCTATTGAAATTGACACTGGCAAATGCTGCTTCAATGAGCATGTGGACATTTGATAAAACTTTCTGACTTTCAGATGCATTCCCACTCCTGTAAGTCCTGCCAAACTAAGGACATGGTTGTCCTGCAAAGCTACTCTTTGAGCTGGGCACATAGCCTGATTTTTCCTATTAGTTGTGCCATCCTTACAGGAAGGTTCTTTTTTTTTTTAATTTTTTATTTATTTTGTATGTGTATGAATGTACTGTCTTCATGTAGGTCTGTGCACCTGTGTCATGCAGTGCCATGGAGGTCAGAGGAGGGCGTCGGATTCCCCTGGAACTGGAGTTAAAGACGGTTCTCAGCTGCCATGTGGGTGCTGGGGATCAAACCCAGGTCCTCTGCAAGAGCAGTCAACACTCTTAACCGCTAGGCCATCTCTCCAGCCCCACAGGAAGGTTCTTATGGTAGACTCCCCATTTTACAAGTGTGCATTGGTCTCTGAGCAGTGGATTGTGTGTTCAGTCCCTTGGCTGCCTTTGCAGGTCTTATGGTTCCTGTAGAAGAAGAACATTCCACTCTCCTGATCCTTGGTGTGCTGCTCACATTGAGGTATCTAGTGCCCTTGCTCCAGCAGCAGGTCAAGGATACAAGCCTAAAAGGCAGCTTTGGAGTAACACGGAAAGAACTGGAAGTCTCTCCCTCTGCAGAGCAGCTTGTCCAGGTAGGGATGACTCACCCTGCACTTAAATGAGAAATACGTAAAGACCTAATTCATCTTGGTGTGAATCAGAGAGTTCATGGTTCATAAGGTAGGTATGTGACAGGACTGTTTGGTTTCCTACTTGGGATTGGCCTATGATTTCTTGAGTAATGTAGTTACTGTTTCTTAAGCCCCTCAGATTCTACCTCGCAGAGACCACTGTTAGCCCATTTCTAAAACTAGGGACTGCAAAAATATGCTTATCCATTCAGTAAATACTGGTGGAGTGCTTATAATGTGCTTGGCACTGGATGCTGCTGCAGTTGCAGGGGTGAGCATTGCTGGGATCAGTGTCTGCTCTTTGGACCCATGGTCTGGCACACTTAGTATCACTAAGCACCCATGGGCAAAATACAGATCCTTATAGCCAGCAGGAACTCAGTTTGCTCCTCATGTATGTTTTTTGAGAAAAAAAAAAATTGTTTGAAGATATATTGACCCCCCCCAAAAAAAACCAGCAAGATTCATAAAGCATTTGTAATCTAATTATGAAGCAAATATTGACTAATTAATTTTATCTTAATTTTATATATATAGTTTTTTTAAAATAAATTATTCTTTTTTTAATTTTTTTTTTTTATTTTGTATGTGCTTGAATGTACTGTCTGCATGTAGGTCTGTGCACCCGTGTCGTGCAATGCTGCAGAGGTCAGAAGAGGGCATCAGATTCCCCTCGAACTGGAGTTAAAGACAGTTCTCAGCCGCCATGTGGGTGCTGGGGATCAAACCCGGGTCCTCTGCAAGAGCAGTCAGCACTCTTAACCGCTAGGCCATCTCTCCAGCCCCATATATAGGTGTTTTGCATGCATGTATATAAAGGCATCTATGTCATGCAGTACCCACAGGCTAGAAGAGATTGTAATATCTCCTAGAACTGGAGCCATTTCTCCAGTCCCAGAATATTGGCTAATTATTTTAATCTTCAATATTTATTTATTTATTTTCATTTATTTATTTATTTATGTTTGAGACAGGGTTTTCCTGTACCCCCAGCTGGCCTCAAGCTCACTATATAAACCAGGCTGGCCTTGAACTCACAGAAATCCACCTGCCTCTGTCCCCTACCCCCTGCTATTTATTTTTATTTTATGTGTATGAGTGCATTGCCTGCATATGTGTAAGTGCACCCCTGTACAGTGCCCAGGGAGAGCAGAAGAGGGTGTTGGATATCCTAGAATGGGAGCTATAGACAGTTGTTAGCCACCATGTGGGTGCTGGGAACCAAACCTGGGTCCTCTACAATAACAGCCAGTGCTCTTAACCATGAGCCATTTCTCCAGCCCCATATTGACTAATTTTAAGCAAGTAATAGAATGTAATTAAGAGTCTTTTTGCTGGGTGTGGTGGTGCACGCCTCTAATCCTAGTGCTCCGGAGGCAGAGGTAGGCAAATCACTGTGAGTTCAAGGCCAGCCTAGTCTACATAGTGAGTTCCAGGCCCGCTAGGACTACAGAGAGACCCTCTCTTAAAAAAACAAAACACAGCACAACAAAACAAAAAATCTTTTTCATTATTTCCTTTGGAACATTGACCTCTTTTTAAACTATTCACAGTAGAACATGGTGTCCTGATACTGTATTCTCTTTACTCTGAAGGTGAGGCAGGAGGATCAGGAATTCAAGGTCATTCTCAGCTAAATGGAGCTAGAGACCTACCTGAGCTACATGAAACCTTGTCTTCAACAAAGTGGAGTGCCAACTTCCCATTAGGATTTGTGTTACTTAGAATCATATAAATGTGGTAAATATGCTCCTCTGGAAGCAGCATGTTGTTGCCAGTGTAGGAGGGAAAAAAAAAAGGTGAAGGGAGCTGGGTGCTTGGTTTGCTCCTCACTCCTGAGGAGACAAGAGATGCTTTGTTCAGAACAGATGTTTCTAGAGCTATTTACCTTAAATAAGGTTCACAATTATCTTCCACAAGGGACCAGAGAGGTAAGTATGTTAAGATTTGCAGGCCAGGGGCTGTAGAGATAGCCTAGTGGTTAAAGCACCGACTGCTCTTGCAGAGGACCCGGGTTCGATCCCCAGCACCCACATGGCGGCTAAGAACCGTCTGTAACTCTAATTGCAAGAGAACTCCAGTTCCAGGGGAATCCGAGACCCTCTTCTGACCTCCGCAGCATTGCATGACATGGGTGCACAAACCTACATGCAGACAGTACATTCATACACATACAAAAATAAATAAAATAAAAAAAAAAAAGATTTGCAGGCTAAGCCGGTCGTGGTGGCGCATGCCTTTAATCCTAGCACTTGGGAGGCAGAGGGAGGCAGATCTCTGTGAGTTCAAGGCCAGCCTGGTCTACAAAGCAAGTTCCAGGCCAGCTGAGACTAAAAAGGAGACCCTGTCTCAAAAAGACCAAAAAAAAAAAGATTTGCAGGCCAGACCATCTTCATTGTATTTCCTCTAGTGTAGAGTGAAAGCACCTACACATAGTCCTTGAATGTGGCCACATTCCAACAAGACTTCATATACAAAAGCAGGTACAGAATGGAGGCCTAGTAGAGTATACCTATGATCCCAGCATGTGGGATGCTGAGACAGGAAGTTGAGTTCAGCGGGTGCCTAGGCTATAGAAGAAGTCATGGTGGCGCACACCTTTAATCCTAGCGCTCTTGAGAGGCAGAGGCAGGCGGATCTCTGTGAGTTCAAGGTCAGCCTGGTCTACAGAGTGAGCTATAGGCCAGCTGGGACTAAAGGGAGACCCTGTCTCAAAAAAAAAAAAAAAAAAAAAATTTCAGACTCCCATAGCTACACAGTGACACCGTGTTTCAAAAAAACAAACAAATAAACAAAAAACAAAAAAAAAACCCTTAAAACCTGAGGTGTTAGGGGTTGTGGCTTAGTGTTTAAGAGTGCTGGCAGTGGACCCGGGGTTCAGTTCCCAGCATCCATGTGACAGCTAACAACTCTCCCTTACTCCAGTTCCAAAGTATCCCAACACCCTCTTCTGGCCTCCATGGGCATTGCATGACATTGGTGCCCTCGCATACATGTAAGCAAAGCACTCATAAAATAAAAATAAATCAGTCAAAAAATATCTTTAAGAAGCTGGAGAGATGGCCTAGCGGTTTAGAGCACTGACTGCTCTTGCAGAGGACCCAGGTTCGATCCCCAGCAGCCACATGGCGGCTGAGAACTGTCTTTAACTCCAGTTCAGGGGAATCCAACACCCTCTTCTGATCTCCAAGGCATTGCATGACAGGGTGCACAAACCTACATGCAGACAGTACATTCATACACATAAATTATTTATTAAAAAATATCTTTTAAGGTAAATCTCTAAAGACTGTACTTTAAGGGATCATTTCTATAGTATGTTACTAGAGAGGTTTCTCTGACTATGTAGAATACCAGAAACCATGAGGAGGAGAAGTAGAAAAAAAAAAGAAAGAAAAGAAAAAAAAAATCTCTAAAAACCCAAAGTGGAGGGTGAGAAGGGGGTGCAGGTGAGGTCTGGTCTGTGGCCAGCAGTCTACCTGTCAGGAGTGAGGGATGTGTGGAGGTTGCTGAAGATGAGACTTCGGCGGCTTCCTGGAAGGCGTTAACTCCTCATTTTATATGCTTTCCCATGGATGTCCAGAAATGAAAAATGTGCCTTACTCTTAGCTCACTGGTGGTAAGAGCACCAAACTTAGCAAATAAAAATTCAAGATGCCAGCAATACATGAATTTCAGATAAATACTGATTTTACAAGTATGTTAGAATTGCCTAGGACATGCTTATAGTGCAACATGTGTTACCTAAAATTCTCATTTAACCCTATGTTTTGTTTTGTTTTTTCTTCTGGAAACTTGAAAGGGAAAACTAATAAGGACATTTTGTTTATACAGTATAATGTAGTATGCAAGTCACTGATAAAATTTGACTTATGTCTTTTTAGTTTTCTGGCTAGTTTCTTCCTGGCATTCATTCAGAACCTACCTTCACCTCAGTGTCTGTTGGGAGATCTCAGTTAAAATACTGCTGTTCTGGAGGAGGTGCTCTGTTGACTTCCAAGGAATGAATTTATCTGAAAAGAATCATGGGAATTTAGAAAACAGTGTGGACAGTAATGGCCACACTTGTGGCAACTTTGGCAACAAAGGCCAATGACAGAAAGTGAAGTCTAAAGTTTTAAAGGTAACTGACCTATGTTTCTGCTCCTAGGTTTATGAGCTGACTTTGCATCACACACAGCACCAAGACCACAATGTGGTAACCGGGGCACTCGAGCTCTTGCAACAGCTCTTCCGGACTCCCCCGCCAGAGCTGCTGCAAGCACTGACCACACCAGGTGGTCTCAGGCAGCTCACTGTGGTTCAAGAGGAGGCCCGGGGCCGAGGCCGCAGCGGGAGCATTGTGGAACTAATAGGTGTGTTCTTGGCAGAGTCTGTTGACTGCGGTACTGTTTCTTCCCTCCTGTTCCCTTGCAGAGCCATATTGTGCTGAGCTATCCATGCCTAAATTCCTTGCCCAGGCATACAATGGAGGCATCTTCTTTTTGCAAATAAAACTGCAGTTTAGAAAGCTAGATGCTAGAGCGAGGCCCAACTGTTAGACCTGTTTTCCTGACTTTCTCTGACTTGACTACTCCACCTGGCATTGCAGGTGTAGTGAAATAAAAATATTAGGCAAAGTATTTTAGGACTCCTTTATTTGTTTGCCAGAGGTGAATATTTATGTCCTTGTTGGGAGTTTTGTGTTCCTTTCTTCTCTCCAGATCCCAACTTTAGAAAATCCATTCCATTCTAACTCCTTATAGACGCCTGCCTGGCCTGACTATTGTTCTTGATGCTCATAGAATTTGGACTCTGGAGTAGGCAGTGGGGCCCTGCCCTGTCTAGCCTGAGATGTTCTTGGTGAGTGGGGCAGATGGGAATCACAGCCTCTGGAAGTGGCCTGGCACTCAGCAGGCTTTGATGGATTCGTTGGAGCCTGGGCTAGCCATAGCTGCTGCAGTATGGACACTATGCAGCCTTTACTCACTGTGGCAGCAAACTAGGGATAGTGCCTAGAAGTCGATTATAGCCTCATAAATGTGTTTGCCTGAGCCATGAGCAAAATGTCTATTGTCCTTTGCATTGTCTACAACTAATGAAGACAAATATTCATAACTAATGACCATGTTCAATGATAGCTTGCATATGACTGCTAGTTGACAAATAAGCTGCTATCTCATAATTTTAATTTGACCTTTTTCTTTTCTTTTGGTCTCTTTGAGACAGGGTCTCCCTTTAGTCCCAGCTGGCCTGGAGCTCACTATTGTAGACCAGGCTGGCCTTGAATTCACAGAGACCCACCTGCCTCTGCCTCCTGAGTGCTGGGATTAAAGGTGTGTGCCACCATGCCCAGCCAAAGATGGTTCTTAGCTGCCATGTAGGTGCTGGGAATCCAAACCAGGTCCTCTGCAAGAGCAGTCAGTGCTCTTAACCACTGAACATCTCTCCAGCCCTAATTTGACCTTTAAAATGCAATTTCTCTGAGTTCTTTTGAAATTTCAGTTATATCCTTAGAACTATGTATTTGAATATTATTATAATTTTCATATTGAAATTAAAGTCTTGAAACCACGGTGTTTAAGCATTTCCTGTGGAACTAAGCTCCATATTCCTCCTAATTTTGGGATTTGAATCTAGCTTTTTGAGGATTTTAAAATATCTTACAGATTTTAGCAGCTTGTTATCTTACTTTTATCTGTCACTTTGTGATTTACAGCTGGAGGGGGTTCTTCGTGCAGCCCTGTCCTTTCAAGAAAACAAAAAGGTGATTATTTCAGAAGTCTGAGTCTTGGGTTGATCAGACTACTGTTTCTGTGATTCCGTAATGCATTGGACTCTGTCTATATATTTTCCCTGGGAGAGTGACTATCATTGTGATAGCCAGGCCTGAAGCTGCGTCATGTGAAAATTGTTTCGGTATCTAAATTGTTCATCGTAAATTCTAATGTTTTATGTCATAAGTTAGCAAACTTTTTCTGTAAAGTACCAGAGAGCAATTATTTTAACCTTGTGTGCTGCAAGGTTTCTTGCAGTTGTTCTACTCTACCCTGTGGCCCCAAAACAGCAAAGATAATATGTGAACTGCTGGGTCTAGCTCTTCCAGTAAAGTCTTAACTGGCCTGTTTTAGAGAATGTGCTACTATGTTTTATGAAGGTAACTTCTTTTAATAAATTTTATTTAATATTAAGAATATTAAATAGCTTCATTTGTTTGGTTAATCATTTCATTTAGGCCTGACTATCAATTTTTCAGCCATGTTGTATTTATCAATATGTTGTAATAGGTGTAAGTGGAAGTGTCGCTGCTCTAACATGGTAGCTCTGTACACATTACCCCTTTTGCAGCAGTGTCGGTCTTTTCCTTTTCCATCATGGATTTCCACAGGAAAGCATTACTATCGTTTTTTTGGGGGGTTTTGTTTTAATTTTGAAATCTTAAAAGATGAATTATTTTTATTTTTATTTGGTGTATGGCATTGGATCCCCAGGAATTGAGCTGCCTAGTATGGGTGCTGGAAACCAAACTTGGGTTCTCTGCAAGTGTAGTATGCACTCCTCCTTAACTGCTGAGCCATCTCTCCAGCCCCCAAAGATTTTTATTTATTTATTTATTTGCTTATTTATTTATTTTGGTATTTTTGAGACATGGTCTCCTTGTAGTCCCAGCTGGCCTGGAACTTACTACGTAGACCAGGCTGGCCTTGAACTCACAGAGATATGCCTGTCTCTGCCTCTCGAGTGCTGGGATTAAAGGGATGTGACACCATGCCCAGCTATTATTTTAATTTTATCTGTATATGTGTATTGCCTGCATGTATGTAAGCGCACCTGTGTTTTGTAATGCCTGCAGAAGACAGAAGAGGGTATTGGATCACCTGGAACTGGAGTTATGGAGGGTTGTTAACTGCTATATGAGTTAGTGCTGGGGACTGAACCTGGGTCTTCTCCAAGAACATCCAGTGCTCTTAACTGCTGAGCCATCTTTCAAGCTCCCAAAGATTATTTTTATCTGTGTCATGATTTGAGTGTTTGATAGCTTAAAATCAAATATTTGCAATATTAAATTTTTATTTTTATTTTATTTTATATTTTTGAGACAGGGTCTTCTTATAGCTCCAGTTGGCCCGGAACTCACTGTGTAAAACAGGATAGCCTTGAACTCACAGATCTACCTGCCTCTGCCTCCTGATTGCTGGGATTAAAAAATAATTTAATATGCCAGGCTCCACCATGCCTGGCATATTAAATTATTATTATTTTTTAGTCTCCCTATGTAACCCAACCTTTGAATAAGATCTTAACAGGAATAGCACTCTAGTTTACATTGAATTAAGTGAACAGTTGTTTAAAGAATTTAGATTCAGGGCTGGAGAGATGGCTTAGTGGTTAAGAGCGCCGACCGCTCTTACAGAGGACACGGGTTCGATCCCCAGCACCCACATGGCAGCTGAGAACCGTCTGAAACCCCAATTCCAGGAGAACTCCAGTTCCAGGGGAATCCAACACCCTCTTCTGAATTCCGCAGCATTGCACGACACAGGGTGCACAAACCTACATGCAGATGGTACATTCATACACATACAGAAATAAAAAAAAATTTAAAAAATATATTAAAAAAAAATTTTAGATTCAGTAGCCTTTGGGAGTTAGATGTCACCTAGAGGCTAAGGTGGGAATTGCTTGTGCTTAGGACTCCCACCATTGGCCTGGTGCTTTGTAGCAAGACCTCATTACTTAAAAAGAAAGCTGGACATTAGAGTCATTAGAGTATAGGATACTTAATCATATCTGAAATTTTATTTTTATTTATTTTTTTCATTTTTTTTTTCCCTTTATTTGTTCAAGTCTGAAATTTTAGAGAGGCAATGCAATTACTTAATGGCCAGAAAGATTCTAGGGAATGTTAGTCTCTGTTTTTGAACTAGAACAGGTCTTTGGACACTTGATAAATATACTTTGTTAACTTGTTCCATAATCACTTTGTGCAGAGAGGATGAAAAAAGTGGCATTGTTGAGATGAGCTCCTTGTTTGAGATGAGTCATTTCCTTGATATTTTATTGATTTTTAAAAAATAATTTAGAACTATGACTTTTAGACTTTTTTGTTTTACCTGTAAGATTCTTCTGTTCAAATGTAGTCTGCCAGATCCAAGGTAGATCAAAGCAGAGCTGTGATAAGTGAGGCCTGAGGTGGCCAGGGTTCTCCCTTGACCAAATCCTTCTTTCACACCTTTAAGGAATCTGCCCTGGAGAGCTTTCATTAAGATCCATCGGCCTTTAATCCCAACACTCAGGAGGCGTAGGCAGTCAGATCTCTGTGAGTTCAAGGCCATTTTGATCTACATAACAAGTTCCAGGCCAGCTGGGGCTATAGGGAGAGCCTGTCTCAAAAAGACCCCCCCCCAAAAAAAAAAAGATACAAATTCACTGCTCTTGAATTATATTTTTCTTTTACATGTGAGAGCATTTTCTTTGCATGTATAGAAGTGCAGTCAGTTGTGCAGTGCTGTCAGAGGACAGAAGAAGGTGTCAGATCCCCTGGAATGGAGTTATGGTCAGTTGTTAGCCCTCATGTGGGTACTGGGAACTGAACTTGAATCTTCTACAAGAGTACTAAGTGCTCTTAACCACAGAGCCATCTCTTTAGTTTCTCAAACTACATGTTTTGTTAATGAAATGCTGTTAGTATTTATGACAAGTTGTTGTGATAATTTTGCCTAGATTTGGGTTATCTTGTACCTTTAATGTTATATCATGGGAGTTACCAGCATTTTTTGACTTAATATTTGAATAGCAGTAACATTAGAAACTGGAAATTGCCAGTAGTCAGATAGTATCTATTTTAATTTTTCTTCACTGTGACCAAAGACCCGACAGCATATGGGGAAAGATTTGCTTTAGTTCCCAGTTTCAGGTATCTCAGTCCATCCTGGTGAGGCAGCCATGGTAGAGCAGAGCCATCTCTCCGAAACAATCTAAACCAGAAGGTTTAAGTTACTTGATGTATAGTTTGAGGGTCCTGTCTTTCATATATATTTTTTTTCACAATATTCTAAACACAGTGATCTGCATTCTCTAACATTAGCAAAGTCTAAAATATATTATGAATAAACTGAACCAAGTAAATTAAATACATGTATGATTTGCAATTTAGAATGTATATTTAATTTTTAAAACCCTTATTTCTAGCAAAATTAGACAGTTTGCTTTTTTATTTACTAGGCAAAGTGCTTGTAGGGGAGGATGAAGCCTTGGAAGATGACTCGGAATCGAGGTCTGATGTCAGCAGCTCAGCTTTCGCAGGTAGTCGGCACCCATCAACTGCCAGGCTTCCTTTACTGTCCACCATCTTTTGACTCCTTTCTGTACCTCAGCCTGCAGAAGGCACAGGGGACTGGGGCATCCTGCTCACAAAGTAGGCAATACAGCTCAGCTTTTTTTTGTTTTGTTTTGGTCTTTTTGGGATAGGGTCTCCCTGTAGCCCCAGCTGTCCTCTCCTTGAACTTGCTATGTAGACCAGGCTAGCCTTGAACTCACACAGATCTGCCTGCCTCTGTCTCCCAAGTGCTGGGATTAAAGGCGTGTCCCACCACACCTAGCTAATTCAGCTATTTTTATAATGTTCACTCTGAAATGTGACTGCATTTTCTTTGTTTTAGGCTATTTAAAAGTTGGTTAACATCCTTAAGCATGTCTTTTTGATAGGGGATGGTAGGTAGAAGTGTCTTATGAATTACATGAATCATGATGAGGGGAATTTGTTGAAAAGCTGTCTATGGGTATTTTAACTTGAAAGAATGTACTTTTGTTTACAGGTAGTTATTTAAGATTATTTGTTTATTTATCAAACACGAGTATTACCATAAGTCACTAATAATTAGGTAAATGCTGGTAGCTTTGGGTATGTAATCCTGACTAAAACAATATTTTTAGATAAATGAAAACAAGGCCAAGATATATATTTTTTAATTTTATTTATTTTCATATATGTATGAATGTACTGTCTGCATGTAGGTTGGTGCACCCATGTCGTGCAATGCCGCGGAGATCAGAAGAGGGCGTCGGATTCCCCAGGAACTGGAGTTACAGACAGTTCTCAGCTGCCATGTGGGTGCTGGGGATCGAACCTGGGTCCTCTGCAAGAGCAGTCGGCACTCTTAACTGCTAGGCCATCTCTCCAGCCCCCAAGGCCAAGATATTTGGAAGAAAAACTTGAATAATACTAGAATTTATTTTTTAAAATAAAAATGGATTTTCCTCCCTCATAACAAAATGAAAAAGTTAGCACAACAAAAACAATAAAGCCCTTAAGTACCCATTTACCAGTTGCTCCAGCAGGGGCTGGTGCTTGAAGCTTGATGTTCATGTTTTTTGTTTGTTTTGTTTTATTTTGTCTTTTTGGGACAAGATCTCCCTGTAGCCCCAGCTGGCATGGAACTCACTACATAGATCAGGCTGGCGTTGGTCTTACAAAGATCTGACTGCTTTTGTCTCCTGAATGCTGGGATTAAAGGTGTTTATCACCATACCTGGCTGGTGTTAATCTTTTCAAAGTGATTTTGATCTTATATATTATTTGTCTTTTAAGTGGGAATTTCGAAACTGAATTAGGAAAATGTGGTGTATATTATCATGTAGGAGAATACAACTGGAGTAGAGACCAGGCCTTGGGAGAAGGCAGACCCACCTCAAAGAGATGTACTTTTTCACTGCTTGTTTAGCATTCCTGGGCATTCTTTTGTGTCCATGCCCACACTGCCTCTGAGTTACACTCATCTGTGTGTTGCTCTAAAGTTGCATGAGAACTTGAACTTGGGTTTTTATGATGGAACACCATTTGAGAATATTTGTAACTTTAGAGAGTCTCCTTGGTAAAATGAGTTCAGTTTGCTGGTAGCTCTTATTTTCACTGTACTCCACTCTCTTTTGTTGTTAAAACATTGAATACAGAGAACTTTTTGACATTTTGAACACTTTTGATTTTCTCACCTGTTTCCTCTGGCCATTTGACAAGTTACTTTTTCTGTGTCTTTAGCCTCTGTGAAGAGTGAAATTGGTGGAGAGTTAGCTGCTGCTTCGGGTGTCACCACTCCTGCATCTGTAGGTCACGACATCATCACCGAGCAGCCACGGTCCCAGAACACACTTCAGGCAGACTCTGTGGATCTGTCAGGCTGTGATTTGACCAGTGCTGCCACTGATGGGGATGAGGAGGATATCTTGAGCCACAGCTCTAGCCAGATCAGTGCTGTCCCATCAGACCCTGCCATGGACCTGAATGATGGAACCCAGGCATCCTCACCCATCAGTGACAGCTCTCAGACTACCACTGAAGGGCCTGATTCAGCTGTGACTCCTTCTGACAGTTCTGAAATTGTAAGTGGGGAAAAGGTGCCCTATTCTTTTGCAGAATCTGTCCTCCTCCTGAGCTCCTTCCTGGAGGTCCAGGTCCTGCTTTTCCCTCTTCCTTACTCCACCAGTAACAGCAAAGATCATCAGCTCAGATCATTAATAGAGAAGTTAGGTTATCTTAGACCTTCTGAAAGAAAATAGCCTAGTATCTTTTACATTGACCCATATGGTACAAGTGTATTCTCAGTTGTAGAGTTTTAATGCTTCCTTATCTGTTTTTGTTTTGTATTTTTGAGACAGGGTCCCAGCCCAGACTAGCCTCATAATTGAGATCTGCCTGCACCAGCCTCTGACTGTTGAGATTGTGGGTGCGAACCACACCTAATGTGTACTAGGAGTTTTATCATCATCATTTCCTTCTCTTCACATACCCTCCTATTACAAATATTTTTTTAATAATTTTTTTAAATTTTTTATTTATTTTGGTATGTGTATGAATGTACTGTCCGCATGCAGGGGTGTGTTTTAAAAAATATTTATTATTTTTGCCAGGCATGGTGGCGCGCGCCTTTAATCCTAGCACTTGGGAGGCAGAGGCAGGCGGATCTTTGTGAGTTCAAGGCCAGCCTGGTCTACAGAGCGAATTCTAGGACAGCTGGGGCTACAGGGAGACCCTGTCTCTAAAAGACAAAAAAAAATTATTATTTTTATATATATGAATATATTGCCTGACTGCATGTAAGCCCACCTGTTGTCCAATGCCTGTGGAGTCAGAAGAAGGCATCAGATCCCCTGGAACTGGAATTACATACAGTTGTGAGCCATCATGTGGATGCTGGGAATTGAACCTGGATCCTCTGCAAGAGCAGCCAGTGCTCTTGACCACTGACCAATCCATCTCTCTAGCCACTTATTTTGTTTTTAAGTATACAGTTCAGTGGCATTAAATGCTTTTTAACAGTATGATAGAATCATCTCCACCATCCATCTCCATTGCCCTCATGTCATGTAGTATTTGTCCTTCTGTGACCCATCCAGGTACCATGTGTGAGAATTTCCTCATTTCCTATGGCTGAATAACATTCCATTGTACAGATTCCATTGTACACATTTAGCTTATGCTTCCACTTGTCAGCCAACAAACATTTGGGTTGTAACATTTTAACAATTGTGATTAATGGCAGTTGTTAACTTGGGCATATAAATGTGATACTCTGCTTTCAATTCATTTGGGTATACACATAAATAGAAGAGTTTTTATATACAGTTTTGATTTTAAGACGTTTATACAATCAAATGTTTGGCTACTATTGAATATATTTTATTAAGAACATTGTAAGGTTTGTAGGGTTTTTTTTTGTTTGTTTGTTTTTTGGTCCTTTTGAGACAGGGTCTCCCTGTAGCCCCAGCTGTCCTGGAACTCACTCTGTAGACCAGGCTGGCCTTGAACTCACAAAGATCTGCCTGCCTCTGCCTCCCAAGTGCTAGGATTAAAGGCATGCGCCACCATGCTTGATGTAGGTTTTTTTTTTTTAACTTGCTTTAAATTTTAAGTTGTGTCCAGCATTTCTAAAATATAGATGTGTTATTGGAATGAATATAAAACGCTGAACTGCAAGTCAGAAGTAGAGCATCAGTTGAGATGTGAACCTTTGGGCTGGGGGAGATGGCTCAGTCAGTTTAGCTTCCATGCAAGCATGACAACCAGAGTTTAGATCCTCAGTACACATGTAAAAAGCTGGGTATTGTGCTGGGAAGGCAGAGACAGGAAGATCATTGAGATCTCCTAGCCAGCTAGTCTGTCCTAAATTGATGAGCTCCAGGTTCAATGAGAGACTCCTTTCTCAAATAATAAGGTGGAGAACAGCTGAGGAAGAAACCCTATGGTGTCTCTGGCCTCCACATGTATGCTCATACATGTGCTCGTGTGTATGCACCTAACACACACACAAACACACGCCCACACACAATGTGACTGCAGTTTCTCTTACTTGGATACATCCCTCCAGGTGGTCAGTAGTTTCTTTTGATGGATAGTAAGACTCCTTACTTCACCTATTGAGCCACTAAGCTGTTTCCCTGAGGGTGGGTAAATCCCCTGGAAGGAAAAGGATACAGGAAATTTATTTTTCGGTTATATTTGGTTATGTAGATTGAACATTGTTTTTTTTTTTTTTTTTTTTTCTTTTTAATTTTATNTTATTTATTTCTGTATGTGTATGAATGTACTGTCTGCATGCAAGTCTGTGCACCCGTGTCGTGCAATGCCATGGAGGTCAGAAGAGGGTCTCGGATTCCCCTGGAACTGGAGTTCTGGAATTGGAGTTTCAGACGGTTCTCAGCCACCATGTGGGTGCTGGGGATCGAACCCGGGTCCTCTGTAAGAGCGGTCGGCGCTCTTAACCGCTAGGCCATCTCTCCAGCCCTGAACATTGTTTTTAAATCTATGTATGCATGTATGTATATATGTATGTATGTATGTATGTATGTATGTATGTGTTTTTGACTTAGGTTCTCCCTGTCGGCCCAGCTGGCCTGGGAACTCTCTGTGTAGACCACATTGGCTTTGATCTCTAAAAGATCTATCTGTCTCTGCCTCTCGAGTGCTGAGATTGAAATTTTTTGATTAAAAAAAAATGTGTGTGTTTCCCTGTGTGTAAGTGCAGCATGTGCATGCTCTGCTTGCAAGCCAGATGAGAGTATCAGAGTCTCTGGAACTGGAGACAACAGATGGTTGTGAGCTGCTGTGTGGGTGCTGGGAACTGAACTTGGGTCTGCAAGAGCAAAAACAGTGCTCTTAATTGCTGAGTCATCCCATCAGCCCCATTGAGGGTTTTTTGGTTTTGTTTGTTTTGTGTATGTGTGGTGTGGTCTGTATGTCTGTGTGTCTTTTGAGACAGGGTCTTCTGTAGCCACAGGCTGGCCTGGAACTTACTGTAGACCAAGCTGGCCTTGATCTCACGAGATCTGCCTCCTAAGTGGTGGGATTAAAGGCATGTACCACCATGCCTAGCTGAGATTTTTTTTTTAATATCTGTCTATCTATCTATCTATCTATCTATCTATCTATCTATCTATCTATCTATCTATCTATCTATCTTTGGTCTTTTTGAGGCAGGGTCTCCCTGTAGCCCCTATTGGCCTGGAGTTCTCTATGTAGACCAAGCTGGCCTTGAACTCACAGAGATCCGCCTGCCTGTGCCTCTGGAGTGCTGGGATTAAAGGCTTGTGTCACCACACCCAGCTTCTGTTGCTTTCTTACCTTATTGTCTTGAGAAATGGTCTCTCAGTGAACTGGAAACTCACTGTTTTGGCTAGACTAGCTGGCCAGGGAGCTCTTGGGACCTACTGATTGATCTCTGCTGTCTTGACTCCACCCTGTGCTAGGGTTACAGGCATGCACAACCTTATTCTGCTTTTTATGCAGATGCTGGGTTTTCAAACTCAAATCCTTATGCTTGCAGAGCAAATGTTTGTAACCAATGAGCCATCTCCTCGGTCCCAGTGTGTTATCTTATTTTTTTAGACAGGATTTTCTTAAAATTTTTTTTTTATGTGTATGAATGTACTGTCTGCATGTAGGTTTGTGCACCCGTGTCGTTCAATGCCGCGGACGTCAGAAGAGGGTGTCGGATTCCCCTGGAACTGGAGCTAAAGACGGTTTTCATCCACCATGTGGATGCTGGGGATTGAACCTGGGTCCTCTGCAAGAGCAGTTGGCGCTCTTGACGGCTAGGCTATCTCTCCAGCCCCGCTTTCTTAAATTTTTATTTGACCAATTAGGCAATAAAAATAAGGAGTATCCATGTAAACCCAATTAACAAACATCTGAATCCATTTCTTATACAACCCAGTGTCCCCAAGTCCACTTGAAGAGGTTTGCTTATACAAACATGCTGATCAAATAAAAGTCCAGTCCGTTTTTTGCTGTCATCTCGCAATTCACCCCCTTCCTTGGCCCTTATAATCTGATGTGCCAACCTCTTCTGTGAGAGGCCCTGGGCTTTGGAGGGGGAGTAAGAGAGAGTAAGAGATAGAAGATCCATGCTTTCTCTGAGGAGACACATCAAACTCTTGGGTCTGTCCAAGATCTGTTTTCAATGACTGGTGGCTTGTGTAGAAGTCTCCTTTTAATTCTAGTAATAAAACACAAATAGTAACAAATATTAATCATTATAACAAGTTACCCTATGACACAAACACATATGCTTGGATGCTATAGACAGGATTTCTTACTGAACTTATAGTTCACTATTTTGGCTGAGTTGGCTGGCCAGCAAGTTCCTGGAATCCACCTGTCACCATCAGAGCTGGGGTACCAGATATGCACTGTTAACCTGCTTTTACTAGGTGCTAGGGGTTTGAACCCAGGTCTTCATGCTTGTAGAGCAAATACTTTACCTACTGAGCTATCTTCCTAACCTCCATTGTTCAGTTTTTCAGGTAAATTACAGAAGAGGTTTTAAATGGATATGAAACATTTTATAATATAGATTATTGACACAAAAACACAACTCTCACCTCAAAGGGGATAAGAGAGACTTTAATCTAGAGCCAAATATGAGTAGCCATGGCCCAGGAACATGGTAGAAACTAGTTTTGTTTTGTTTTGTTTTGTTTTGTTGGTCTTTTTGAGACAGGGTCTCCCTGTAGCCTTAGCTGTTCTGGAACTCATTGTGTAGACCAGGCTGGCCTTGAACTCACAGAGATTCACCTGCCTCTGCCTTCCAAGTGCTAGGATTAAAGGCCTGAGCCACCATGCCCGGTGAAGCTACTGTTGTGACTGTATGTTCTGAAAGTTTTACTTAATGGTTACAAGTATGTTAGCTTACTTATAGAGGAAGATATTAAGAAGCTATTAAGGGGGCTAAAAATGCCCCAAGATAATTTGGCTCTAGATTTATAACAAGTTACACTCCAGTTAATCAGCTTTTCAGGGGTTCAATTTAAGGTGGTGTTCTTTTTGTTTATTTTTATTTTTTATGTGTATGAGTGTACTGTCTGCATGTAGGTTTGTGCACCTGTGTTGTGCAATGCTGCAGAGGTCAGAAGAGGGCATTGGATTCCCCTGGAACTGGAGTTAAGATGGTCCTTAGCTGCCATGTGGGTGCTGGGAATCGAACCTGGGTCCTCTGCAAGAGCAGTCTGCGCTCTTAACCGATGAGCCATCTCTCCAGCCCCAAGGTGGTGTTCTTTCCAGGAACTTTGGTTCACAGGATCATGTTCCAAGCTTATAACTGGACATATAAAACTTTGTGTCAAAAATTTAGTACTGATAATTATTGTTAGGTTTTTTTGTCTAAAAGCCCTGGCTTTATTTCCAACTTATGGCACAATTTGCGAAGATTTTTAAAATGCAGTTTTACTCTTTGAGAATTTCTTTTTTTTTTTTTAAGATAGGATCTCCCTACAGCCCTAGCTGGCCTGGAACTCACTTTGTAAACCAAGCTGGCCTTGAACTCCCAGAGATCCACCTGCCTCTGCCTCCCGAGTGCTAGGATTAAAGGTGTGTGCTACCACACCCCGATTAAAGACAGTTCTTAACCATCATGTGGTTCTGGGAATTCAACCCAGGTCATCTGCAAGAGCTGTTGGCGCTCTTAACCACTGAGCCATCTCTCCAGCCATATATATATATTTTTTTGGGGGGGGGGCACTTTTTAGACCAAGCTGGCCTTGAACTCACAGAGATCCACCTGCCTCTCTGCCTCCTTAGTGTGAGCGTTACCACACCCAGGGCAAAGTTTTTTTTTTTCTAGTATCAAAAAGAGGGCCAGCGGGCATGGTAGCACACACCTTTGATCTCAGTCCTTGTGAGGCAGAGGCAGGCAGATCTCTGAGTTCAAGGCCAGCCTGGTCTACATAGCAAGTTCCAGGACAGCTGGGGCTACAGGGAGATCCTGTCTCAAAAAGACAAATTAAATAAATAAATAAATAAATAAATAAATAAATAAATAAATGTTTCTAGATTGATATTTCTTAGAATTTTTAGAGCTATAAAAGCTTGCTCTGGGGGCTAGAGAGATGGCTCAGTGGTTAAGAGCACTGACTGCTCTTGCAGAGGATCCAGGTTCGATTTCCAGCACCCACATGGCGCCTAAGATCCCTCTTTGACTCCAGTTCCAGGGGAATCCAACACCCTCTTCTAACCTCCGCAGCATTGCATGACAGGGGTGCACCTACCTACATACAGACAGTACACTCACAAACATTAAAAAAAAAAATTGTAGGGGGCTGGAGAGGTGGCTCAGCAGTTAAGAGCACCAACTGCTCTTGTAGAGGACCTGGGTTCGATTCCCAGCACCCACATGGTGGATAAGAACTGTCTTTAAGCTGAGTGTGGTGGCACACACCTTTAATCCTACTACTTGGGAGGCAGAGGCAGGCTGATCTCTGTGAGCTCAAGGCCAGCCTGGTCTACAGAGTGAGTTTCAGGCCAGCTGGGGCTATAGCTATAGGGAGACCCTGTGTCAAAAAAAAAAGAATTAACAAGCTTGTTGTGTGATGTTTTCCAAATAAATGTCTATTCACCCCAGATAGGACACCAACAACAGACTAGAGAATGGTTCTACCCATATCTAGCTAAATGAGCTGATTAGTTTCTGGGGTTGCTTATGGAGTGTGGATGAAGGATTCCACACAAGAACAAGGGTAGCTTATCTATACCACTGAAGAAAATGTTTCCCCCAACAGTCCTTAACCACTGACACCTTAGGAGGTGTAGGGCCTCATGAACCTGCTCCCATGACAGGATGTTGATGGCCTATCTTATGCAGGCCCTGTATAGGTGGTCATAGCTGCTTAAAGTTCAAGAGCACCACAGCTGTGTCATGCCCAATTAGCATTTCATAGCAAAGCTTTTTTCATAGTGTACTAGTGACAAGTGGTCAGTAAGCTCTTGCTTGTTGCTTTTTGTTTGTTTGGGTTTTTTTTTTTTTTTTTTTTTTTTTTTTTTTTTTTTTTTTTTTTTTT
>VZQC01012005.1:5390549-5463858 GCA_009823505.1 Rhizomys pruinosus | reverse complement strand
TTTTTTTTGTCTTTTTGAGACAGGGTCTCCCTGTAGCCCCAGCTGTCCTGGAACTCACTCTGTAGACCAGGCTGGCCTTGAACTCATAAAGATCCGCCTGCCTCTGCCTCCCAAGTGCTAGGATTAAAGGTGGGCGCCACCATGCCCGCTGCTTGTTGCTTTTACACGTGCATACACATGGACATTGAGAAATTGCTCTTTTTGTTCTGTGTATGTGCTGCCAAAGCAACATCTTTGCATTTTGTATATCTAATATGCTCAGCTCATTTTGTGGCTTTTCCTTCCCATTTATAGGGCTTGTCTCTGATGATCACAGTTCTGAATGTTCATAGTCCCCCTTCATCTGTACAGGTGTTAGATGGTGCTGACAGCCAGTATTTGGGCACGCAGATAGGACAGCCACAGGATGACGAGGAGGAGTCTGCAGGTATTCTTCCGGGTGAAGTGTCGGATGCTTTCAGAAACTCTTCTCTGGGTCAGTTCACTTTATATAAGATAGGTGTGATTTCACCCTTAGTGACCTTTGTTTTATCCTCACTTCTAATAACAAACCTTTTTAGTCTTTATTTTTTGAATAGTGACTAGCAGTCAATATGACAATTTAGTTGTGATCAGACATTTTCTTTATATCCCATGCTTTCATGTTACCTTTGTGTAAGTAAATATATTTTGATTGGAAACTTGTCACTTAATCTTGACTTCTGTTTTTAAAGACCTTCAACAGGCACACTTATTGGAAAGAATGGGTCATAACAAGGAGCCTTCTGACCGAAGTATAGATAAGTTTGCATCTAGAGATGAAGTTGCTGAAGCAGGTGATCCAGAAAACAAGGTGGGTTATGTAGGAAGGAGCTGCCTTGTGTGCCGGGGTTGGAATTACCCTAGTTTGTATCAACTTCATTTGTACTGTTCCAGCTCTGAACTTCCTTCTTCCCATAGAAATGCTCACATTCCCTCACCTGCCCTTCCGACTCTCCAGCAATATCCAAATTCTTAGTAGTTGCCTTAGTTCTGCCTACCTGGGAATCTTCCCCTGACAGATGTGCCCTGTGCTGAGCTGTGCCTTGCCTGGTGTCCTGGATCTTGGGAAGCTTGTGCACAACCTTGCGTTAGTTGTTGGTTTTGTTCTATGCAGTTGTTAAAACCTCTCTGTGTTGTTTACGTTTTGCATACTAGTACTCTTTTTATGATTAACTTTAAATTCCTTGAGGTCAAGAAATGTGTTTTCCTGAGTTCTTGGCTTTAGCTCCTTCCTGACCAGTATACCTTCTCCACACTGTGCTTATCCCCTCCCACAGCCCTGTGAGCCAGTGTCATAGGGCTCTGACTTGTCAGAGTCTGCTCAGCTGTGTTCTCTTTGAGATCAGGTCTGTATGTGGCCAAATAGAGGTCTGTCTGTTCCCATACTCCAGTATTGCTCATTTTGTTCAGTGAACTATTTATTGAAAACAAACGTGTTTGTTCTCTGTTGTAGCCTTCCCGAATCAAAGGTGACATAGGCCAGTCTACCGATGATGATTCTGCTCCTCTGGTCCATTGTGTCCGCCTTTTATCTGCTTCATTTTTGTTAACTGGGGAAAAGAAAGGTACATTCAGTTTGGTGGTCTGTTGTCTCATTATTAGGGTAAGCTTTGCTTTCCACAGATTTGTGACAGATGGGAGGAAATGAGAGGGGGAGATTTGTTTACTGGAAATGGCTAAAGGAGAACTCGGTGGTTTCTTTTCAGCACTGGTTCCAGACAAGGACGTGAGGGTCAGTGTGAAGGCCCTAGCCCTTAGCTGTGTTGGAGCAGCTGTGGCCCTTCATCCAGAATCCTTCTTCAGCAAACTGTATAAAGTACCTCTTGATGCCTTGAAATGCTCAGGTATGTTGAAAACCCACCTCTTTCCCTCAGGTGTAATAGTTACTTAATTAGCTGTTGCACATAGTCTTGACTGTTTGAATTTATAGTGAACATTCATTAGATTGTTTTTCTAATCTTTATTTTTAAATGAAATTTTGGAAATTTGACTTTATCTGACAAGCTGGAATCATAATCTAGAGGTATGTTGTATTGAGAAACCAGCAGTGTGATGAGTCAAGAATCCATAAACCCCAAAACATCTTTTACTACATAGGGTATTGCGGTCATGACATTTGCAGATATGGAGGACCTCTCATTTTTTTCATTTTCTGAGAATAAGACTATTTGAGGCATACAGTTGACGGGGGCGGGGAGGTGTAATATACATCTGGGCCCTTTGTTTTAACAGAGGAACAGTATGTCTCAGACATCTTGAATTATGTCGATCATGGAGACCCACAGGTCAGAGGAGCTACTGCCATTCTCTGTGGGACCCTTGTCTCCTCCATCCTCAGCAGGTCCCGGCTCCGTGTGGGCGACTGGCTGGGCACCATCAGAACCCTGACAGGTAACGTCCAGTTTGTCCTTGGTGTTTTCTGGATATTGCTCCCATGTTCATGTCTCCATGGAGATGTTTGTTGCTCGTTCTTCTGGTTAGGAAATGCATTTTCTCTTGTGGACTGCATTCCTCTGCTGCAGAAAACTTTGAAGGATGAATCTTCTGTTACTTGCAAGTTGGCTTGTACAGCTGTTAGGGTGAGTATAATCTACATAAAACATTCCTTGGAGTTATGGGTTTGACTTAAATTTGGAGCTTAATAGGACATATTTCCACACATTCTAAAGCTATAACAATAAATTCCATGGATCCTCCCTCAGAGTTTGAAAAATATTGTCATCATATTAAACAATAATAAACTTTTAAGTCTCAGAATATTTATTTGAAATGTACTTTCTCCTAAAGGGAATGTTTAGGAATAAACCTTGCTATTATCAAATATAAAATCCACTTAATTAAAAAAAAAATACCGTCTTGAGCCTGGATTTGGCTCAGTGGTTAAGAGCACTGGCTGCTGTTGCAGAGGATTCAGGTTCAGTTCTCAGTGCCCACATGGCAGCCAATAGCCCTCTGTGACTCCGGTTCCAGGGGATCCAACATCCTCTTACCTTTATGGGCATTGCATGACATGGGAATAATATATATATATATATATATATATCCATCCATCCATCCATGCAGGCAGTACACTCACACATAAAAATAAAGATAACAAAATATTTTTTTTAATTAACTGTGTTAGAACTATAAACATTGAGCTGCAATGAAATCCTAGAAATTATGTAACTGATCTCAGTTTTTGTGTCTTTTGTTAAAAGAGCCTCAGCTCTTGAGAATAGGTGGAACATTTTCCTGTCAGTTGGCTCATAAGTCACAATTAACCATTTAACAACTGAAAATTTTAATCAGAGAAAATAAAAACAAAAACAACAGTCATCAAGTCTGTTAGACTTTTTGAAAATGGCTTAAAAGTAATGTTTTTCTATTTTTTTGTCTTTAAAAAAAAATTTTTTTTTTTCCCCTGTCAAGTTTCAGTCAGTTGTCTTTTCTTGGATAGAGGAGGTTTGCTGATAGCTCAGGTGTGTTGCTGGTCAGTAGTCAGCATGTGTCTGCCAAGTATAGGATTGTGTCCTCAGGCTCAGAGACCCTAAGGGAATCAGTAGTACTATGCCTCTGTTCCTTTGTGCATTAAAAGAGCCCTGTAACATCCATAGCATGGATACCTATGCTGGGTCTGAGATTTCATGGGATGGTAGGACTGTGTTACACCATCTCCCATGTCAGTTAATGAGCTATGTTCCTCAAATTGCTGCTTGGGAGTCAAGGTTACAGCATGGCAGTAATGGGAGACAGAAAGAGGCAAAAGTTATGTGTTATTTGTAAGGGGCACATTTACCTTTAAACTCTAATTTACTGAGATAAAATGTATCTCTTGAATATTTTTGAGAGCCTGTAGCATCCCTGTTGCCATTTAAGCACACACACACACACACACACACACACACAGAACAAGTGCCTGGTAGAAGTGCTATCTTAAGATGTGGTGGCTGACCCTGCTACTTTCCATGGGTGCCGTTTTTCAGCACTGTGTCCTGAGTCTCTGCAGCAGTAGCTATAGTGATTTGGGATTACAGCTGCTCATCGATGTGCTGCCTCTGAAGAATAGTTCCTACTGGTTGGTGAGGACGGAGCTGCTGGAAACTCTTGCAGAGATTGACTTTAGGTAAGCAAACCAAATTCAGATTCAGGAGTTCAAATTAAGATTTAAAATTCCTGGGGTCATCTGGGTGTGGTGGCATACCCCTTTAATCCCAGCACTCAGGAGGCAGAGGCAGGTTCAAGGCCATCCTGGTCTACAGAGTGAGCTCCAGGCCAGCTGGGCCTAAAGGAACACCCTATCTGACAAAAAAAAAAAAGTCCTGGGGTTCCCGATGTCATTAGTGTGGCTGTTGTGTATCTTGTCCATCAGAATTGTCTGAGGCTTTGATAGATGACATGTTCTCTTTCACAGTGGCATTTTGTTGAACTTAATCTTGTACTTGAAAATTTTAAATATAGATAGTGGAATAGATTTTTCTGATCGCCTCAGTTATATTTTCTAGATAAAAATTTAGAAGGCTTGATTTTAACTGAGTATGGTGGCACATGTCTTTAATGCCTAAACCTGGGAGGCTAAGGCAGATGTATCTCTGTGGGATCAAGGCCAGCCTGGTCTGTATAGCAAGTTCCAGATGGGGCTACAAGACCCTATCTCAAAAAATAAAAAATAAAAAATAAATAAATAAATAAATGAATGCCCTGATTTTTTTTTTTCTAACCTTTGTTTTAAACTTGAAGAAAAAAAAAACCTAATATAAACCTGTTTGCTTGTTTTTTAACGGTTCTTAGCTGTCATGTGGGTGCTGGGAATTGAACCTGAGTCCTCTGCAAGAGCAGTTGGTGCTCTTAACTGCTGACTCATCCCTCCAGCCTAAACCTGTTTTTAAAAAAGTACTCATTATGGGGCTGGAGAGATGGCCTAGCAGTTAAGAGCGCTGACTGCTCTCGCAGAGGACCGGGGTTCAATCCCTAGCACCCACATGGTGACTGAGAACCATCTGTAACTCCAATTCTGGGAGAACTCCACTTCCAGGGGAATCCGACACCCTCTTCTGACCTCCATGGCATTGCATGACACAGGTGTACAAACCTACATGCAGACAGTACATTCAAATAAATAAATAAATAAATAAATAAATAAATAAATAAATAAATGATTCATTATACCGATTTTAAGGGAGACAGCTGTATACTATTTTGTTACAATTAAAAAATAATTTTAGAGGCTATGGTAATGGCTTAGTTGGTAATAAGCTTGTTGCACAAGCAGGACCTGAGTTAATCCTCACACCCATGTAACAAGCTGTTTTATTTTCTTCGATTCTCAGAACATCTCTTGCTGTTTTATTTTATTTTGAGACAGGGTCTCCCTGTAGCTCCAACTGGCCTGGAACCCCCTATATATACCAGCCTGGCCTCAATCTCATAGAGATCCTCCCACTTCCACCTTCCAAGTATTGGGATCAAAAGTGTACTTCACCATGCCAAGCCCTCAAAGCATCTCTGAATTGAGTATTATTCTCAATGTCACCCCACAGTTAAGACTGTGGAGTGGTTCACATACCTAATTGGTGGGGGGAGGGGGAGAGGTTTGTGGTGTTCCAGCCACCTGCAATGTGTCCGCCCCCTGCCATGTGTCCCCTCAGCTATATGCTCACACTACATTATGATTGCCCTCTCTGTGAGTATGTGAACTCATTTGTAGAGCTCTTATTCTCTTGAAGTAGTGGGTGTACATTCTGATGAATCAGTCTATTTAAGCATATTATTCTCCCATTTCAAAAAAGGGCTGGTTCAGGGAACCTTCCAGGGCACTCAGGTGAGCTGCCTTCATATCTAGCTGCTAGAGAGCTACAGGTCAGCACAGAGTGTTTGCTGGGTGAATAACTTCACTGTTGAATTTGTTCTTTCTTTAGGCTAGTGAATTTTTTGGAGACAAAAGCAGAAGGTTTACACCGAGGGCCTCATCATTATACAGGGGTAAGCAGTTCACGTTGTGATACCGTGGGCCCTACCTTCTGGGAACTACATGTGTTAACAAGGCCTCCTTAGTTGGGTGAAGTTTGGCTGAATGCCTGTCTTACATTAAATCTATCATAATTTATGTGGTGAAGGTTGTCACTATAATGCCTGACTCTTTGTATTCGGTGCTGAGATCTGAACTCAGGTCCTCATTGTTGAACAAGTGCTCTTTGCCACTGAGCTACCCCTCCACCAGTAGTCAGCATGTACATTCCCTCAAATATTTACTGTTTCTGGGTGCTGGGAAACTTTGAGATTTAGTTGTTTTTGAACTATATAACATAATAAAATTTAAAAAATAAAAAATAAAATATTAATTTAAAATTAATTTTCTGGAGTAAATCTTTCTCACCAGCTTTTCAGAATGCTTTATCTAGCCAGGTATGCTGGTACATACCTTAAATCTCAGAACTTGGGAGGCAGAGGCAGGTGGATCTCTGTGAGTCAGGAGCCAGCCTGATCTACACAGCAAAGTTCAGGCCAGCCAGACCTATGTAGTAAGACCCTATCTCAAAAATAAGTAAATAAATAAATAAGTAAATATCTTGTCTAAAATTTAGTCAAGTGTAGAAATGAAATTTATTTTTATTTTCTGTCTCTCTAAAGCTTTTAAAACTGCAAGACCGTGTGCTCAATAATGTGGTCATTTGTTTGCTTGGGGATGAAGACCCCAGAGTTCGGCATGTTGCTGCAGCATCATTAGTGAGGTATTTACCAATATTTCTCTCTCCATTTTCAAGAATGGGAAGAGTAGAAGGAATCAAAAGGCTATAGGAAAATATACCTGAGTGGTTTTGGCTAATTTTCAGCCCTTTTAGGTATGGAAAAAGTTATTTACTGCCCAAAGGGTCTAAAATGGTAATTTGGTAAAAGCAAAGCACTGACTTTCCATTGTAAGAGTAATGTGCTTTCTGTCAAAATTTTGGAGCATAGAGAACGGCACTAAGAAAAAAAAAGAATCCTGCTCATTGCTGCCTCCTGGAGGTAATCACTGTCTACAGCTGTGATTGGTGTTGTGGACATTGGTTTCCATTGGCCATTTGAAGGAAGGGGTGGTGATAGGTAAATTTCATGTGCCTTATTAGTAAATCAGCTTTACTTTCACATTAGGCTTGTTCCAAAGCTGTTTTATAAATGTGACCAAGGACAGGCTGATCCAGTAGTGGCTATGGCAAGAGATCAAAGCAGTGTTTACCTGAAGCTACTCATGCATGAGACCCAGCCACCATCGCACTTTTCTGTCAGCACCATAACCAGGTATGTTCCCCATAGCATCCTGACCTGTCAACAGAGTTGGCCTTGATTGATGCTTGTCTTCCTTTTCTCTTTTTTTTTTTTTAATTTTATTTATTTTTTTATGTGTATGAGTGTACTTTCTGCATATAGGTCTGTGCACCCATGTCATGCAATGCCGCAGAGGTCAGAAGAGGGTGTTGGATTCCCTTGGAACTGGAGTTAAAGACGGTTCTCAACCGCCATGTGGGTGCTGGGAATCGAACCCGGGTCCTCTGCAAGAGCAGTTGGTGCTCTTAACCGCTAGGCCATCTCTCCAGCCCCCCTTTTCTCTTTTCTAAAAACCAAAGGCTTTAGAAGAAATTCCATTGATGGGATATTCGTTTGTCATCTTAATTTGCCATATCCCCCTATAGTTCAGCTCTGTCACAGTCACATAGCACTGATAGCCTCAGTCTTGGAATGAGTTCATTACTTTCCTCATACTGACATTTAAATTTTTTTTATGACTTTCATATGTCACCCGAAAACCTGTCCATGGGAAATACTCTATTAGTATCCCTGCAAATGCATGGGTAGGCTAAGCTTGTAGAGGTGTGTGATGGTTCTGTGGAGTTAAAGCGTGGGTAGTGTCCACTACCACATGGACTCCTTCTACCTACCTTTAAGGGTGGAGGGGTAGGAACACTGCAGATCGTGTATGGGTTTCATCAGAAAATTAGTTTGCAAAGAAGGCTGTAGGAGCAAGTAGTGAGATGTGGGCTTTGAACTGTCACCTTTCAAATGTTGTTTTTAAAACTGGATTACTGGAGCTGAAGAGATGGTGCAGCAGTTAAGAGCAATGGCTCTTCTTGCAGAAGACCTAGGTTCAAATCCAGCACCACATGGCACTAACAGCTGTCCATAACTCCAGTTCCAGGGGATCTGATGCCCTCTTCTGACTCCCATAGGTGTTACATGAAACGGGTACACTTGCCTGCATGTAGGCAATACACTCATACACATAAAATAAAAATAAATAAGACTGGGATCACATGATACCAAGATATTAGCTATTACACCATTTTTTTTCTGATTTATTAAAAACAAAACAAAACAAAACAAAAAAAAAACTTGGTATGGTGATGCACACAGAGGCAGGTTGATTTCTGTGAAATAGAGGCCAGATAGGTCTACATAGCAAGTTCCACACCAGTTGGGACTATAGGGAGATCCTGTCTCAAACAAACAAACACCAAAAAATTAACTGACTTCTAACCTCACATAATAATTTGATACTTTATTCTCAATTTGGCACTCAGCTTGCCAAATCTTAAAATATTTTATTTATTATTTTTATTTTATATGCATTGCCTACATGTATATAAGTACACCTCTGTCATCCAGTGCCCATGGAGGTTAGAAAAGGGTATCAGATACCCTGGAACTGGAGCTATAGAAGATTAACTACCATGTGAGTGGTGAGACTCAAGCCCAGGTCCTCTGGAAGAACTGAGTTTTCTTAACTGCTGAGCCATGTCTCCCTCCCAGCTTGTCAAATTTTTTCCCAGTCTTGTTGAGACAGGGTCTCCCTATAGCCCCACAGCTGGCCTGGAGCTCACTATGTAGACCAGGCTGGCCTTGAATTCACAGATGTGACTGCTTCTGCCTCCTGAGTGCTAAGATTAAGCCTGGCAGCTCCTCAAAGTTTCAAAGTCATTTTTTCCAAATGAAAGTCTTTTCTCATGGAAAAACCAGCTTATAAACAACACATGGAAGTAAATTTCTAGGTTATCTTCATATTTCCTCTAAGATAATGTCCTTTGTTTCCTTGTATAATTACAATACTGATACTTCCTTATTTTTTTCCAGAAGATTCATATAAACCTTTTGTGTGTGTGTGTGTGTGTGTGTGTGTGTGTGTGTGTGTGTGTGTGTGTGTGTTTGAGACAGGGTCTCTCTATAGCCCCAGCTGGCCTGGAATTCACTCTGTAGACCAGGCTGGCCTTGAACAGAGATCCACCTGCCTCTACCTCCTGAGTGCTAGCATTAAAGGCGTGCACTACCATGCCTGGCTTTCACGCGGTTCTTAGCTGCGATGTGGGTGCAGGGAATCGACCCCAGGTCCTCTGCAAGAGCAGTCAGTGCTCTTAACTACTGAGCCATCTCTCCATATAAACATTTCTTTAAGATAAACAGAAGCCTAGGGGGCTGAAGAGATGGCTCCAGGGGATCTGAGATCCTCTTCTGGCCTCTTCAGGCATTGTACACATGTGGTATACTTACCTACCTGCACGGAAAACACTCATACACATAAAAATAAATAAATAAAACATTTGTTAAAGATAAACAGAAGCCGTATAAGAATGTTGTATTACATGACTGCCAAACTTGGGTGTAAGTTGTTCTTTTTTAATTCCATTTCAGAATATGACTATTTAGATGGGAAAAAATAAGGCTAATATTCTATTAAAGTGGTTTCTTTCTACCATATTGAAAATTCTTCCATTTGTGAGTTTCACCTGGCCTCTTCACCATCTTACTTGGTTCCTGCTTAGTAGACACTTGTTGCTCGTTTCCACTTCTCTTAACTGCGTACTCTTAGATCTGTGAGAGGATAAATCACTCTCCATAGTTTTGTTGCCAGTGGCTCTGAGAACAAGCTGATGCACAAAACTCCACATGGACTTCATTTAAACAGTTGGAATAAGAAGACTTTAAAAAAATTTTTTCTTATGTGTATGAGTGTTTTGTCTGCATGGACACCATGTGTGCATAGTGTCCTTGAAGCCCAAAAGGGGGCATCGGATTCCCTGGAAATGCAGTTATAGATGGTTGTAAAGCCACCATGTGGGTTCTAGGACCTGAATTTGTGTTCTCTCCAAAAGTAGCAACTGCCTTGAACCTCTGAGTCATCATCCCTACCCCCAGTTGGAGAATTAAAATTTATAGAAGTAGAAATGGATGGATGGCACTTGTGGAATATGGAAATAGTACCTGGGGAGCTCAGTAGTGGAGAAAGGATTTCCTATTGGAATCCATATGGCTTTGATATTCCCAGTTTGGAGGAGTTGCAAGGACAGCAGGCACATTGTAAAGAAAGTGAGGCTCCTATGCTATAGTGGAAGTGTGGGACCCTTGTGGGGGTTAGTCAGACTTTTTTCTAAATGATGAACAACTTTTTTTTTTTTTTGGAGACAGGGTCTCCCTTGTAGCCCCAGCTGGCCTAGAACTCACTTTGTAGACTAGGCTGGCCTGGAACTCACAGAGATCTGTCTGCCTCTGCTTCCCCAGTGCTGGGATTAAAGGCATGCACCACCAGGCCCGACTGATGAACAACTTTATTCCCAGTCTTTTTTTAGGGGACATGTTGGGGATAGAGCCAAGGACCCTTTGGAACCTAAGCAAATGCTCTACTACTGAGCTACAGCCCCAGTTCTAGTCCCAGTCTCTCTTACTTAAAGGTTAATACTGCTTCTAGACTTTAATCATAAACTTTTAATTGCTATTTGATCTTGAAAAATACATACTTTAAGAGGCTTTAAGTCTCTTCATTTTTCTCACTAGAATCTATAGAGGCTATAGCTTACTGCCAAGTATAACAGATGTCACCATGGAAAACAACCTCTCAAGAGTTATTGCTGCAGTTTCTCATGAACTGATCACATCAACCACACGGGCACTCACAGTAAGTCTCCATGCTTTTGCTTAGGGAGGTTTCCCTGGTCATAGTGGGGAGGTGCTGAATGAGGGTCCCTTCTCTTGATGTACTTGTTAAGGAAGTGTGCTTCTGTCAACAGACTCTAAAGTAACTAACACATGTTCCTTGTAAACTAATTCATCCAGCTTAGGAAGTTATCAGATAAGAACTCCATAGTCTGAATTGGTAATCTGCTGCAAGTTTAAACTGTGTGTAGTATAAATGACTTAGTAACTGTAGTGTACACTAATGGAGCAGATCAGAAAGGCCAGCAGAGATGTGTTTTATGGTGCTAAAACTGGAAAGAATCTATGTAATGTCCATCAATCCAAGAATGATTAAATTCTAATTGTGATAAAATTCCATTCATAGAGTAATATGTTGTATACATATTGGTACGTTTTGGACAATTTTATTATTATTATTATTATTAATTTTTTTGGTATTTTGAGACAGGGTCTCCCTGTAGCTTCAGCTGTCTTGGAACTCATTATGTAGACCAGGCTGGCCTTGAAATCACAGAGATCTGCATGCCTCTGCCTCCTGAGTGTGGGGATTAAAGGTGTGTGCCACCATACCTGGCCTGGCATGACAATTTTTAATGATATAGGAAGATGCAGTCTGAATTTTAATATTTTAATGTAGAGCACAAAACTGTAGGGAGAATTGTTTGATAACAGATTAGAAAGTGATGTTCATGAGCTGTCTGCTTAGGGTGGGGCAGGGCGGGGTGGGGCTGGGTGGGGCTGGGTAGGGCTGGGCTGGGTCAGGCGGGTCGGCCCTGAGGAGCTTGGGCGCAATCCAGCCCCGTGGCCCCGCTGCCTCGCCACCATGAGCACCAAGCAGGTCACCTGCAGGTACTTCATGCATGGTGTATGTCGGGAAGGCAGCCAGTGCCTGTTCTCACATGACTTGGCGAACAGCAAGCCGTCCACCATCTGCAAATACTACCAGAAGGGCTACTGTACCTACGGCACGCGGTGCAGATATGATCACACGAAGCCCCCGTCTGCAGCAGGTGGAGCTGTGGGCCCTGTGCCCCACTCCATGCCCTCCCCCAGCTTGCACAGTCCTCACCCTTCTCCCAACGTGGCCATGAGGACCCACTTACACGAGCCAGGGAAGTGGGGAAAAGAAGACGCTGGTGCTCCGAGATCGAAATCTCACTGACCTGGCTGAAGACAAGACTCCTCCAAGCACAGTGAATAATCCAGGTGGCTGCAGTGACCCCCCAGACCAGCCCAGAGATGAAGCCCCATTCCTACCTAGATGCCATCAGGAGTTGCCATCAGGAAGCCAGCAGCTCCTACAGCAGTGAGCAGCAGCTGTGCCCCTATGCTGCTGCTGCTGCTGCTGGGGAGTGCCGGTTTGGAGATGCCTGTGTCTACCTGCATGGGGACATGTGTGAGATCTGCAAGCTGCAAGTCCTACACCCCTTTGACCCAGAGCAAAGGAAAGCTCATGAGAAGATGTGCATGACAACATTTGAACTGGAGATGGAAAAGGCCTTTGCCTTCCAGGCAAGCCAAGATAAGTTGTGCAGCATCTGCATGGAGGTGATCCTGGAGAAGGCATCTGCGTCGGAGAGGAGGTTCGGGATTCTCTCCAACTGCAACCACACCTACTGCCTTGCCTGTATCCGTCAGAGAGGAGGTTCGGGATTCTCTCCAACTGCAACCACACCTACTGCCTGGCCTGTATCCGTCAGTGGAGATGTGCCAAGCAGTTTGAAAACCCAATAATCAAGTCTTGTCCAGACTGCCGTGTCATATCAGAGTTTGTAATTCCAAGTGTGTATTGGGTAGAAGATCAGAATAAAAAGAATGAGTTGATTGAAGCTTTTAAACAGGGAATGGGGTAAAAAAGCTTGCAAATATTTTGATCAAGGCAAGGGGACCTGCCCCTTTGGAAGCAAGTGTCTTTACCGCCATGCTTACCCTGATGGGCGGCTGGCAGAGCCAGAGAAACCTCGGAAGCAGCTCAGTTCTGAAGGCACCGTCAGGTTCTTTAACTCTGTAAGGCTCTGGGATTTCATTGAGAACCGTGAAACCCAGCAGGTTCCCAACACTGAAGATGTAGATATGACGGAGCTTGGGGACCTCTTCATGCACCTTTCTGGAGTAGAGTTATTGGAGCCCTAGAGTCAGTGGTGACCCCTGCATTTTGGACTCTCCAAGCCAGGGTGTGGAAGTGTCTGTCACTGGCCAGCGGAGGCATGGTGCCCGGATGTGAGCGGGGTAGTGCTTCCCCTTGGTCTCCTCATCCTCAACCCCCACCATTATAGCCCCGGCAAGAGTGAAGGGTATAAAATAACCCAAGTACATGGAATCACTACTTTTATAGTTGATCTCTTAGTTGTATCTCCATCCAGCCCCCCATGCGGGGACCAGCTAAGCGGTCCAGCTGTTTTGATCCATTGCTTTTAAAAGAAACCTGGCTCGTAACATCTTCTGTGGCTTTTTTTTCCTTAAGCACCAGTAAGCTGTCAGCTAGCTGCTTATAAAGCAGCAGGCCTGTTTTCTTCCCAAAGGAGTCTCAGCCTCTAGGAGGATTCCTCTGTAGTGATACCCCTACTATATAGTATTGTCAACCTTGGTTTACACAATGGTATAACATATGCAGTCGAGTGAATCCTGCTTTCCGTAGCATAGACTCTTTTAGGCTCATTACTTGTAAGGAGGGTCAGGCTTGAGTTCCCTCCAGTGTCAAATGTCAGCTCCATGTGCCGCTGCTGACTTCAAAGAGTGGATCTTTGTCCAGCTCAGGAGGCTTTATGATAGCAGGAAGTACACAAGGCCTGCACCCCTCACTGTGTGCTTCTAACTAGGGATCTCCAGGGAAACGCAGTCCCTGCTTGTGAGCCTTGTATTAAGAGCTGGAGACACTTGGTCATACTTAAGCCACCTGTTCTTATCTGTAATAAGGTCAGGCTTTGCTCTGGTATTCTGTAGCTGGGGCTACAGGGAGACCCTGTCTCGAAAAGACAAAAACAAAAAATTCACAGCACCTAACTTCCTGGTTCTGACCCCAAGAGTCAGTCCTGCCTGTGGGAACTGAAGGCCAAGTCAGTTTGATTTTTAAACGAAGTGTGTGTATGACCTTGCAAGGCAAAGCAACCTTGTTTGAAACCTGAGTTTTATTTTTGTAAAAAGCTGTAGATACTAAATATTTTATAAAATACATTACTTTACACTGTGGGTAGATATCTTACCTGTGTTTAGAATGCTTTTGCTTCACTGTTAATGAGCAGCTCTTTTTGTAAAGGCTCACAACATAGACACTCCTTGAGTTCTGTTCCATAAGAGATTGAACAATGCTGTGAGCTTGGTATTACTTTTGAAGGAGTTAGTAGCCATTAAACCTAAATTTAATTTATTTTATTAAAATAACATAATTGAAGAGCCATCCGATAACTATCTTGTCAGGGGCAATAAAAACAAAATTAAAACCCAAATTCATTAAGAAAAAAAAAGTGATGTTCATATATCCAATATTTGTAAACATAGAAGAATGACAAGACAGTTATGCAGTGTTTTGGTGTTTTTTTTTTTTTAAAGGATTGTGATTAATTTTCATTTACTTATTTACTGTCAGATATTTCTAAAATGAGCAAGTATAACTTACATAATCAGAAAAAGAAATATTATACAAAGGTATTATTATTATTATTATTATTATTTTGGTCTTTTCGAGACAGGGTCTCCCTGTAGTCCTAGCTGTCCTGGAACTTACTCCTGTAGTCCTAGCTGTCCTGGAACTTACTCCTGTAGTCCTAGCTGTCCTGGAACTTACTCTGTAGACCAGGCTGGCCTTGAACTCACAAAGATCTGCCTGCCTCTGCCTCCCAAGTGCTAGGATTAAAGGAGTGCGCCACCACGCCCGGCTACAAAGGTAGTATTAATCTGTTGGTTCACAGGATAGACTTTGACCTGTATGTGATAGAAGCTCACAGTTAAGTTTCAACTGTCTTGCTAACTAAATAACTGCCTTTCAGATCTAAATTTTTTCAAGATATCACAAACTCAATACTTTTGTTGTGTCTTAACATGCATCAAGTACTTTTTTAAAGTCTTAACCTGGAGGATGACATTAGTCAGCTTGAGCTAAGGTCTTTAGAGAGGATAGGAAAGACTTCCAGGGAGATGGGGGTAGTTAGAGTTCTAGATAGGAATGTTGGCTGCCTTTTATAATAACTGTTTTGCTAACAGGCATTCCAGTTTTAATCTTTTATACCTTTTTTTTTTTTTGGTCTTTTGAGACAGGGTCTCCCTTTAGTCCCAGGTAGCTTGTAGCTCACTATGTAGACCAGGTTGGCCTTGAACTCAGAGATCTGCCTGCCTCTACCTTCTGAGTGCTGTGATTAAAGTCATGCACCACTATGCCTGGCTCCAGTTTTAATCTTTTAAAGTATGAATGTATACAATGGTAGGGTAGATACCCTGTGGTTATTTATAGATCTCAATTTTCCTTTTTTTTTTTGGAGACAGGGCCTCCCTGTAACCCCAGCTGGCCTGGAACTCACTCTGTAGACCAGGCTGGCTTTGAATTCACAGAGATCCTCCTGCCTATGCCTCCCAAGTGCTAGGATTAAAGGCGCCACCGTGCCCGGCTTGTTGGGTTTTTTTTTTTTTTTTCTTTGAGACAGGGTCTCCCTTTAGTCCCAGCTGGCCTGGAGCTTGCTCTGTAGGCCAGGCTGGCCTTGAACTCACAGAGATCCACCTGCCTCTGCCTCCCAAGTGCTGGGATGAAAGACGTGCACCACCACGCCCAGCTTGTTTTGTTTTTATAAAGGACAAAGCTTTAATTCTGTATGCCTTGGTGGTATTTGAATGTGATTATTATTTTCTTTTTTTCATTCCTTTCTCTGCAGTTTGGATGTTGTGAAGCCTTGTGTCTTCTTTCATCGGCCTTTCCAGTTTGCACTTGGAGTTTAGGTTGGCATTGTGGGTATGTATATTTCTCAGTATGCAATTAATCAGCTACACAGCACAAGCCTACTATATCTGGGAGTATTTTATAGAGTAAGCCTTCACTTGTGTACTGATTACTGAGAAGCTTTGATTGCTCATATCACATTTGAAAAGAAACCTGCATATTTCTTCTGTTTGTCTATATGTAGCTAACAGTTGCTTGAAGTAGATTATATTCTTGATCTAGACAGACTGCTATCCTTCTTTCCATGAAGACTGATTGAGCAGTTAGGTCCTGCACTGGACTTGATTGCTAAACAACTTTGGCATTGGAGTAAAATCTGTGAAATCAAAAACAGAAGAAATTTAAAAATTCACCTGAATAAACATTCTAGTTCTCTTAATCAACGCTACTGTATTATTTAACTTCTCAAATGACATCTGTGGAGCTGTGTACAGTAATGATGTTAGTGGGTGAGCAATTTCAATTGCTCACACTGTAATCACTTGAGAGGGTGAGGCAGGAAGATTGCCATAAGTTTATGGACTGCCTAGGCAACATCGCCAGTTCTGGACCAGCTGGGCTACAGAGTGAGACCCTGAATCAAAAAACCCAAACCACATCAATAAACTATAGTACAATGAATGTCTCATGACATGTCTTCTTCCTGGGATCATAAGAGGGGAACACTGTTTATTAGCTTGAAACTTTCCTGTGTTTGACTTTGGAAATGTCCACTTCCAGAGTACCCCCACTGAGTGCCTCAGATGAGTTAAGAAAGAGCTGTACTGTTGGGATGGCCAGCATGATTCTCACCCTGCTCTCATCAGCATGGTTTCCATTGGATCTCTCAGCCCATCAGGACGCCTTGATTTTAGCTGGAAACTTGCTTGCAGGTAATGATAACAAGTGGAGATAGGGCCTCTAGGACTTAGCTCCAATTTGCTTATGGAGGATTCACAGATAATGAGCACACTAGAGGGAAGTAAAGTCATTGTCGGGGACAGCTGGTTCCTTTAGTCCAAATTTCAGATGCTACCAGTTTGCTTGAATGTATTTGTGCTATTCTGTATTGAGTATTTTAGAGCAGTTTAACTATGGGCATGCTCATCTGAATTTGATTTTTCTGTGTGCCAGGCAATTTCTTGAGTTTGATTTTACTATGTAATGTGTGCCAGGCAGTGTCTTGAGCTCTGAAACCATAAGAAAGCAGAGCATAAGGGTGACATTCTCTATCCAGGTAATTGTCTGCAGAGGGGACACATGCAACAAGCTCAGCAAAGAAGAATGTCTGTAAATGCTTTGGGGGGCAGATTTATGGGCTAATTGAAAAGAAAAAAAAATATGATGAAGTATCACATACATGAAACTCTGTAGATCTGAAAAATTATATAATATTGAAGGAATTTAAGTCACTGTGGATGTCATATAAGGACAGGAGTGAGAATGGGGAATGTGGCCAGCCAGGATTGAATCCACTGAATCTGTTAGGGGCAGGGTACCATTCCCTTATTTAAAGAGTCTTGACCTGTTCTATTTGATATTGCTGAGTATCATGGAGATTATTAGCAGTTAGATTCCTGTTGTAGAAAGCTCTCAGCTCTCTGAGTTTGGGCTGGAGAATGTACGGGTCAGTGTGTTAGCATTGATCAGACTCTGAGCCACACCTGTGGTTTGGGAATAGAGCAAAGGGATAGAGAGAAAATAATGGGGCAGCATCTTCAGACCTGCTCTGCAGTTATGGCTCAGCCATGAGGAGAGTAGTGTAGAAATTGAGAAATATAGATCTGGAACAGATACCACTTTGTGAGTCTGAAGCATCTGTTCAGGTACAGAGATTCAGCAATATGTCAGCACATATGAATGAGAAACATGCCACACTGGAGGTGAGAGGTAATGTGTGTACCTGTGTCATAGCCAGTGCTCCTAAGTCTCTGCGAAGTTCATGGGCCTCTGAAGAAGAAGCCAATTCAGCAGCACCCAGACAGGAGGAGGCCTGGCCTGCTCTAGGAGACCGGACCCTGGTGCCCATGGTGGAGCAGCTTTTCTCCCACCTGCTGAAAGTGATCAATATCTGTGCTCATGTCTTAGATGATGTGACTCCTGGACCAGCAATCAAGGTAACTTCTTCAGGGGCAGTCACTATCTGCCTAATGACTGGGTTTCCAGAGTATCTCTGCTAGTAGTTTGTGCCTTCCATACTCTCTTGTCCTAAGTACAGAAAATTGTTCCTGTCTAGAGATGATATTTAACATAAAAATGTAGTCGTGTACATTGTACTTTTTGGTGTCAGCCATGAAAGCTCATAATTGATACTTTTCCCCTGATCTCTCAAGTCTCTCCAGCTGACATCTCTTCCCCATCACTACAAGGCCTTTGAAAAGTGACCTTCCCTGCCCAACTTCTAGTACTTTACCCTGCTTACGGGTGGTGAGGTCTTTGGCCTCATGTGGCTGGACTACGTTTTCCTACCCTACTTAAGTTTTCCATTTAACTCCTGTCTGTCTGATTTCTGATGCTGTCTCAGAGCACTCTTCTTGCTACACTCCTTTCAGTTCATAGGCACCTAGACAGCCCCACCTTCCTTCTGTTCTCTGGGCCCTTTTGTGCCAGAGTATTCTCTCCTGTCTGTCCATATAGCCTCTTGTGTTTCCTCTGACCCACCCAGCACTATCTGCTTTAGTTTTTTCTGCTGCCTGTTACAGGAGCTATCCTGTTTGTGATTTTTTTTTTTTTATGTGTATGTGTATGAATGTACTGTCTGCATGTAGGTTTGTGCACCCATGTCATGCAATGCCACGGAGGTCAGAAGAGGGTGTCGGATTTCCCTGGAACTGGAGTTCTGGAATTGGAGTTACAGACGGTTCTCAGCCACCATGTGGGTGCTGGGGATCGAACCCACAAGAGGAGCAGTTGGATCTCTTAACCTCTAGGCCATCTCTCCAGCCCCGTGATTTGCTTTCTTTCTGCTCTCTGGGCCAGCACTTGGTGCCACAGTGGTAATGTTCTATGTCGGTACCAGCCAGGACAGTAGTCACTAACCATATGTGGCTCTTGAGCTCTTGAAACATTGCTAGTGTAACTTAGAAACTAAACTGATGTGTTTAATTTTCATTTTAAATGTAAAGAGCCCCCTGAAAGTAATAATTCTAGTATTGACCAGGCAGTTCATGGTCAATTGCATATGATGCTTCCATTTGGCTGACAGTCTTAGATGTGTTAGATGCCATTGATTAACACTAGCCTTCTCATCTACCTCCCCTCACCTGTTCCTGCTGCTTTTTCCTCATTTTGCATTTTGTCCTGCTAGAAACAAGAGCCATCACACTTTGCTTTTTGTCACTTTCTTGTTTTTGTTAAAACCTTATTTTTCGTAACACCTTGTTAAAATCCACATATGTGCACCTACATGTACATGTACACAAATACCCTGTGCACATGCTTATTTTTTTCTGGGTTCCCACTGTTCTGATACATACCTATGAATCTTATTTGAACCACTCTACTAGCCTAGTTTTAGAAATTGCATTATTGAGATGATTCACATTCCATAAAATTTAGGTATTTGATTAAATTTTTGTTTTTGACTCTCTTTCTTACTCTGTAGGCCAAGCTGGCCTGAGACTCATAGTGGTCTTCTCTCACCCTCCTGAATGCTGATGTTACAGGTGTGAGTCACCACACCAGGATCACTTTTCTTTGTAAAGAATGCCACAGAGTTCTGCAGCCATCAGCACAATCAACCCTAGAACCCAAAAGGGAGCCTTGTACCCTGAAGCTGTGAACCCAAAATCCTTCCATGTCATTAGTCTGCTTTCTGTCTCTGAATGTCCTTCTCATGGACATAGATAGTTCATGCATTTGGTGTCCTTGTAACAGGCTCCTCCCACAACAGTTCTCAGGTATGGAAGACTCTCCCCTGAGCTCTGGGGCTTTCCTGCCTCCTTCTATGCAGTGCCCATTTGTAGCCATTACTCTGGTATGCTGCAGTCTTTACAGATGAGGCTCAGAGGCACTTGGTGACTGTCCTAGTTTGAGCCAGCACCGTAACAGAGCCTGAGTGACATTTCCTCAGAGTTCCTGATGAGACCCATTTCGGTTTCAGGTGATGCAATTCCCTCTGCTGACCTCCATGAGTATTGCATGACATAACATGCAGTCAATACATTTATTCATTCATACACACACACACACACACACACACACACACACGGTGGATGAGGTAAGGGAGCTTCTGGGGTATTTATTTATTATCTTTTTGAGGCAGGGTCTCCCTGTAGCTCCAGATGTCCTGGAATTTATTATGTAGACCAGGCTGGCCTTGAACTCATAAAGATCCACCTGCCTCTGCCTCATAAAGATCCACCTCTGCTGAGATTAAAGGCCTGTGCCACTATGCCCAGCCTGGGGTCTCTTTTATAAGAGCACTGATCCCATTTATGGGGTCCTGCTGCCATGACCTTCTCTCTAAGTAAGCCCCCATTATTACAACAGGTGAATGGGTGGGGGCATAGACATAGAGTAGGCCCTTTGCTAAGATCCAGAAGGAAAGAGCACAGGGAAGACTTGGTGTGTCCACCTGTCATGTTGTCTGTGTTTACCTGTGCCATCCTTCTCTTGTGTAAGAGCCTGAAGGACCTGTAGTCCCTTGGGGTTGCATATTGGAAAGAATATGGGCTGTGCATCTAGGTTTGTTGACTTGTAGATCTGCTGTGTTTTAACTATGACATTGAGCAAGCAAGTGGTTTCACCTAGAATCCTGTTATCTCATTTGAAAAATGAAGTTTAAAATGTATTGTGCCAGCCGGGCATGGTGGCGCACGCCTTTAATCCTAGCACTTGGGAGGCAGAGGCAGGTGGATCTTTGTGAGTTCAAGGCCAGCCTGGTCTACAGAGTGAATTCCAGGACAGCTGGGGCTACAGGGAGACCCTGTCTCGAAAAGACCCCCCCCCAAAAAAAAAAGTATTGTGCCTTGTTCATGTCATGGCTCATGTCAAGTGTCATGATTGCCTGCTATTAAAGGATTCAAGACTGGCAGTACCAGTGGCCTCAGGTCCTTTTAACTCCCTGAGGGCCCTCTTTTCTCCAACCCATTCTCCATGCTGCTGTTAGTTCTGAGGCACGGCTACCGTGTCCTGTGGGTGAAAGTGGATTTATCTCCATAGTATCTGAGTTCTGCAAATACAAGTTCTGAGACCATGAAGGCCTTGGTTAGTACTTTCCAGTATGTGGTAAATTTATATCAGTTTCAGTTTTCAGTTTCTTTATTGGATGTACTTGCATTATGTTTTGGTTTCTATCTTAGGCCGCCTTGCCTTCTCTGACAAATCCCCCATCTCTAAGTCCTATTCGACGGAAAGGGAAGGAGAAAGAGCCAGGAGAACAAGCATCTGCTCCAATGAGTCCCAAGAAAGGAGGCGAGACCAGTGGAGGTGGGAAGCAGCACCTACTGGGTGGGGTTAAGGTCACTCTCCTGTCAAGACTGACCAGGCAGCTTGGCACTTTAAAGAAAGCTAGTCTGGGGCTGGAGAGATGGCCTAGAGGTTGAGAGCGCCGACCGCTCTTGCAGACGACCCGGGTTCGATTCCCAGCACCCACATGACAGCTGAGAACCATCTTTAACTCCAGTTCCAGGGGAATCCGAGACCCTCTTCTGACCTCTGCGCCATTGCATGACACGGGTGCACAAACTTTCATGCAGACAGTACATTCATACACATACAAGAATAAGTAAAAATTAATAAAAAAAAAAAAAAGCTAGTCTGCAGCAGTAAAGTCAGGGAAAGAATCTCTGTGTAGTTTCAGATAATGAAAACTATTAGATGTCTATAGACCACTCCAAAGTCTTAAGTGTCTTTGGTTCCACCTGCTGATCAACCTTCATTTGACTCTAGAGGCATTGCTGTCCCAAGGGGCCTGCTTTCCTTCCTCTCCCTCTCCGTTTTTTTTTCCTTCCTTCTCCCCTTCTTGCTGTGGAGTGGGTAAAGGTGGCTAGGAATAGATAGGGTCTGGAGGTGGTAAAGTACTGATTTGACATGGGAAGAATTCTGATACAGGAAATGGAGACATCATGTTCTAGAGAGGTAATGAGACAGTGGGAGCCAAGTGTGGTTATACACACCTTTAATCCTGGCACCTAGGAGACTGAGGCTGGACGATTGGGAGTTTGGGGCCAGCTTGAGCTATGTAGGGGGACCTTATCTAAAACAAAAGGAGGCGGAGACAGACTAGCAGAAAGATTCAGTATAGATAGTCACCTTGAGTTGAAAGAGGGTACAAAGTGCATGGGTGTTGGAGCGGCTTCCAAACCAAGGGGAAGGGCCAGGATTTCAGCATGGCGGCAGCAGCAGTATATGCTTGCTCCTGGTGGGGTTGGGCATGAGAAACAGACCTGACCACTGTCCTGTGAGACACCATCCAGGCCTGACAGTCTTTGTGTTCACATGTTGTAAAGTATGTGTATTGCGGAAAGCCTAGTACTTTGGCTCACATACTTGCCTTTTTTTTTTTTTTCTGGTGAGAATGCTTTAAACCCTCCCTGGTGGTTTTTGAGTATGTGATATATTTTTGTCTCTATTTTGTACATAGTAAGTCTCTAAACTTACTCTGAAAATGTCCTTTGACTGAAATACTAAAGTTTTATAGATGATGTTCTAAAGATTGACTTAGTACAGGAGAATTTACCTGTTTTTTATTTTTTTTAAATAGGTAAGCTTTTAAACTTTTAAAGCTGTAAACTTTACAGATATGACTGATCATCTCCATGTCATGTGTCCTTGAGGCTGGTGTGACCTATTGTATATGGCTTGGCTTGGAGTATTTAGTGTTAGTTTAGTGCCCTCACAGTTTTCAGAAAATGTTCACATTGCCCTACTAATTGCTTTATGAGCCCAGAACTGAGTTACCTGGGGTTAGCCCCATGTGCCTCACATTAAGAAAAATCTCGGGGTTATCTGAGCCATCAGTCAGCAAGCAGGCAACCCAGACCACAGAGAACCGCATCAGATTCTACTTATATTTGCTAGTCAGTTTCTCATTACTTCCCAGCACATATACTTGAAAGGTCAGGATAGGGGTGTGAATTTGTTTACTGCAGTAATCTCTATTAAACTTGGAAAGTTTCTTCCTTTGATGCAAAAGTTTGTTTGTTTATTGTTTTTCTTAAAGCCTCTCGACAATCGGATACCTCAGGACCTATCACAGCAAGTAAATCATCCTCACTGGGGAGTTTCTACCATCTCCCTTCCTACCTCAAACTCCATGATGTCCTCAAAGCCACTCATGCCAACTATAAGGTACTGCCTTATGCTTGTTCTGAACATGTGTTTCTAGTGGGTTATTTTTCCTATGAGATGAAGGGTGCATGTCCATGTACATATATCCATGCCTCATAGAAACCCTTTGAGATGGGATCTAAAATTAGCTTTTCAAGTTTGCCATTCAGCTTGGTTTTATAGTAGCTTCACAGATATTTTGGAATCTCATATTAGAGAAATCATCTCCTGTGGTCTATGGGTGGTTTTTGCTTCCTGACTTCTTTCCCAAGACCACCTTGGATTCAGAGACATGTCCCAAGGACTCCTCAGGCTCTGTGCATTGTTATAACTACAGCTGAGTTCATTGTCCCTATATCCTGAGCACACATAGCCAAGTAAGTCAAACAGACTTAATGTCTAAGGCTCATACTATGGTATACAGGTCTGTCCAACACTAACCAAGCTTACAGACTCAAGGAAGAAGAGGAGGTGTTCAGCACAAACCTATGACTGGGGTGATCTGTGCATGAGTTAGCTAGGGAATTCTCCATCATTATATGGATTCCTCTGATAGATGGTCCCTGAACTTCCCTTCCAGCAGCCTCTGAACAGTGGGGTCTGCTTGTCGTCTCTTTTCCTTAGGGGTATATCAGGTTTTCTTGTTTTTCTCTGGTTTCCTATAGTTTGTTGTATGTATTTAACTTTTTTTCCTTTTAACTGCCTAAACAATTATCTCCAACATTAATGAATAATCCATTTATCTGACCTGATTGTTTTGCAGTCCTACCTTTATCATATGTTAAATTCTCATGATTGTGTGGTTTCATATATATCTTTTTTGTTGTTGTTTTGATCTTTTCGAATCAGGGTCTCCCTGTAGCCCCAGCTGTCCTGGAACTCACTCTGTAGACCAGGCTGGCCTTGAACTCACAAAGATCCACCTGCCTCTGCCTCCCGAGTGCTGGGATTAAAGACGTGCACCACCATGCCTGGCTTCATATATATCTTATAGCAGTCTGTTCATTCATCTATTAGAAGCACCTTTCTTTTTGAGACAGGGCTCACTGTGTTGCTGTGGCCCTGGCTGCTCTGGAACTCATAGAGATCCACCCGCTTCTGCCAGGTGCTGGGATAAAAAGTGTTCATTCATTGCTGTGTGGCCATAGAAGCATATTTTTTTAAATTAATATGGCTACCTGTTATATATTCTCATTTTTCTTTAGGATTTTCTTGCAGTTCTTGTCTGTTTTTACATGTGAAAATTAGAATATCCTTATCTAATTACAAAGACTATGGAGATTATTTCCTAGTGGGACCATGTTAAGTGTGTGGGTTCACATAGGTAGAACTGGTATAAGTGTATGCTTAATTGGCTCATGTAGATTATGAGATGCTTTTCTCTTTGTTGAAGCTTCTTTTTTTTTTTTTTTTTTTTTTTTTTTTTTTTTGTATTTCGGGACAGGGTCTCCCTGTAGCTCCAGCTGCCTGGAACTCACTCTGTAGACCAAGCTGGCCTTGAACTCACAAAGATCCACCTGCCTCTGCCTCCTGAGTGCTAGGATTAAAGGCGTGCGCCACCACGCCCAGCAGAAGTTTCTATTATCTCAGAATTTATGAAATTTAAGGAATTTTTAGAAGAAATTTAAGGATTATTTCATATAGCTTTTGCATATTTCTTTTTTTTTTTCACAGTGTTTATTGCTAGATACAAGTACATAAAATCAGGGCATGAACATGATTTGATAGATTAAGTAGACTTAATATCAATACTATAATAAGAGAACAGTTCAAATTCTCACCATTTGTTTCACACCCGCAAAAACCACTTCAAGGGCATTAACGATCTCTCAAATCTGATCAGTTTTTGCGAGAAAACCATGTTTCTTTTTAAAAAGACTTGTGCACTTGCCTAGGCTCAAGGATATTGAAATCTAGCACATAAAGCCCATTACTAGAGGTAGAAATACAGGCAATGTACTATTACGGCAACAACCATCAATTACAGTTATGGATTTTCTGTAACAACCAAATGGATAGTCTAATATTGTAACAGCTCAAGTATTACTGAGCAAAGTGCATTTCTACAATGTTCAGTGTTTCTATTCAGTTTTCTAACTTTAAACACCCTATGATAACTGGCAGCAGAGAAGGTCCTTGCAATAGACTGCCTCTGCTTGAGAACCTATGATGTAATTATTGCATGCTGCTAATATACTATCTAAACATTAAAGATATTCCTAAAATATTTGATGGTAGATTATGATTAAGACATTACATTACAAAAAACCTTATGCAGAAGGAAACCCTTACTGATGTGCTTCTGCTTTAAATATTATGCCCCCAAATGAAGTCCAGTAAGCACACATCCTGTCATGATCCCCCTGCATTGACCTCCATGATACTGCCAAGGTAGTCCAACAATGTCAGTCCATCTACTGAGGAGGCTGAATTTCCATTAGCTGCTTAGTTCACAAGCTGAGTATCTCAGCAGTCCTCAGTCCACATTGGAAGGCTAAAAAGTAAAAAAGCTGCATCTCATGTCTTTGAGGAGTGCCAAAAACAGTGGCATCTACAGAGCATATGCGCCCGCCTGTGAGAATTGCAGACGGGCCAAACAACAGTGCTCTCTCTCTCTCTTTTTTTCTTTTCTTTTTGTTTTTTTACTAAGATCTCAAGTTTTGTGTCTGCATTACAGGTTCTCTGGTCTTATTATTTATTTCTGGTTGTACTTTCCTTCTGGATGCTTTGCATATTTCTTAATAATCTCCCAGAATTTTTTTTTTAATGATCGAGTACACCTCATTTATTTTGGAAAACCATTTATAAACCTATATAACTTCTTTTCTGAAGAATAATAATAAACATGGAAGATTTTAAAAAAAACTTCAATCACATTTTACAAAATATTTAGAACCTCTGTTTACATGTTCTAATGTGAGCCCACAGGAGAAGAGGGTCTATTTAAAGTACAAATGGGGAGTGTTTCTGTTCTGCCTGTTTCTGCTCATGTCATCTGTAATTGGGGGACCTCCCTTCTTTTTCTTTCTTGAAACCTTGGTTTCTAGGGTATTTGGCTTTAAGGCCAAAATTAATTTTTGCTTTTGGTATCTTAGATTTCTGCTTTCTTTTGTTCCCTGTTTCCATTTCCTCAATTTCTGCTCAGCTTACGTGTTTTTAGTACTTGGTTTATCTATTTTGTTTCCTTTCCTTCATTCTTTTTCTTTTTGTGTGTGTGTGTTTTGTTGTTTGCTGTTGTTGTTTTGACAGTGTCTCCTTAGTCCCAGCCCACCTGGAAGTCACTATGTGGACTAGGCTGTCCTCAGTCTCACAGAGATCCCCCTTGCTCTGCCTTCCCTCCTCTCCCTCTTCTAACCTTGCTTTTTTTCTTCCTATTTTTCCCCCTCCTCTTCCATTTCTCTTTTTCCTTCATCCCTCCTCTCCCATGTCACTTTTCCTGTCGTTGTTCTTGTTGTTGTTTTCCCTGTTGTCTGCTCTCTTCCTCCCTGGGCTCTGGATCCCACATGTCATCCTCGCATTGTTCTTGGCCTTGTATCTTCAGTTATCTCACTGGTGTCCCTCCCTGTCTCTGGCATACTTGGGTTGATCCCAGCATACCCCAAAATTAGACCCATTTTCATTTTCATATTCCATCCCTGTCTCTAGCCTTTGCCCAGTTTTCCTTTTCATCATAGGTAGTTAGATTCAAATTCAGTGGGCAAATTCTTTTCTGTTGTAATGTTTTGATAGTGGTTCTGTTCATAAGCAATCCTCCCTCATCAACAGTGTTCTTACACATTGTTTCTTTGTCCCTCACTCACCTTTTGAATCTGTAACAGGGGAATTGTGTTGTACTTTAATTATGCTGACTCCTTTAAAATCTAATAATCCTAAGACTGACTTGATTACATCTGAAAGTGGTAGTAACCAGATGCCCCTGGGGTGGTGAGAGCTGAGGGCAGCACTGCAGAGCATCTCCCTGCAGCAGATGGCATTTGTGTCTTTGTTGTAGATAACCAGACTGCGGTGGTGCCAGTAACCGTGTGCTCTCTCCTTCCACCTTGCCAAGGTCACCTTGGATCTACAGAACAGCACGGAAAAGTTTGGGGGGTTCCTGCGCTCTGCCTTGGATGTCCTCTCTCAGATTTTAGAGCTGGCGACACTGCAAGACATTGGGAAGGTTTGTATCTCATTTCTTTTCCTTGAACCTGATGATATGTACCACTGAGTCAAGTTGCCTCACTGACACCTGGTGCCCAGCCTGGGAAGACTGTCTTCCATGTCTTGGCAGTGCAGTATGTATGGATAGTTCTTTTGGGTCCTGTTATCCTTATGTTAGGTTGTTACCATATCTATTCATTAAAAATTATTACTTTAAACCTAGTTAGTGTAGAAAATGTTGAAAAATAAACGCTTCTGTTTATTTTCTCATTTGACCTTACTAAGTAGAAAAGTGCAAAACTGGATTGAGCAAGGGTAGTTGGCTGGTTCCCTCCATACCAAAGAAAGTAGCAGAGCAGGAGTTCTGTAGTTCCCCATTTCCTGGTAAGGTGCACTTCCATATCCTGCCATTCTTAAGATTCTACTGGATCTCTACTACACCTCTTATTTCTGGTACATCCCACAGCGAATCCACTGTGATGGTTCCAGGACCCAACCACCACAGATACTTAAATCCACTCTTCACGTGTCCCTTTTATGAAATGACATAGAATTATTAATTTTTTTATTATTGTTTTATTTTTTGTGTATATGAAGTGTATTGCCTGCATGTATATACGTGCCCTGTGTCATGCAATGCCTGCAGAAGTCAGAAGTGGGTGGATTCCTCTGGAACTGGAGTTACGGACTGTTGTTAGTTGTCCTGTAGGTTACTGGGAATCAAACCCGGGTCCTCTCCAAGAGTAAGCCAGTGCTCTTAACTGCTGAACCAGCTCTCCAGCCTGGCATAGCATTTTTTTTTTTTTAATTTATTTCTGTATGTGTATGAATGTACTGTCTGGCTGCAAGTCTGTGCACCCGTGACGTGCAATGCCGCGGAGGTCAGAAGAGGGTGTCGGATTCCCCTGGAACTGGAGTTCTCCTGGAATTGGAGCTTCAGACGGTTCTTGGCCGCCATGTGGGTGCTGGGGATCGAACCCGGGTCCTCTGCAAGAGCGTCGGCGCTCTTAACCGCTAGGCCATCTCTCCAGCCCCTGGCATAGCATTTTTAAAGCCTGCCCAATGTCTACCTGTAGACTTTGAATTATCTTTAAATGACTTGTAATACCTAATGTAATGTGTGTGCTTGCTGTATAAGTAGTCATGCTGGGGCTGGAGAGATGGCCTAGCGATTAAGAGTGCCGACTGCTCTTGCAAGAGGACCCGAGTTCAATCCCCAGCACCCACATGGCGGCTGAGAACTGTCTTTAATTCCAGTTCCAGGGGAATCCAACGCCTTCTTCTGACCTCCACGGCTTTGCATGACACGGGTGCACAGTACATTCATACACATAATAAGTAAATAAAATAAAAAGTAGTCATGCTATATTTAGGCAGTAATGATGATGAAAGCAGTCTGCACATCTCAGGTACAAGTACTCTGAACTCTTCTCTTCAGTGTCCTCTAGTCAGTCTCACATTCTAGTTGCTGTACACTCTTATGTTTCTTGTGTTCTTCCCAGATAATCCTTGTGTTCTTCCCATACATCACCTTGGTTCTTGCACTTCTCTTTTTGAATAGCTCTGCTGTGGCTGCTGGGATGACACTCAGTTGCCTTCTTAGAACAAAGGTGTGACCAGTGTCACCACAGAGGTGAGGCTGTCCTGGCTATCCTGTTTGGACTGGTTTCTCATCCCACTCTGTTCTCCAACTTGCTCATCTTTTCTTACCCATTGCAATAGCCCATACACTATTTTACATTTTTGTTTCCTTATTGCCTACAGCAGTGTTTGGGAGCTAGTAATTTTACATTCAGTGGACATTTGTTCCCTGAATAAATGTTAAGAATCAGCTTGAAGGTTAGTGGCATACAGCTGTACCTCATTTTGCCATCTGGTAAGCAAGATATAGTCATCCATACCTATAGTCCCACTTGAGGCTGGGACCTGGGAAGCTGAGACAGTGTGGCCCCTTGAGCCCAGGAGTTCAAGGCCAGCCCATATCAAAAGTAAATGAATAAAGGAAATCGTTTTCCTTATAGCCAGTTTTAAGGGAGTTGTAAGCAGCCCCACATAATCCCATGTTGTTGACAAATAACTTATTTTTCTACTGTCTACTAGGCCTTTTTATTCTGTACTCTGTCTTTTTAAAAATTATTTATTTATTTATTTTCATATGTGTATGAATGTACTGTCTGCATGTAGGTTTGTGCACCTGTGTCATGCAGTGCCGCAGAGGTCAGAAGAGGATATCGGATTCCCCTGGAACTGGAGTTACAGACGGTTCTCAGCCGCCGTGTGGGTGCTGGGGATTGAACCTGGGTCCTCTGCAAGAGCAGTCAGCGCTTTTAACTGCTAGGCCATCTCTCCAGCTCCCTCTTTGTCTTTTTGAGACAGGGTCTCTCTGTAGCCACAGTTGATCTAGAACTCACTATGTATATAGGCTGGTCTTGATCTCACAGAGATCTTCCTGCTTCCATCCTCCTGAGTGCTAGGATTAAAGGTATATACCACCATACCAGGCTTTGTACTCATTTTTATATACAATTGAAATTTCTAAGTGAGTTTGTTTGCATTATGTATACTATACATTTTCCTAGAAGTGCTTAATGCCCTGTGCTATTTTCTCTGCCTTCTAAGACTTAATACTAGTTTTCAGTGGCTTGATTTTGATGTGCCTTGGTGTGATTTGCTTTTCAGTTCTGTTTCTTAGAATATGAGGCTTTTTATTTTTCTACACTTCCCCCAGCTCATCTTAAGGGTCTTTTAATTACTTGCATATTTGGTTGCTTCAAGTTTCCCTTGGTTTATTGTTGCTCTTTTAAGTATTTTTCCCCTTATAATTATTTTATTATTTTTAATTATGTGTATATCTTTGTGTGGGTGTGCACACATGTGTGCTGTTGTATGCAGAAGCCAGAAGAGGGAGTCAAATCCCCTGGAGACAAAGTTACAGGACTGATATGGATACTGGGAACCAGACTCATGTCATCCCCTATACGAGCTATAACTGATGCTGAGCCATCTCTCCAGCATCTCTTTTCTAGTCTTTGATTACTTTCTCTCTTTTTCCTTTAGTAATTTCTGTTACTTTCTTAGCTATATAATCCCTTCCAGTATATCTTTTGTCATTAATGTTGAAGGGTGGTTTTTTTGTTTGTTTGTTTTGTCTTTTTAAGATTTTTATCTCTGCGAGTTTGGTTTATATCTGTTTGTTTGTTTGTTTATTTTTTTGGTATTTTGAGACAGGGTTTCCCTTTAGTCCCAGCTGTCCTGGAGCTCACTCTGTAGACCAGGCTGGCCTTGAACTCAGAGATCCACCTGTCTCTGCCTCCCAAGTGCTAGGATTAAAGGCATGCGCCACCATGCCCAGCGAGTTTATATCTGTTTAAATCTCCTGTCTTCACTTAAATATTTTGTGTGTGTGTGTGTGTGTGTGTGTGTGTGTGTGTGTGTGTCTGTGTCTCTGTGCATGTGTGGGAAGTACATGCATTTGTATGTCCACATGGAGTCCTGAAAAGTGCACCAGGTATCTTCTTCATCACTCTCCATCTGTTTCTTTGAGGCAAAGTTTCTTTCTGACCTGTCATTCACATTTTCCTGGCTAAGCTAGAAGCCAGCAAGCCCCAGAAATGCTCCTGTCTCTTTTTGCCTTTGAGTTAGGGTTACAAGTATGCACGGCTGACCTCTGGTCCTCATGATTGTGCAACAAGAGCTTGAGCCATTGAGTCCTTTTTTTTGGGGGGGGGTAGTTTTTTTGAGACCAAATGTCCCTGTAGCCTCAGCTGGCCTGGATCTTGCTTATAGACCAGGCTGGCTTTGATCTTACAGAAGTCCATCTGCCTCTGCCTCCCAAATGTGGGGGTAAAGATAAGCACCACCACTACACCTGGCTGTTTAAATAGTTGTAATAACTAATTTAATGGGTTTTAGTAACTTTTAAAAAATATTTCTGGGCTGGAGAGTTGGCCTAGTGGTTAAGAGCGCCGACCGCTCTTACAGAGGACCCGGGTTCGATCCCCAGCACCCACATGGCGACCGAGAACCGTCTGAAACTCCAATTCCAGGAGAACTCCAGTTCCAGGGGAATCCGACACCCTCTTCTGACCTCCGCGGCATTGCACGACATGGGTGCACAAACCTGCATGCAGACAGTACATTCATACACATGCAGAAATAAATAAAATTTAAAAAAATTTCATTTATTTTTATTTTATGTGCATGAGTGTATTACCTGCATGTGTAAGTACACCTGTGTCATGCAATGCTCTCATAGTCAGAAGAAGATGTTGGATTCCCTTGGAACTGGAGTTATGGATGGTTGTTAGCTGCCATGTGGGTGCTGGCACTCAAACCCTCTGTAAGAGCAGCCAGTGCTTTTAACTGCTGAACCATCTCTCCAGCCCTGACTTTGCTAACTCTTAAAATCTTGTCCATTCTAGGTTTTTGGCTAATTGATTATTTTCCTTAGTATTGGTTGAACTTTCCTGTCTCTTACATGCTTGGTAATCTTTGATTTGATGCCTTACATTGTGAACTTTCCTGTTAAGTGCTGCATGTTTTTTGTTTTCCAGTAAGTTGCCTTCAGATATCTTTTGGGATTCCATGGTGTTACTTGGAAGTGGGGCTGGTTATTCTACTAGAGGAAAGCAGACCTTCTTGAATGTTCTACCCAGTGCCTTGTAAAGGATGGTTTTCCTGTCTGGCTGGTTAGAGAGGGGCTGTTCTATCCCTGTGTAAGTGACCAGCACTGCTTCCTCCAGCTCTTTCCAGTGATTCTTTATCAGGCCTCGATCTTGCTGAGTGGTGCTTCCCAAGGTTCATGGGCAAATGGGCCTTACAGGGCCTTAGATGTTCTTCTGTTCAGCTGATCATACTCAGGGGTTCCACAAATGCAGAGCTTTTGACTCCTTTGCACACTTCTGGGTGCCTGCCCTGCAGACAGGGCTGGATGCATAGTAGACAGTGGATATTTGATATCATTGAGAGCCCGGGTGTATGTATACACATATATGGAAGTGGTTTCATGTAGCTCTGGGAATTCGTGGACATTTTCCTGGCTCTGCGCTAAGATAAGAGATTGAAAATGTCCTCTGGGGCTGAAGAGATGGCCTAGTGGTTAAGAGCACCGACTGCTCTTGCAGAAGACCCAGGTTCGATCCCCAGCACCCACATGGCAGCTGAGAACCATCTTTGACTCCAGTCCCAGGGGAATCCAATGCCCTTTTCTGACCTCCGCCGCATTGCACGACACAGGTGCACAGACCTGTATGCGGACAGTACACTCATACACATAAAATTTAAAAAAAAAAGGAAATAAAAAAAAAAAAAAGAAAATGTCCTCTGATTTTTCTATGACATTTGCACAATTTACATGGAGGTTGTCTTTTCATTGATGTATAATAGTAATGGGTTAAGAGTCATTTAATGTCTTACTGTTCCCACAGTGTGTTGAGGAGATTCTTGGGTACCTGAAATCTTGCTTCAGTCGAGAACCAATGATGGCAACTGTTTGTGTCCAACAGGTGAGGGCATCATTTTCTGTCCTCGTGGCTAAGTCCTCAAGCCAAGTATATTGGGAATGGTTGGGCAACTGTAGCTATCATTCTTGATTGCTCTGTGACTGGGACAAAAGGGGTCCTTTCTCTCAAAGAGAATGTGGCTCACCACTGAGAGGGGCAGAGAACATCAGAAGCCTCACTAGACCCTCACTGCTTACCTTTGCCTTCCTGACCTTGTGGATCTGTGTTCAGAATGCCAGCCTCTCCTAGAACAACAGGGAACCCCCAACTTCTATCTTAAGCACAGTAGGACTACCTATAGGATTTCCTGAGGCACTGACTTGAGAGGGGTTCACAACAAAGCTTCTCATTGTGTGTTTTGCTGGGTTTGCTACTATGGAAAGGGAATCTTAAACTATTTGTGTATGTGTGTTTTATCCTTTTATTTAGAACTAGGGTCTTGTGCATGTCAGGAAAATGCTCCTCAGCTGAGCTATATCCTAGACCTTTTTTCACTGTTTAATTTTTGAGAAATGATATAAGTTGCCCAGGCTCAGCTGAAACCTGCAACTTGCCTGCCCAGGCCCTCAAGTAGCATTACCAGCCCAATACAAGTAAAGTATTGATGCTTCAATTCTTTCATTCTAGCTTTTGAAGACGCTCTTTGGGACAAATTTGGCCTCCCAGTTTGATGGCTTGTCTTCCAACCCCAGCAAGTCTCAAGGACGAGCTCAGCGCCTTGGCTCTTCCAGTGTGAGGCCAGGCTTGTACCACTATTGCTTCATGGCACCGTACACCCACTTCACACAGGCCTTAGCTGATGCCAGCCTAAGGAACATGGTACAAGCGGAACAGGAACACGATACCTCAGGGTAATAGCTGTGATTGAAATCTGTCATTGGTGAAAAATGAAAGAGGAAACAGGAGGTACTTTTGAAAAGCACTAAAAAAATAAGTTAGCCAGCACCTTTTAGGAAGTGGTTGCGCCAGGCGTGGTAGCGCACGCCTTTAATACTAGCACTTGGGAGGCAGAGGCAGGTGGATCTTTGTGAGTTCAAGGCCAGCCTGGTCTACAGAGTGAGTTCCAGGACAGCTGGGGCTATAGGGATACCCTGTCTCAAACACCAAAAAAAAAAAAAAAACTATATAAAATGCACAGAAACTCAATAAAATATTAAAAAAAAAAAAGGAAGTGGTTGCTGCAAAGATGAGTAAATGTATATCTTTTCAAAGCCTGACGCTGAGCTTGAGAGTGTCACCCTGTCCAGAAGTGGTAGAGTGGGGAGGAAGAACTGAGCCAGCTGCTTGTGAAACATCAGTTCTCACTTGTAAATCATGCCCAGACTGGAGATGAGCACATGTGAAAGCATGTGCTACTTGCTAGTGCTCATGTATATTTTCCTTTATAGTAAGATGGTATATGTAAGTAGCAATTTTTTGGTCTGTGAGGCAAAAGACTACTTTTAAAATGGCACAGTAGTGCTAGTGTTTAGAGGTGTTTGAAGCATACAGAAAAGTCTGGGGGCCGGGCGTGGTGGCACATGCCTTTAATCCTAGCACTTGGGAGGCAGAGGCAGGTGGATCTTTGTGAGTTCAAGGCCAGCCTGGTCTACAGAGTGAGTTCCAGGACAGCTGGGGCTACAGGGAGACCCTGTCTCAAAAAGACCAAAAAAAAAAGTCTGGGGTATATTACTTTGGACTTTCACTTGAATTTATGTTTGTCTTTTTTTTTTATGCCAGGAATATAGAAACCCTGCCCTCCTCTTTCCCTTTCAGGGCTTCATACATGCTAAGCAAGCACTTTACCACTCAGCTATATTATAGCCCTTGAAGTTGTTTCTTAAATTATTATTATTAACAGGTATTTGAGAGGCTAGTCTATGTAGTGATGGTAAAAGTTCCTCATTTCATAGCTATAGTGAACAAACAGCATAGAAAACAAGGAAAATACTCCTATTCTGGGATTTTTCTTGGTGGTATACTTATGTATGTGCCATAGCACCTATGTTCCTGTCTTTTCAAACATTTTATGAGATGGGTCTCTCCATGTTACCCAGGCTGATCTCAAACTTGTGGACTCCGCCAGGCTTGGTGGCACACACCTTTAAACCCAGCACTCTCGAAGCAGAGGCAGGCAGATCTCTGTGTGTTCAATGCCAGTCTGGTCTACATAGTGAGTAGGCCAGCTGGGTTTCAAAAAGACCGAAAAATAAAAACAAATGTGTAGACTCCATCGGTCTTCCCACCTCAGCCTCTTAAGAGTTTCCACCTAAGAAAGCCCAGTGATACCATCTAAATTACCTATCTTCCATTGGCTGTCACTTCTCTCTCTAGCCCTCCTGGAGACTGAATAGGGGAGTGGGTTTCCTTTGGCAGCAAAGTGCAGGCTGCGTAGCTTCTGCAGGTGGCAGGACCAGTGTCACAGAGGCTGCAAATTCAATTGAGTCCTGTTTCCCCAGTACCTGCCACTGCAGAAATTGGCTTTTCTGGTTCTACTGAGATATATAACTGGTCATATAAGTGACTGTTGAGTGCTTAGCCCTAAGTGGGACATCTGTATCAAGCCCTTCACGCTCTCCTCTGTAAGGAACATCACAGAAGAGGGGAATGGAAAGAAAGGTAGAGTCAGAGGATGAGGAAAAAGTTGCTTTCTTCTGGACTCTACTCTGAATCATGAATTAATGTATAGCTGAGAATGGAGGATACCATTAAAAAAACAACTTTTTGTTTCTGCCTTTGTCCATTTGGCAGGTGGTTTGATGTACTCCAGAAAGTGTCTACTCAACTGAAGATGAACCTCACAAGTGTCTCAAAGACCCGTGCAGATAAGGTGAGTGGCACTGCAGTCAGCGATGATCTGTGGACCATGTCCCAGGAATGTAGGTGCTCCAGGCCACACATGAAAACCAAGCTCAGTGCTTTCTAGACAGGTTGCCAGAAACTTCTGATTGAAACTTGGGCTTTCTCTTTCCTCTGTAGAATGCTATTCACAGTCACATCCGCTTGTTTGAGCCCCTTGTCATAAAGGCATTGAAGCAGTACACCACAACAACCTCTGTGCAGCTGCAGAAGCAGGTTTTGGATTTGTTAGCACAGCTTGTTCAGCTACGGGTCAATTACTGTCTGCTGGATTCAGACCAGGTTCGTCACTCCACCTCAAATTTACCTGTTCCTAACTAATAAAAATTACCCTGAAAGATACTACCCTGAGTCTGTGTCATGAGTTTTTCCCATCTGTCTACCTGTACCTCACCCCAAACAAATTTGAATTTGGATTGTAAGATATAATTAAAGATTTATTATTGGAATGAGTATAAAATTCAGATTTTTAAAAAACAGGTTATTACCTTTATCTGAAAGCTTCTTTTTGCAAAGACATATAACTGGTCATGTAAGTGACTGTTGAGTGCTTAGTGGGACATTTGTACCAAGCCCCCCACACTCCCCTCTGTAAGGTACATCACAGAAGAGGGGAATGGAAAGGTAGAGTCAGAGGATGAAGAAGAGTTGCTTTCTTCTGGAAGTGACATGGCTGTTTCACTCATGAACTCATAGCAACTGTAGTTATCTGCATGAGACCAGGCCAGTCAACATTCTAGCACAGATGGGCAAGGGGGCTCATGAGGTCACCCCTCGCTGAGAAGCTACTGGCAGTTCATGGCTGCTGGAGGAAGAGATGTTATTTTTCTTTAGGGGAAGGTAGTATGGGTACCCATTCTCCAGTAGATGGCCCCACACCCATGCACACATGGGCAATACTAATTGGATTCGGTGGGTTATGAGAAAAAAAATTGTTATTGTTTACTTATGATTTCAAGTGGTGATGTAGTCATCAGGCCCATAACTTAGGTCCCCGTTCCTGGACCCCACACGGAGGCTGAGCAACTTGCATCTGAACACATTTATCTTCCCTTCCTAATGCAGGTCCTGTAAGCATAAGCTTCTCTTGGCCATGCTTGCCAAACAGATTCTCTTTGGGGAACTTAATGTCAGTACTTTTCTAAGACTGCCTTTGGGCTGTTAAAATTCACCATCATTCTTTTTTTTTTTTTTAATATTTTTTTTATTATTTATTTATTTATTTATTTATTTTTGAGACAGAGTCTCCCTGTAGCCCCAGCTGGCCTGGAACTAGCCCTGTAGACCAGGCAGACCAGAGATCTGCCTGCCTCTGCCTCCTGAGTGCTGGGATTAAAGGCGTGTGCCACCATGCCCGGCTTAAAACGGTTCTTAGCTGCCATGGGTGCTGGGACCTCAGCTCCTCTGCAGGAGCAGTTGGTGCTCTTAACCGCTGAACCATCTCTTCAGTCCCAGCCATCATTCTTGAGCTGTGATCTTGGGCTCCTCTTTCTGTGAGTTAACAGTCTTTTGAGAGAAAAATACTAACATTCTCAGTTTCCTCCTCTGGTCTCTTTACCTTAAAGGGTCTGTTTCCTGGGAGAAGCTAAGATTAGTTTGGGAAGGTCAGTCTCAAATGAGTAAATGACCTCTTTAGCTTTCTTTCAAAGGTTGTTAGGAGCCAAGGAGTCTGAGTCCTGTCTTTGTATATGTGCCAGTTGGGGAACTTCCTTCATATCCCTTGCCCTGAAGGCTGCACAGGAGAAGCCTGCTCTGCAGCTGTGGGCCACAGCTGAGGAGGAAATGGGCTGTGTTGTGCCAGGAGCAAAGGCCTCCAGGACTCAGGTAGATGCAATCCAGGAGGGTTTTTTCTTTTTCTTTTTTTTTTTTTTTTGTCTTTTTGAGACAGGGTCTCCCTGTAGCCCCAGCTGTCCTGGAACTCACTCTGTAGACCAGGCTGGCCTTGAACTCAAAGAGATCCACCTGCCTCTGCCTCCCAAGTGCTAGGATTAAAGCTATGTGCCACCACCATTTCTAAGACTGCAGTCTGCCTTTCTTTCAGGTTCTACAGTCCTGGCTCAGCAGAGGGAGAAACATCATAAACCAAAACAAAAACAAAAACAAAAATCCCTCAACAGATATGCTAGGTAGACTTGGCTAGGTAGATATTTGTATAGTCATTCCATTCTACCTAGAACCTTTCCTCTAAAACAGAATAGTAATGTTTAATTTTTCTCTCTTTTATCTTCCTAAACTACTACCTGATATTTACCATTGGGTACACAGCTTCCAGATTCTTGTGTGCTATGCACATGTCTTCATATAATGCTGCCTTTAGCTTGTGAGTGCTTTGCTCCAGGCTATTCAGCTTCATGCCAGCAGAACTCTCCCACCCTTTCTACTTGGTAGAGGTCTGCTTTCTTACCCTGAGAAAGTACTCTGGCCTCTTGTTTGTTCCAGTAAGTTTCATCAGTGGGTTCCTTTTCCCATTTATAATGGGTTTCCCCACAATAGGGACAAACAAAAGGCAGGCAGGCAAACTCAGTTCAGATACTGATTCACCAGGCATCCATTAAATGTCTGTCACACTCTAGCTCTTGAGAAGCAGTGGGTATAAGCTCTGGGGTTCATCTGTGGGAGCTAATGTTGGGGTGACAAAGTCCACAGATGGCCATATAGAAAGTGAAGGTGACACAGATTGGCTCTCCAACCCTGGTGTTATCTCTGCTCCTAGAGTTGGCCCTTTTCATCTGACTCTCCTGAGTATCGGGGACAAAAATCTAGACTTGCCTTCTGTAGGAACAAGCTCCCTGGATACAGAGTTCTCCAGATGTGAAAGATAACCACTGGCCCTTGGAATTTATTATTTGTTTTCCCAGTGAGGTCTCATCTCAGTATTTAGTCACTTTGCTTTTTGAGACAGTCTTACCATGTAGTCTAGGCTGGCCTCAACCTTCCTGGTGCTGCTATTACAGGCATACACCAATATGTCTGCCTTAGTGTATTACTGAAGAGATGTCTACAGGTACTCTGTAGTTGTCTGACTACAGAGTAGGTTTTAAAACTTGAGTATAAACAAGTTATCTGCAGTGTAGGAACTTATTAAAATTTATAAACATAAGCAGAAAGAAAAGAAACCTGGCTTTTCCATTTTAATCCTATTACTGATATACAACTTCTCTTGCTTGTAGGTATTCATTGGATTTGTGCTGAAGCAGTTTGAGTACATTGAAGTGGACCAATTCAGGTAATACCATTTGGTGACTTTGGAGTTCTTGCCTTGTTATGTATTTACATGTAATTTTAGTTTAAGAAGACTGGTGCTTCAGAGTACTGTTGAACATTTTGGCTGTATTTCTTTTATCCTTCATGGAAATCAGATTAGCCTGCTGTGCCTTTTTATTTCTCTTAATAATTGATGAAAAACTTTCTCAAGACTTGCTTTGAAACCGTTGTGCCTCTAGTTATCTGTGTGTTTTCCTTATACCTTTCAGAGTATCTAGTGATAGGGACAAATTACTGGGTGACATCTCACTGGGTGGAGCATTGCTCTCTAATCTTAGGGGAAACATTTGTAGATGAGAGTCTAGAAAAGGGAGTAATTGTGAACTTTGTGTTAACTACTGATTTTCCTTGGTGGATATTAAAGCTTTTATAATCTTTAAGTACCTTTAACATATTTTTTTAATGACATTTTTAAATAAGTAGTTTATGAAACAGCACAGAAGGTCAGTATTTTGACAGCCTTTGGGTCTCTAGACCATGTGACAGCCCAACTCTGTGAAGCTGGGAAGATTTTATCTGTTGGCATCCAGTGCTATCAGGTGCCCTCACCTCCTAATCGTCAAGCTCTCCACATGGGCAAAGGCAGGAAGTCCACTGATGGGGTGGAATTAAATGAGGTTTCAGAGTCCAACTTACCCTAGTACTCAAACACTCCGTTGAGGTTGACTCTTTTTTAAAATTTATTTATTTATTTATTTACTTATTTTGGTCTTTTCGAGACAGGGTCTCCTTGTAGCCCCAGCTGTCCTGGAACTCACTGTGTAGACCAGGCTGGCCTTGAACTCACAAAGATCTGCCTGTCTCTACCTCCCAAGTGCTAGGATTAAAGGCATGTGCCACCACGCCCTGCTGAGGTTGACTTTAAAAAAAAAAAATTTCTTTTTTAATTTTTAAAAATTTATTTATTTTTTATGTATATGAATGTACTATCTGCATGTAGGTTTGTGCACCCATGCCGTGCAGAGGTTGACTCTATATTATTTATGAGTAGGTTGGTCAATGGATGGATGGTTGGATGGATGGATGGATGGATGGATGGATTGATTGATTGATCAATCAGTCTTATATATTGATTTTTAAAAAGAAATATCTAAATGGATGTTTCATTTCCAGGGAATCAGAGGCAATTATTCCAAATATCTTTTTCTTCTTGGTTTTGCTGTCTTATGAGCGCTACCATTCAAAACAGATCATCGGAATCCCTAAAATAATCCAGCTGTGTGATGGCATCATGGCTAGCGGGAGGAAGGCTGTGACTCATGGTAATGGACACATCTTTCTCTGTTGTGCTCAGTGTCATCATGTGCCCACCACTGTTGTCTTCTTCCATTTGCTTCAGCTGTGTCCACGCCAGCTCTGCACTGTATTTGCTATGGGGGATTGGCAGGGGCTGAGCCTACAGGTTAGAGGGGTTGAAAAAGAGGGGAAAGCACATTGTTTAACTCAGAAATCTGCAAACTACTTATGGAGAGAAAACAAAAAGTTAAGAAATAGTGACATTATTAAGATGCAGATAGATTCTGAGTATATTTGCCTCTGTTATGAAGCAAATTGTGGTTCATGCATGCCGCAGAGTCAGAAGAAGATGTTGGATTCCCCTGAACTTGAGTTACAGATGGTCGTTAGCCACCAGGTGGGTGATGGGAACCAAACCCCAGTCTTCTGCAAGAGCAGCAAGTGCTCTTAACCACTGAGCTGAGCCATCTCTCTGGCACCCCCACTCCCCATTTTTAAATTTTTATTCTCTTTGGCTTTTTTGACAGAGGAAGTGTATAAGATCAAATCTAGAACCTCACATTTGCTAAGCAGTGTGACTAACAAAAAGTTTTAAATATAGCTTGCCATAAATCAAACTTTTTTTCCCCCTTTGAGAGGAGGTTTCATATACCCTTTGCTGGCCTTGAACTCACTATGAAGCCAAGGATGACCTTGAACTCCTCATCCTTCTGCCTCTACTTCCTGAGTGTTGGGATTATAGACTTGCCTTACCACACCCTATTTATGTGGCACTGGGATCCAACCCAGGACTTTGTGCATACTACTGAAAGCACTCTGCAACTGAGCTGCATCCTAAGCCTAAATTTTGATTTCTTTTTGATTTCCAGTAGCTTTGGAGTGCATAATTGGACCTTTACTCTGGATTTTCTGTTTTGCCACATTGTATTTTGGGAGGGAAGCTATTAAATGGAAAATAAACCACACTTAAATTCTGTATCCACCTACATTCTGCAAAGAAATATGTTATACTTAATTAAAAAGCAGAACTGGGGGGCTAAAGCTCTCTTTGAACACTTCACCTAGCACATCCTCAAGTTGTTGCCCTGGTTCCACATTAGTTTACTGAAGCTCCGGTAAGAGCACAGCACACAATCGGCCACTCAGCCCTCTTGAGCTTGTAGGAGGTGGTCTCTATTTTAAGAACAGACTGATGGGCTGGAGAGATGGCCTAGCGGTTAAGAGCACCGACTGCTCTTGCAGAGGACCCGGGTTCGATCCCCAGCACCCACATGGCAGCTGAGAACCGTCTATAACTTCAATTCCAGGACAACTCCAGTTCCAGGGGAATCCGAGACCCTCTTCTGACCTCCGCGACATTGCACGACACAGGTGCACAAACCTACATGCAGACAGTACACTCATGCACATACAAAAATAAATAAACAAATAAATAAAATTTTTTAAAAAAGAACAGACTGAGCCAGGTGTGGTGGCGCATGCCTTTAATCCTAGCACTTGGGAGGCAGAGGCAGGTGTATTTCTGTGAGTTCAAAGCCAGCTTGATCTACATAGTGATTTCCATGACAGTTGGAGCTCTAAGGAGACCCTGTCTCAAAAAAACATGCTGCTGGACGCCTGTAATAATAGCACTTGTAAGTTGAGTGCCAGCCGGAGCTCTGTAGGGAGACACCAACTCATACAGCAACAACAAAGAAATGTGTGGTGAATCTTTCTTTGAATTTGAAACTGGTCTTTGGCATTTCCCTGCTGGAGTCTTGATGCTCCTTTGCCAAGAATTTAGAGGCTTTTGACTTTTGGTAGGAATGCGTCCTAAGACCTTCACAGACTGACAAGTGAAAAGGTCTGCCAAAGAGAACTTTCACCTACTGCATCCACAGGGGATCATAAGCTTTGCAGTGCTGAGAGATAGATAGCACTAGGCTGCCCTCCCCATATTTCACTAGCTAAGCTGTCAGCTTTATCTTGGTTCATGCTTCAGCAAAACTACAAATCAGATATTTAGCAATTTGGTCACTGGATTGAGCTGAAAATGGAAGTGTCAGATATAGGGACCTCAGGTTTCCTGGCCTTGGGGGTCTTTGGCCAGGAATAGTGGCAGTCAACCCTTTAGTTTCTGCTAGGATGCTTTATCATCTGGAGAAGGTCAGCAAGCATACCCACATGTGCATGGCTTTAGGGGTAAGAGCAAATCACTGAGGGTAAGGTTATATGTTCATTATTATCACACTGCACCAGTATATGTGTGCCTATCACTGAGGGTCAGGGTTTGTGGTTTCATCCAGAGTGAGAATGTGTGTATGTCCATATATGTATACATGTACATTCACTTCAATGGGGAAGTGTGTTTATGTCACCAAGAATCAGAATATATATGTGTCAGTATCAGTGTGCTGTGTGCCAAATAAAGCCATTTCTTATATACTTTTTTCTGTGTGATGTTGTGAAACCCATTAATTTAGTTTGAATTCTCGTTTGTCAGTAGTGGTGCTGCATTTGTTATTGTAACCCTAGGTTCCTTTTTGTGAGCAGCCTTTGCATTGTTTTCAATCAGCATTGAGAGGGAAAACCTTTTGGCCTTTTTTAGTAGTGTGAGGGTAATTTTAAAATATTCCATAATAGGCCGGGTGTGGTGGCACACACCTTTAATCCTAGCACTTGGGAGGCAGAGACAGGCGAATCTCTGTGAGTTCAAGGCCAGTCTGGTCTACAAAGTGAGTTCCAGGACAGCCAGAGCTACAGAGAGACCCTGTCTCGAAAGGACTAAAAAAAAAACAAAAAAACTCCATAATAATCCTGATTCATCCCTCACCATAAGCTAGACTCAAGCTAAGGTATTTTCTGTTTCTTGAAAATGTTTTGGAAGTGTTGGTCTCTGTCTCCTAGATGTCATTCTCATATGAAACCTTATTTCCTCACCCTTTGTGCTCACAGCCATACCTGCCCTGCAGCCCATAGTCCACGACCTCTTTGTGTTAAGAGGAACAAATAAAGCTGATGCTGGGAAAGAGCTTGAAACCCAGAAGGAGGTGGTGGTGTCAATGCTATTGAGACTCATCCAATACCATCAGGTAAGGAGAAGGTATAGTGGCAGTCACATCAGTCACATCATCTCTATGGAAAATTGCATGAGGCCCTGTGTGTGGTAACACAATTGGTGCCACTTTTGACCAGCATTGGCCCCTCTTGGGCCTTTGGAGATGACACTTATAGGAGGAAGTACAGCAGGATTGTGTCTTGAAAGCTGACCCAGCTCCAGGACACCATCTGTCACCTGCCCACCAGTTATAATGTTATTCAAGATGCTAAATGGGATAGGTTGTTTTTCTAATACAAAGTCTAAGGATCAATTAATTGACAGTGTTGGTCAAAAATTTTAATAAACTAATCAGCTTATTTAAAAAATGATAGAAATTTCAAACCTGAAATAGTATATTTACTTTGTTTTCATATGGTCAATTTCTATGTGTTTGTGCTGATTCTTAGTTTTATTTTCCTTAAGCTAGAGCAGGAACTTAAAATTAATGTTGAGTTAGCCCAAGTACAGAAATCTAGTTTTCTTTTTTGTTGTTGTTTTTCCTTTTTTTTTTTAAATTTTATTTATTTTTTATGTGTATGAATGTACTGTCTGCATGCAGGTCCATGCACCTGTGTCTTGCAATGCTGCAGAGGTCAGAAGAGGAGTTAAAGACGGTTTTCAGCTGCCATGCAGGTGCTGGGGAACGAACCCAGGTCTTCTGCAAGAGCAGTGGGCGCTCTCAACCTCTAGGCCATCTCCTCAGCGCCCTTTTGTTCCTTTTTAAACTTGTATTGCTCCCCTTACTTATTTTATTAGTTCCTGTTACCTGTCTCTCTCTGAATCTTTATAAAACCATAAGCCTTTCTCATCAAAATAGTACTTCATTTAGGTTTTGATCAGTCTGTAATATTAAAATATTCAGTGCTTAATTAAGTCACATAATTACAATAAAAAACAAAAGAAGCATAAAGTAGTTTGAGAGTAAGCACATGATCTTAGCAAGCATGATTGAGCTGGTGGTGCCCTGGAGAGAAGTGTAGCACTCCTGTGTGTTGAGTACAGTGTCAGCATGTCCTCAAAGCCTATAGGAGATGCAGCTCTTATGTGACACGTGGACCTTGAAGAGAGAAGCCACTGTGGGAATAGGGTAATTGTGTTAGGTTTTATGGACAGTGTCTTCTACGTATGTGTCCTTTAGCATTTTATAGACTAGGGCTTAGCAGACTTCTATAAACCATCAGGTAATAAGTGCTGTAAGTTTTGCAGACTTTTTGGTCTGTCATAGCATGATAGCAGATGCCATAGCTGTGTTCCAAGTAGAGTTTATCCACAAAATCAATGGGTAACTGCCCCAGTTACAACCTTGTGCTCAGCCCTGTAAGAGTGTGGGAGTGAGGACCACTCCATAGTAGATGGAGTGGTCTTTGCCTCTGCAAAGAGCATGGAAGTAAATTTAATGTGCACAGGCATGGCAAATCATCCAGAGAAGTTTACTTAAACAGGTTGTATTGACTCTGCCACAGATTAATGTGAGTTTGCTTTTCATTTTATGCCCTTTTTTTGGTCGTGAAATCTTAAAATTCAATAGTAGTCCTGACAAGGAGTCATCCTAAGCACTGCATGGCTCATATACATCCTTGGAGCTTGCTGCATCTCTTCATGTATGTTCTTGTTTGCCTCACGGAGGTGAAGATTATGTGGCTTCCTCAGTGCTTACTAGGGATCATGTCTGTTTGAACCCAAGAGCTGCCCAGCTGAGCTGGAACCACTGTGGGATGTGACCACATGGCAGGGCACAGGAAGTGTTCTGATCCTACTCAAACACTCTTGCAGGTACTGGAGATGTTCATCCTCGTCCTGCAACAGTGCCACAAGGAAAATGAGGACAAGTGGAAGCGGCTGTCTCGGCAAGTTGCAGACATCATCCTGCCCATGTTAGCCAAGCAGCAGGTTTGTCACCACTACCCTGGCTTGCTGTCCTATAGTGAGTGTGATACATTTTGGAGTGCTGAGATCCTGAAGAAGAGTGCATCCTCCCAGGTTCATGCTTTGAAAGTTTTTCTTAACACTAGTCATGGGGCAAGTGGCTCCCATGACCCTTTGAGACTGAAATTATCTTCTCACTTTACAAGTGAGGAAATAGGGTTCAGAGGAGTTCCTGGGGTTGCCAAGCGTCATACAGTTTGAGAATGTTGGGGCTGGGATTGATTAGGATCTAGTCAGCCACCTATTTTATTTGATCTTTAGCTTTCTGGGTTTTGGGGGAGGGGGAGTATTCTTATCACTTATAAAGTAACTTAGTAGTTGTTAATCACTTAATAAGGTTTTCTATAATCAAAGGATGCTACTGGTCAGGTATAGTGATGCACACACTTAATCCAAGCACTTGGGAGGCAGAGTCAGGCAGATCTCTGAGATAGAAGCCAGCCTGGTCTACATATCAAGTTCCAGGACAGCTGGAAGGTACAGGGAGATTCTTTCTCAAAAACAAAACAACAACAAAATGACACTACTGTTACTTTAAAAACTTGAAGTGGTCAGCCAGGCCTTTAATCCCAGCACTGGTGGCAGGTGGACCTCTGTGAGTTCAACCCCATGAACTCTATTTTAGATGCTTGTATCCCTGTCTGGGCAAGACTACAAGCCTGAAGTTTCCCATCCTGGACTACAGCAACCAAACAAAAAAAAAAAAAAACCACTACAATGGTCTGGCTGCACCATATCTTGTGGAGCCAAACAGCCCTGGGTCCTGGACCATGTGGTCCCCAGAGCACAAAAGCCTGTGTATCCCCTACTATAGCACCATTACAGTGGAAGTTGCAGTGGGGACTTGCTGTTGTCAGTTTGATGCAGCTCTGGGCTATTTTTGAATAAAACTCTGTATGGTGACAAGGTACTGATCTGCAGTCTGCTCATGGGCTCCCCTGTCTGGTAGATCTCCATCATGCTCTAGAAAACACAAGTAGTCACAGTCCTCAGCATTTCATAAAAATGTGTAGGCATACTCTGGGGATGGTTTCCGTCTTCATAGCTTCACCCACATTGGGATTTCCTGATAAATTGTTACCTTGAGATGTCATGGGTAATGGGCGAGAGTCCTGGCCTCTGATAAGATGTCCAGAGATTAGGAGTGGCCAGGGACTCCAGGCCTCTTGGTAGGTATTTTCTGAGTGGTACCCTGAAAGATTGGTCCTGTTCTTTCACTTCCATGTGCACAATTTGGCATAGATGGAGGCTGAAGGCCTAAGTGCATAGGAAATGCTCTGCTTAGTTTGTAAGCCTTGTGTGGTAAATGTATAAAAATCTTAGCATGGTCCTCGTCACAGCTCAGCATAGGGGAAAGCTCTGTGCAGAAGCACTAGGCACTAATAATAAATATTTCACCAAACAAATCATTGGAAAGCAGCACTAATTTCATTGTGATGGTGGATAATAAAGCAGATAACAAAACGAAGTATTAAAGTGTAAAATATCAGATAGGAATAAGTACTCTACAGAAGAGAAAAGATGGGAGTAGTATCAGAGTAGAAGGTTCATTACTCAGTTGATGATGAGTAAAAGCCCTGCCCAGGAGGGAATATTTGAATAAACATAAAGGAAGGAAAAAGTATGATTCTAGCAAATATTGGGAAGAGAATGCTGAAAGCCCCTGAGGTGTAGCATGGCTGTCATGTACAAGCAGCAAACCTGGTGGAGCAGCCATGGGAGAAGGAAGACGGGAAATCCAGAATGGAAAGATAGGGATCCTTTCAGAGGGCTTGGCACAGAGGAGTGATATGGTATGATTTTAGCTTTTACTTTTGAGCTGGGTATGCATACTCTAAAGAGGAAATTAGCAGAGCAGAAAAGTCCACAGGATGCCCTATAATTGAGTAGTCTGTACATTGGCATCACTTGACACGGTGCATAAGTAGGACCAGCAAGCAGTGCTGGTGGCCAGTTATGGGATGTCAAGGGAGAAAAGTATCATAGGTGTTCAGCGTAATGATGGAGCTGCCCCCAAGAGACTGGGGGCAGCAGCTCCTGGAGGTCAGATCTGGGTCTGCTCGGTGGAACCCTCTAGTGGGCAACTAATGGGGGTGAAGCCAGCACTGGGGTATGAATCTGAAGCTGTTGAGAGGGGACTGGGTAGAAAATAACATCTGAGATTGGGGGAGGTTGCAGTGGACCAAGGTTGCTGGAGAGGAGAAACCCTAGTTTCAAGCTTACTGAGTCTGGCACCAGGGAGGTATAAAGACGACCTTGCAGTGGGTGTGAAGGGACAGCATGGGACAGGGGTTAGGGAGAACAAGCAGGAATGGAGATCATAAGCCAAGTTTAAGCTTTCTTTCCTCTTTATTTTATTTATTTTTTTATGTGTGTGTATGTTTTGCCTGCATAGACGATATAGGTGCACCATGAACATGCAATGCTGATATTGGCCAGAAGACGGTGTTGTATCCCCTAGAATAACTGGAGTTGCAGACAACTGTTAGCCGCCCTGTGCATGCTGAGAATCATGTTTTTTTTTTTCCAAGAGCGGCAAGTGCTCTTAACCCCTGACCCATCTCTCTAACTCTAGCTTACCTTTCTTTGAAAAGCCTTTTGGTAAAGTAGGGAGGGCAGCCATGGCTTCAGTTGGCAGCACTGTGAGGTGCTGACCAAAGGACTTCATCAGAACAGAGAGGGCCAGATTGTGACAGGAGTGTGTTCCAAAAGGACAGGAAGAGGGAATTTGGGAAAAGGTTGGCTGGTGGAGGCTTAGGGTAGTGACCTGTGGGGAAACGAGTGAGTAGGAACCCGTGATGGCAAAAAAGAAGGCCTGGCTTACAGTGAAGGCAAAAACAAATAGGGGTCCCCCAGGCAGGACAGATGCACAGTTGCCATCATGGTGTCTTTGAACAGGCACAGGGTTTAGGATCGCTGCCTAAGTGCTGCATATTCTTTTACATGAGTCCAGGGAATTCTTCCATGGTACCTGGAGGGCAGACTGTAGTATGGTTCAGGTACAGGTCCAGACTTAGGACGCATAGGATCCCAGAGGTTCTCCAATATTTCCTTATCTCTCTTGCTCAGTGCTACATGGGTTTTATTATTTTATTTATTTATTTATTTATTTATTTATTTATTTATTTATTTATTTATTTATTGTCTTTTTGAGACGGGGTCTCTCAGTAGCCCCAGCTGTCCTGGACTCACTCTGTAGACCAGGCTGGCCTTGAACTCACAGAGATCTACCTGCCTCTGCCTCCAAGTGCTAGGATTAAAGGTGTGTGTCACCAAGCCTGACTACATGGGTTTAAAAACCCATCTCTACAACTGTTTGCTAAGTATAAACATCCTCAGCAGTAAAGCTCAGGAAATAGAGTTGGTTGAGCATATTGGTTTGTAATACAGGATTTATTTGGAATACTTTGCATCCCTTCAAGACAATGCTACTTTTAAGCCCATTTCCTTATTAGTTCTCCATTGTATTGTGAAGTAAGAGAAGGAGGCAGATTGGTAATCCATTCTTTCTTTTGAACAGGGTCTCCCTCTAGCCCCAGCTGGCCTTGAACTCTGTGGTAGACCAGGCTGGCTTTGAGCTCAGAGGTCCACTTGCCCTTGCCTCCTAAGTATTGTGATTAAAGGTATGCACCACCACATTTGGCTAGGGTTTTTTCGTTGTTGTTGTTTTTTTGTCTTTTTGAGACAGTTTCCTTGTAGCCCCAACTGGCCTGGAACTCACTCTGTAGAACTCCCAGAAATCTACCTGCCTCTGCCTCCCAAGTGTGGGGATTAAAGGTGTACGCTGCCATGCCCAGCTCAGCTAGAATCTTAAAAACAAACTAACTTCCCTGTATTGGGATGGGTAGTCGATATTGGACCATGGAGAAAGCTAAGAATGGGATAGCCACCATTTATTACTATTTGTTACTAGCAGGGAAGGGTGGGGTGGAGGGAAAGTAGAAATGAAAAATTTGAATGCCATGTGATAGGCTATGTGTATCCATACAGAGAAGGCTGGTTCTCAGGATGTTGGAGATTGGGTTGCAGGGCATTTCTGGTTGTTCTTTCTCACACTTTGTTGTATTTGCATCTTTATTGAAAGTGTTTTATTTATGGAATGAAATGGAAATGAAAAGATTTCCAATTGTACTGAAATGCACCCGATAATGGTGTTGTCTTGAGAACTTGTTGAGGTCCCTACTACATAAAAAGCAAGGATATGATGTAGACTATGGTGCATAGACTTAGTTTGTGTTGCTTCATTCAACAGATGCATATTGACTCCCATGAAGCTCTTGGAGTGTTAAATACTTTGTTTGAGATTTTGGCTCCTTCCTCTCTCCGTCCTGTGGACATGCTTTTGCGGAGTATGTTCATCACTCCAAGCACAATGGTGAGTCTTACCAGACACTCCTGATACCCTGGGGGGTGTATTCCAGCCCAGATCTGCCACAGCGGGTCGGGTGGAAATGGAACTTGAGAATTTGCTTTTCCACCTCCCTAGCTGCCGGTGATGCTGGTTCTCCGGCACCACATTTAGAACCAGCACTGTAAGGGCTTACTGCTAGAGTGGTAAATTGAGGTGTTTTTCTTCCATGGAATTGGCAACCAGGGGAAACTTATTCATTTTTCTTTCAGTGGTATTAGCATGTGTATTTTTCTTTTTCTTTTTAGGCGTCTGTAAGCACCGTTCAGCTGTGGATATCTGGAATCCTGGCCATTCTGAGGGTACTGATTTCCCAGTCAACTGAAGACATTGTTCTTTCTCGTATTCAGGAACTCTCCTTCTCTCCATATTTAATCTCCTGTTCAGTAATTCACAGGTTAAGAGATGGAGACAGTAATTCAACATTGGTGGAATGCAATGAAGGAAAACAGATGAAGAATTTGCCAGAAGACACATTCTCAAGGTATACTTTACCTTCGAACCTGTAATTGACCTGTATCTTTTGGGAAATTACATGGTGTCTCATCTTTCAGTCTGGCATGATTGCTGGCCTTGCTGCTCTCTGTTAGCTCACCCAGCTTTTGATACCTCCTACTTCACCTTTGGCCCTTCATATCTTTTTTTTTTTTTTTTTTTTTTTTTTGGTCTTTTTTGAGACAGGGTTTCTCTGTAGTCCTAGCTTTCCTGGAACTCACTCTGTAGGCCAGGCTGGCTTTGAACTCACAAAGATCCACCTGCCTCTGCCTCCCAAGTGCTAGGATTAAAGGCGTGCGCCACCACGCCCGGCTCCTCTTCATACCTTTTTTAAGGTTCAGTCACATTCTAGTGCTTTGTCACTCACCAGAAGCCAGCAGGAGTGGCCTGCCCTACATGCAGGATGGCTACCTGTAGAGTGATTACACCTGGGTACTTGCTGAAAGTCAGCCTTACACTTATTTTCACCATATACTGCTGTAAAGAACCTTTCCTTGCCAGGGTGAATATCACCTACTATATATCTGCAGGATCAACTTAGGTCTGCCCTTCTGTATGGTGTGGGAGCTCCTCAAGGGTAGTGGCCACAGTTTAGGTACTTTTCAGTGCTCTGTCTCTGTGAGTGTCTGCCTTCCTTTGGAACAAAGTTCACTATGTTAGAGCTACTCTGCAGATGTGCTCTGGCCTCCCCAGACACCTGTGATGTCTTCGAAAGTTACATGCCATCTTTTTCTGTAGGTTCAGTTGGTACTCCGTGTCTCTTCTGCTCTTACCTTGAAACAAGTGGCTAAACCTGATGCTATATCAAATTTCTATAGTGAATTATCAGCTTGTATTTGTGTAAAGCTTTTACAGCCTACAATGTGTTTTTTTTTTTATTAATTTTATTTATTTCCGTATGTGTATGAATGTACTGTCTGCATGCAAGTCTGTGCACCCATGTCGTGCAACGCCGCGGAGGTCAGAAGAGGGTGTCGGATTCCCCTGGAACTGGAGTTCTCCTGGAATTGGAGTTTCAGACGGTTCTTGGCCGCCATGTGGGTGCTGGGGATTGAACCCAGGTCCTCTGCAAGAGCGGTTAAAAATACCACTGGGCATTTTGTTGTGGGAGGTCTTTGAAAATGGTATGACTACCATTTCATATTTGAGGAATGTGATAATACAGCGAGGTAAAGAGACAGTCCAGCGTGATGGTCTGAAGCATTTATTTCACTTTTACTTTGTTCAGTGTACCTTACCAGTATTTTTACTTGATTCAAACTGTTTTTATTTCACGTGTATAAGAGTTCAGTGATAGCAACCTAATATGCTGTCTATTCCATCCCTTTCTTGGAAGGTTTCTGTTACAGCTGGTTGGTATCCTTTTAGAGGACATTGTTAAAAAGCAGTTGAAAGTGGAAATGAGTGAACAACAGCATACTTTCTACTGCCAAGAACTAGGCACTCTGCTCATGTGTCTAATTCACATCTTCAAGTCTGGTGAGTAAATTCTATTAGTCTGAGGTATTTCATTCTCCCTATCTTGCACGGTAACTTCTTGGGATGTAGGGACAGTGCTTCCTGCTAGAAGCTGTGTCTATATTCGTTATGCTATTTGTGAACATTTTGTTGATGCTAAGAGTTCATCTGATACCATGTGGTTCAGCAATGACTGTTGGGTAGATTGTATGCTTGTGTTCATGACGGTATTCATTACAGTAGCTCAGATGTAGAAGCAGCTCAGGTATCCATTTCAGTAGGCTAATTGATGAGCAAAATCTGGCATATACATAATATTTAAGCAGTTGGATGTATCTATAGATGAAATATTTTTCAGTCTGAAAAAGTCAGATAATTCTGGCATAAGAAACAGCAAACAACATGGTGACCCTTGAAGACATGCTGAACAAAATAAGTCAGATATGGCCAGGTGTGGTGATGCATGCCTTTAATTCCAGCAGCGGGGAGGCAAAGGCAGGCAGATCTCTGTGAGTTCAAAGCCAGCCTGCTCTGCATAGCAAGTTCCAGGCCAGCTGGGGCTACAGGGAGACCCTGTCTCAAAAACAAAACAAAACAAAACAAAAAAAAACACAATGAATTGTGATGGTAGTGATATCACATAATGTAAATGCATCAGTGCCAGGACTGTACATTAAATTAAAAGTAATCAATGTGGGGCTGGAGAGATGGCCTAGCGGTTAAGAGCACCGACTGCTCTTGCAGAGGACCCGGGTTCGATCCCCCAGCACCCACATGGCAGCTGAGAACCATCTATAACTCCAATTCCAGGAGAACTCCAGTTCCAGGGGAATCTGACACCCTCTTCTGACCTCCACAGCTTTGCACGACACGGGTGCAAAAACCTACATGCAGACAGTACATTCATACACACAAATAAATAAATAAAATTTTATAAAAAAAGTAATCATTGTGGTAAATTTTGTGTCATATGTATTCTGCCACAAGAAAAAACAGTTGTGGCCTGGCAAGAAAGTAGCAGGTAATGCGCTTGCTGCCAAGCCTGACAGCCTGAGCATGATCTCCAGGACTCACATGGCAGGAGAGACTCATTTCCTTTAAGTCGTTCTATGACCTCCACATATATATGATGTCATGAACATGTACACACAAAAAAACATGTTTTGCTTTGTTTAAGAAACAAAACAAAAACCTTAATACTGGGACTGGGAATGTAGCTCAATTGGTGGAGTGATTGCTGAGCATGTATAAAACCCTGGGTTTGATCTCCAGCACTGCATAAACAAAACAAATTGTGATGGTGCACACCTGTGATCCCAGCACTAGAAAAGTGCAGGCAGGTGAACCCGAAGTTCAAGTCAGCCAGGCATGGTGGTGCATGCCTTTAATCCTAGCACTTGGGAGGCAGAGGCAGGCAGATCTTTGTGAGTTCAAGGCCAGCCTGGTCTACAGAGTGAGTTCCAGGACAGCTGGGGCTACAGGGAGATACTGTCTTGAAAAGACCCCCCCCCAAAAAAATTAGTAACTCAAGAATTATGATGATCTATGTTTAAATGTTCATTTTTAAAGCATGACTCCAACATGGCAAATATCTATCTCCTCATCTTCTTGGTTTCAGGAGAGGCTGACATGTGAAGCAGAAGCATAAGGAGACAAGGAAAAAATTCAGGCTATTCAAAGGTCTTATTTCTTATTGGCNTGTGAGTTCAAGGCCAGCCTGGTCTACAGAGTGAGTTCCAGGACAGCTGGGGCTACAGGGAGACCCTGTCTCAAAAAGACCAAAAAAAAACCCCAAAAAACAGAAGTTCAAGTCATCCTCGGCTACATAGAGTTTCAGACCAGCCTGAGCTATATGTTTATTATTAAAGAAACAAATTATGGGCTGGAGAGATGTCTCACCAGAGGACCCAGATTTGGTTCCCAGAACCTACATGGCAGTTAACAACCTGGTTCCCAGAACCTATATGGCAGTTAACAACCATACAAACTCCAGTTTCAAGGAATCTGCTGCCCTCTTCTGACCTCTGAGGATACTGCACAACACAGGTGCACCTATACACATGCAGGCAATCCACTCATACATATAAAATTAAAATAATAAAATAGTTTAAAATCACATTTACTTATTGGGGGAGGACCATGTGATGGGGCAGTTGGCTGTCCTCTGTGTGTGACTGTATCTGATGGTTTCATCCTGTAACCTACACAATGTATTTCCGTCTCCCGCTTTGGTTTCTGGTTTGACTTTGCTCTTTGGTGGACTCCCATCACATGGCAGAAAGATGGCTTCTGGCCTCAGTAGTCTGAGCACTGTGTTGGCTTTCCATAACCCGTGTGGACAACTATGAGCCCTTGGTGCTTTGGCCAGCCTGGGCTGGATGAGTGATTGGATAGCTTTCCTTTGAGGTGTGGGTTAAATTGTGAGAGGAAGAAGGGCAGATGGAACAGCTGATAGTTTGCTACCACTGAAAAAGTATATGAGTTAGAACTTTCTTGGTAACATCCAGAAGAACTAAAACCAGAGTGACAAGAAAGAGAGATGCACCAGAGGGTATTCCTTGTTGGAAGCCACTCTCTGTGGTTGGAGCTCTGTGCATGTTTTTATATACATGCCATTAGAGGGAAAAGCAGTTACTGCTGGTTTTAGCCTTTATTCAACAAGGTTTACATTCTGCCCTCCCATTGTTCTGGGCTCTTGTATGCTGGGGTCAAACAGGCAGATGCCATCCATGTCTTACTAGATATTTCCAGGCAGTAGGGGTATGAGCGAGAGATGGAACAGGAGGGGGGTTAAAGCAGGGCTTCTGAGGGGCCTAGGAAGCTCAGCTGAAATGGGCAGCAGAACCAGCCTTTGGAGTATGCTGGGAGGACATCAGAATGTGTGGGGTGGACACAGGGTAGGAAAGATAGGCAGCTGCCCATTGGAACCACAGGGCATTAGACTGCAACAGCAACATTCCAGGATCTAATTTTGATAACGAATAGTGGTTTTAAGCTATTTTTCTGATATTGATAGTTTTTTTTTTTTTTCTTTTTAAAAGTTTTTTAAAGGGGGGGCTGGAGAGATGGCCTAGCGGTTAAGATCGCCGACTGCTCTTGCAGAGGACCTGGGTTCGATCCCCAGCACACAAATGGCGGCTGAAAACCATCTTTAACTCCAGTTCCACCCTCTTCTGACCTCCACAGCATTGCACGACACAGGTGCACCAACCTACATGCAGACAGTACATTCATACACATACAAGAATAAATAAATTTTAAAAAATTTAAAAAAGTTTTAAGGGGGTTTGTTTTAAAGTTTGTTGTTTTAAAGATCCTTTTGCTTATTTTGTGTATGTGAGTGAGGACTTGAGCCTAGCACCGTGTGTGTGGAGGCCGAGGACAGCTCTCCCAGAGCCGGCTCTCCCCCACCTCCTTTGAGACAGCGTCTCTTTTTTTCTGCCATTGCACTGAATATGTGAGCTTCTGGTTGATTCTGTCTACCTTATGAATCCTGGGGTTACAGGTATACACCCCCATATCTGTCTGACATCTTTGGCCCTTAAAGATCTTCTGATTTATGCTTCATTAACCACGTTAGTAAGTTGAAAGTCAGGAGGATAGGTCTTGTTTATGAAAAACAGATTGCTTTAATAGTTTTCTACTGATTAGTTTGGATCTGATATGGAAGGGGATTTCTCTTGCCTTTGGATGACAGCTCCGTGCTGTGTGCTATTCATCCCGTGGAGTTCCTATATGGCTTCAGATGCTCACTCAAGAGTATAACTTCCTCTGCTTCCTTTCTTCAGAATCCTGAAGAGAATATTTTTACTGTGCATTGTGTGGCAATGTCATCCAGAAAACTTGCAACAAAGTTGGGATATGTCACACACATGCTAATTTAGTGGCGTTTTTAGCCACATATGTAATTGGGTAACTGAAATTCAAGTAGCATGCCTGAGGCACTTTTTAATTTTGCTTAATTTTAATTAACTGAAAACACCATGGGGCCATTGACTCCCTTTGACAACATACTGGAAGAACATAGCATGGCTTCACCCTAGTGCCTTTGGACATTTACAGATAGGTTATATATACATGTCTGAATATAAATATTTGTTTCTCTTGTTTAATGTGACCCTGGATAGGGTCTATTTGGTTGGTCTCAAGATTGAGTTGAAATAAAGCATCTGTACCTTTATAGAAGCTTATTTAGGGGCTGGAGAGATGGCTCAGTGGTTGAGAGCAGTGACTATTCATGGGTAGGTTTAATTCTCAGCACCCACGTGGTGGCCAACAACCATCCATAACTCCAGTTCCAGAAGGTCCGATGCCCTCTTCTGATCTCTGTGGGCATTCCAAGACATAAGTGCACTTACATACATGTAGGCAGTACACTCATACACATAAAATAAAAATAAAAAAAATATTTTCAAATTGTTTTAAAAATATAAATAAAGGCTTATTTAGCTCCCTTGACAATTGTTGCTCTCTTTTTTTTTCAACAAAAATTTATAAGATGTTTGTTGCTCTTGTAGCATCTTGTACTTTGTCCCTTCATTCTCAGCAAGCCAAAGGCATCATTTGTGGGGTTCTATTCTGTCTGTTGGCTGTGCTCTGTTCTGTGATCCCCCACTGTGGCCTACAGCCACTGACCTCTGCTCTTTTATTAGCCGGTTCCTTTTGTGCACCTGGGTCTAGGCTTCCACAGCACCTATCTCAGGGCTCCTGGAGAATGAGGCCAGGCTGATCAGCAGAGGAGCTCAGTGGGCTGGCCTGCTAAATAAGTTAAATGCCCTTCTCTGCTTAGAAAAGTCAGAGTTTGGGGTTGTGAATGTGGCTCAATCAGAAAGTGCTTTGTGGTTGCAAGCATGAGGAACTGAATCTGGGCCCCCAGAATGCACATGAAAACACCAGGTACAGTGCTGTGCTCCTGTAATCTTGGCATTGGAGGGTGGGGGGGATGAAGACAGGAAGGCCTTTGGCTCTGGCCAGCCAGTCTAGCTAGCATGTGCACCCATACATAAATATACACATATGAGCACACAAGTCAGAATTCTCTTAAGTACTTTGAACACATAGGTGTGGGAAAGGCATTGTTCCATAATCACTTGTACTTTGTTCGGTTCTAGGAATGTTTCGGAGAATCACAGCAGCTGCCACCAGACTCTTTACCAGCGATGGCTGTGAGGGCAGCTTCTACACCCTGGAGAGCCTGAACGCACGGGTGCGCTCCATGGTGCCCACGCACCCAGCCCTGGTTCTGCTGTGGTGTCAGATCCTGCTGCTCATCAACCACACTGATCACCGTTGGTGGGCAGAGGTGCAACAGACACCCAAGTAGGTGCACTTCTCTCTAGGCCAGGCACCAGCTCAGTATTTGGCCTGAGGCTTGGCTGCTATGAAGGCATTTTTATTTTCCACTCTTTATGAAGCTTTGTAAAATTCTGGCTGCATATTAATCTTTCTTTCATGGGCACTGTTTTGTAGGGGAAGTGTGGTCTGGCTGCAGGCATTCAAACTAGACAGCTGCCTTTTCAATGTGATTTTTCTTTGACAAGCTCTGTGACACTATTTCATCTTGTGGGCTATACTTGTCAGGCTATGTCCCTCCCACTACGTTCTAGGGCTTAAATTTGTTCCACTGCCAGACATGTTGCAATACTGTAACTTCATTATAAATTAAATGTGGTTCTGGTTATTCTTAGATATTGAAGTATTTAGCAAATTTCAAAACAGATTGGAAATATGTTTGTTTTTTTGTCATTCAGATAAACTGTTTCTGGTTGTGGGTGACCCTCTTTTGTAAAGAATTTTTAGGTTTAAGCCTCTGTATCCAGATACATACTCACTCAGTATCTGGGCATCTTTGAAAATAGAAGCTGTGAGCCCTGTGATGTCGTTAATGTGGTTTCTGGATAGCTTAAGACTTTGCCAGCAGAGGTCTACCCCTTGAGAGCCCTGGTGGGAAAAGGTTCCCAGAAGAAAAGAGTATAGGTATGGTTAGATCCTCAGCTTGCTGCCAGGAGGCCAGGGGCTCCCATCCAGATACATCATTTGCAAATCCCTTTTGGGAGCATGTTCCCCATCTGCTGAGTACTCTGTGTAATGGGATGTGCAAAGAAAATAGAAATACCACTTTCTGCCCCCACAGATCCATGACATCATTTGAAACACTTAGAGGATGTCTTGGGTTTTTCACAGTAATTCAATATTCTAAGTGCTAGTAGATAGGAAGTCATAGTGTCCTAGATCTTTGCTACTTACATGTATATATAAATCAAGCATAATGCTTCTTTATCAGGTTTTGTTTGTTTGTTTTTTGTTTGTTTGTTTTTGTCTTTTCGAGACAGGGTCTCCCTGTAACCCCAGCTGTCCTGGAACTCACTCTGTAGACCAGGCTGGCCTTGACCTCACAAAGATCCGCCTGCCTCTGCCTCCCAATTGCTAGGATTAAAGGTGTGCTCCACCATGCCCCACATAATGCTTCTTTTTAAAAAGGCAGGGAGGGGTCAGAAGAAGGCGTCAGATTCCCCTGGACCTGGAGTTAAAGACGGTTCTCAGCTGCCATGTGGGTGTTAGGGATTGGCATTGCACGACATGGGTGCACACACCTACATGCAGACAGTACATTCATACATATAAAAATAAAGAGGCAGAGGCAGGTGAATCTTTGTGAGTTCAAGGCCAGCCTGGTGTACAGAGTGAGTTCCAGGACAGCTGGGGCTACAGGGAGACCCTGTCTCAAAAAGACCAAAAAAATAAATAAATAAATAATAAATAAATAAATAAATAAATAAAAAATAAAAAAAGAAAGAAAGGAAGGAAGGAATAATAAAAAAAAAGGAGCCAGAAGCTTATTAGGGCCTAGGAATCTGCATGGATTCTAAGCCCATGTTGATGCCATTGCTGGTGCTTTACAGACCAGCCTGAGTGGCAGGAGTCCCTCAATACCATCGGTGTTTTCTCAAGCCCCACTATAGGGCCAGATAACTTCTGGCTGTAGAATTGGGGGTCAGCCCTTGGCAAAGATGGTGCGGGAGGTAAAAATGCTTGTCACCAAGCTTAATGATTTGATTTCAAGTCATAGCCCCACATGCTAGAAAGAGATAGATACGACAATTTTTTAACAGAAAGAAAGGAGAGAAAAGAAAAGAAAGAAGTTGTGGCCCTGAGAACTCGTTTGTGGTAGGTTCCCACGGGGTCCAGGGAACAGCCGGAATTTAATTATCCTGGCAAGACATAAGGGTGTGGCCTAAGTTAACAACTATGAATGAGACAGGAGAAATGTGAGAAGAACCACACCTCAGCCAGCTCTGACCCATTGCTGGACATTGCTGATGAGTGCATAAACCACACTCTGCTTTGGGTTTGGTTTGGTTTGGTTTGGTTTGGTTTGGTTTGGTTTGGTTTGGTTTAGTTGTTTTTTTGTTTTTGTTTTTGTTTTTGAGATAGGGTCTCCCTTTTAGTTCCAGTGGGCATGGAGCTCACTTTGTAGACCAGGCTGGCCTTGAACTCACAGAGATCTGCCTGCCTCTGCCTCCCAAGTGCTGGGATTAAAGGCGTACGCCACCACACCCAACTTCTGTTTTGTTCTTAAAGAAATGGAGTCTGGCCTCACAGATAGAGGAGGCCATCTTGCCTCACAGATAGAGGAGGCCATCTTCTACCCGGGTGCTCACTGGACTCCCTGAAACAAAGAAAATAGACAGGACAAATGAATTTACCTCTAGAATCCTTGATGATGTTTTGAATCTGGTATGAGATTGTCAGAATGATTATTATCAGATAGTAGCAAATTTGAGTCTGAATGTGGTATGAGTGGCGGGTGGGAGGCATCCTCAGGAGGCACCTGTCGAAGTATTTATAGTACAATGTTAGGTCTATAAATTACTGTCCCTTGGTGTAGCCAAAGAATGTGTATGTAAGTATGCAAACTGTGTAAAGTGTAGTGTGTGCAAATGATCAATGTGTGCTCATCTAAGTATGTAGTGTGTGTGTCAAGTTTGCCTGAATAGTGTATGTACATGGGCACAAAGATGGCAAATTATTAGTGGTTAAATGTAGGCCAAAGTTCCCTTAAGCCAGGCATGGTGGCGCACGCCTTTAATCCTAGCACTTGGGAGGCAGAGGCAGGAGGATCTTTGTGAGTTCAAGGCCAGCCTGGTTTACAGAGTGAGTTCCAGGACAGCTGGGGCTACAGGGAGACCCTGTTTCAAAAAGACCAAAAAAAAAAAAAAAAAAAAGTGTACCTGTGTAATGCAGTGCCCAAGGAGGTCAAAGGAAGGCAGTGGATCCCCTGGAACTGGAGTTACGGACAGTTGTTAGCTGTCATGTGGGTGTTGGGAATTGAACCCACATGACGGACATGCTGAGTAGAAGATAGATATTCAAAATCATGGATAGTTAGGATGGAATATTCGGTAGAGGTCCCAATGGAGATAATTTGGTGTATCATATCAGTTATCAGATATTCAGTGTCTTACTGTTTTTCCTTTTGATCCTGATCTCAGACACTATCCAAAGGATTTAGTGGGGTATTGAAGTCCCCTACTATGAGTATACTGGGGTTAGTGTGACTGTTTGGTCTTGGAGAATTGTCTTTATAAAGTTTGGTGCACCAGAGTTTGGTGCATATATATTCATGATGTGTGAAATCTTCTTGGTTGAATCGTTCCTTTCTTAGAAAAAGATGTAATGGCCTTCTTTGTCTCTTCTGATTTCTTTTACTTTGAAGTCTATTTTGTCTGATATTAAAATAGCAACCTGCTTTCTTTTTGGTACCATTTGCTTGGAATATTTTTTTCCATCCTTTCACTTTAAGTGGTGCCTATCCTTGAAGGAAGATGTGTTTCTTGTAGACAGCAATATCGATGGATTCTGTTTCCTAATCCAATCTCCCGGTCTGTGTCTTTTGATTGGGTAATTTAGTCCATTAATATTTAAGGTTATGACTAATAGGTTTGTTTTGTTGCTTCCTTTGCCTTGTAATCCATTTTCGGTTTGGGTTTAGGTTTCTACTCTGCAGTTATGCTTTTATGATTTCTTTTCTAGGTGCCTGGGGATGGTTGCTCCTTTCTTCTGTCCTTTGATTGCTTCAAGTATTCTCTGAAGGGATTGGTTTTCCAGACATGATTCTTTCAACTGTTTATGTCATTGAAGCTTTTTCTCTCTCATTCAATATAATAGATGTTTATGCTGGTAAGATAACTGGGTTGGCATCTACTGTCCTAGACAGTAGGAATGCTTTGTTCACAATTCTTGCTTTTCCATAGTTTGCACTAAGAAGTTGTTGTAATTCTTATAGGTTTCCCCTTATTAGTCATTGTTTTTCTTTGTGGCTTTAGAGATTTGTCTTTATTTATGCATTTTGACTATGATGTGAGTGTGGAGAGCTGTGTCTGTTTGTAGTTCATGTGCTTCTTGTATTTGTATTGTTTTGTCTTTTTTTAGTTTGGGGAAGTTTTTATCTATTATTCTGTTGAAGTCTGATATACCATTCTCTTGGGATTCTTCTCCTTCCTATCTTTCGTAATGATGCAGAGGTTTGATCTTTCATAGCGTCCCACGTTCCTGGTTGTTCCACGGTTTTGGTGTATTTTTTAAATTTTTCATAATCTTACTTATTATATACATGTGTATATATATCCAGTCTGATATTCTTTGTTCTGCTTCCTCCATTCTGCTTCTGAGGCTTTTTCCATTCCTTTCCTCTTGATTGGATGAGTGTTTGATTTCCTTTTTCATTTCCTCTTCTGATTTCTTTAGTATTTCTACTTCTTTTTGGAGCTTCTCAATCTCTTCCTGTAGCTCTTTGCTTCGATGGTTGGTTGCCTTATCTTTTTCAGCATGGGATCTTTTCAATGTTTCCAGTTCCTTCCGGAGTTTGTCATTCTCTCTTTCTAGGTCCTTGAGTTCTTCATTCTCATTTCTTAGTTCTTTGATTTGCTCTTTATAATGTTGTAGTTCTTTAAATATGTTCCCAATTGTGTTTCTGATATCTGTGTCCTGGGCCATCCCCAGGGGGATCCCACTGTAGGAATCTTCCATAGAGTTGGTAGAGCTGGATGCGGGATCATCCTGCCCCTTTCCCATGTTGTCTCTTCTTCGTGTTCCTGGCATATGGGTTTCTCCTTGCCTGTATTCCAATGTGAGTCTTAAATGCCTCTTCACTGTGTTGAAGGCTTGCTTTGCTTGCCTCCTTCAGATGCCTTCGTAATCCCAGTTGGTGGGGGGTGAGCTCTTTAGCCCGCACCCCGGCACCTGCACTTGCCTCAGCTGGACTCAGCTGGACTCGGGAGATCGCAGATCTCAAGACTCAACCTTTTATACCAGCTGGGAGGATATCTCCGCCCCCACAGCCACAAAAGCCAATTAAGCCAAAGACAACTGGATTAACAGATTTACTATATTAAGTCAATCAGCAATCAGCCTTGCTGAAGCACCCAGCTGCTGCCTACCTACCTGTGCTTGCCTCAGCTGGCCTTGGGAGATCTCCTCTTTCAGCTTTCTATTGATTTGACCTTTTCAGAATAAAAATTAAGGGGGAAAGACAGGAGAAACTTTAGGGCAGCTTTTAGGAAGAGGCTTGAATGGGGTCACAGAGGGTTTCTTTTTTAAATTTTATATTTTCTATTATTTTATTTATTTATTTATTTTTATTTTTCGGTCTTTTTGAGACAGGGTCTCCCTGTAGCCCCAGCTGTCCTGGAACTCACTCTGTAGACCAGGCTGGCCTTGAACTCACAAAGATCCACCTACCTCTGCTTCCCGAGTGCTAGGATTAAAGGCGAGCGCCACCACCAAATAATATGTGCCTGGCATATTATTTTTATTTTACATATATGAGTATATTGCCTGCATGTATCTAAGTTCACCCATGTTGTACAGTGCCTGCACAGATCAGAAGAGGATGTTGGATACCCTGGAACTGGAGTTGTAGACAGTGATTAGCTGCCATGTGGATGCTGAGAACCAAACCCAGATCCTCTGCAAGAACAACCAGTCCTCTTAACCACTCCAGCCCTTCTTTTTAAATTTTGTTTTGTTTTGTTTTTGTTTTTGAGACAGGGTCTCCCTATACCCCCAGCTGGCCTGGAACTCACTCTGTAGACGAGACTGGCCTTGAACACACAGAGATCCGCCTGCCTCTGCCTCCCAAGTGCTGGGATTAAAGGCGTATAACCACCAGGCCATGCTTTGGTTCTTAGCCACCATGTGGATGCTGGGAATTGAACCTGGGTCCCTTGCAAGAGCAATTGGCACTCTTCTTAACTGCTGAGCCATCTCTCCAGCTCCTAAAATTTTTGTTTATTGTTTTGTGCTTGTATGTGTGAGATGTGTGTTTGAATATGGGTGTGCAAATGCCATGGTGCATGTATGGAGGAATCCTGTCCTTCTGTGGGATCTAGGGCTCAAACTTGGGGCATCAGGCTATGTGGCAAGTGCTTTTACTTGCTGAGCCATTTTACCAGACCAAGAGAGGATTTCTAATGAGAGAAATAGTGATGCCAGTTATCCAGAAGGATTACAGGTTTGAGCCCACAGAAGAGCCATCCTAGAGTTGGTGAGGCTGGAAATCTGGGGACAGATGTATATTTTATCATAGTTGGTTACCACTGGTCTTTCAGAGTTGAAATTACAGTTTAATTTTTCCCCATATTATAAGACAGGAAAGTGACCACTTCTTTGTTCTTAGTGCAGAATTCCTCAGAAGAACCTTGCCTGGCTTCTCTTGGGTTATCTAGTCTCTACTCATCCTCAGTGCCAAGTGTCAAGGTTCACATTCAAATTTTAACAGTGTCTCTTGTTAATGTCGCTTCAGTTGCCACCCACTGTCCTTCAGAGAAGCTCTTTGCTCTAGGGCTGTGAGAAAAATTTATAAGAAGCCAGTTGAGAAAGGAGAGGTGTTCTGTGTTAGATTTTTGGAGAAGGAAAAGGAAGGAGTTTAAAATTAAGAAATAACCAGACCTAGACCCTGCAACAGGCAAAGAATATATACTTTATCAGAATAAGTATACAACTGCATAGTGTGGATACTCCATTGCATGCATGAAAGGAGTATCTGCCATCTAATGAATAGAGGTGGAATATTTTTTTTTTTTTTTTGGTCTTTTCAAGACAGGGTCTCCCCGTAGCTCCCAGCTGTCCTGGAACTCACGCTGTAGACCGGGCTGGCCTTGAACTCAACAAAGATCTGCCTGCCTCTGCCTCCCGAGGATTAAAGGCGTGCACCACCATGCCCAACTTAGAGGTGGAAGATTTTATTCCCTGAGCCCAGCTGGAATGCGTCAGATGCCAAGGCCTGGTGTCCTTGGATAATTTGAAAGCCTTCTTTTGATTTCTTGGGTAGAGCAGGGCAATATCCCAAGGCTATGAGACAGGTGGCTCCATAAACACTGCCTCCGGCCTGGGAGTGACCAGTTGATAAGGCTTTAGCAAGGCCAGTCTGCCAATTTGGGACCAGTTAGCCATTTCAAGGGATTTACCACTCTATGGCCTCCTTAGTGATGCTTATGGCTCTTCTACTGTTCACATATTCTATCATTCTATGTGATAACTTCTCAATTAATGTAAGATAAATGGCAAAATGTCTTTTGTACCAACTATAGTCAGGTAGAAATAGCATCATCATTTCTGACAGTTCCCTGTGGTCCCTTTGAAGCGACAGGGGTTTCCATCCATTCTGTAAGAGCATGAACCTCATTGAAGGGCAGACCCTGTGCCTGACTGTCCATGTGCCCACACTTTGATCCAAACTAAGGTCCTGGAATTTTCAAGACCCTGTGTCCTCAGTCAGGGACACAGTTGATGATAGACTTAGCCATCCCTTCTCCATCCATGGTAGCCACCATTTTTATGCATATCCTTTGCCTAGTGTGGAATTCCATAGAGATAGAATCTTTTGCAGTGTGGCCTTTTTAAGTCTGGGCTGCTCTGTTTAAAATTCATTCCTGTGGTAGTGGGTGTCTGTGATCTGTTCTTGGAATTTCTGAGGTGGGTTCCACCGTGTAGATATAAGTTCTGTATCCATTCCCCAGATGGGAAACAGAAATGTGTGGCAGCTTAGACAAAACTTTAACCTATAGTAGAAATTTGATCAGTTGTCTTTTGGGACATTTCTTTCTTTTTTTTTTTTTTTTTATTTTCTATGTGTATGAGTGTACTGTCTGCATGTAGGTTCATGCAACCGTGTTGTGCAGTGCCTTGGAGGTCAGAAGAGGGCATCGAATTCCCCTGGAACTGGAGTTAAAGACGGTTCTTAGCCACCATGTGGGTGCTGGGAATCAAACCCCGGTCCTCTGCAAGAACAGTAGACACTCTTAACTGTTGAGCCATCTCTCCAGCCCCTGGGACATTTCAAAATATGCTTGCCCTCATGTGACCTCTGTCCCTGCTGCACTTGAACAGAGGCCAAGAGGCTGGGTGAGAATGAGTTAGTCATTGTGTTTTAAATATTGTCTAGAATCAAGAGTCTCAAGATTTATATTTAGAAAGAAGAAAGATGCTGCAAGGACCAAGTAGGACGTGAGTAGCCTTCCAGGTAGAGGAGAAACCCTTTCCGAGTACCATGCACAGTGGGGCAGGCTCAGTAATACAGTGTTTGAAAATGAGTAAGGAAGTATGGAAGAGAGATTTCTTTCTGGCAATTGACAGTGTTTACAGCACATCAGAGAATTTAAGAAGCAACCACTTTGTTACAAACACAACCAGTGCGAGTGCTGGAAGGGATATGCTGATTGGATGTGCACCTTTATGGTGAATTTTGCCCTTCAGTCATGTACTTTAATTTTCTTGCCTGCTAAACTTTCTTGTGTTCATATTTTTTTCTAGGAAGAAAACACAGAGTATGCATATACATCATTGTGATGTAACAATGTTTAGAATTACTTGTGTGTTTAAGTAGAAAAATCAAGCAGAGCCACACTCGGTATTTTTTTTTTGTGTAAGCACTGATGTCCCAGAGGTACCCTCATTGCATCTGTCTCTCGTTGTAGGAGACACAGTCTTTCCTGCACAAAGTCACTTAGCCCCCAGATGTCCAGTGACGAGGAGGATTCTGACTCAGTAGCTCAACTTGGAATGTGCAATAGAGAAATAGTGCGAAGAGGAGCCCTTATTCTCTTCTGTGATTATGTTGTAAGTATGAAAAATGCTCATAAGGGGTACAGAGTGAGGTAGAGGACCATGTAAATGCTACTTGTGTGCACCTAGATGGGCAGCCAGTCTGTTCACCATCCCATAGTAACATCAGTGCTGAAGAGTGGTAGTAGTAATGTTTATTTTGGTGCATGATTAGGACTAGGCCAGTCTTGGCCCTCCCAAGCTAAATTTCTAAACTGATTTTTTTTTTAATTCTATTTATTTTTGTATGTGTATGAACATACTGTCTGCATGTAGGTTTGTGCACCCGTGTCGTGCAATGCCACGGAGGTCAGAAGATGGTCTTGGATTCCCTTGGAACTGGAGTTACAGACAGTTCTTAGCTGCCATGTGGGTGCTGGGGATCAAACCCGGGTCCTCTGCAAGAGCAGTCGGTGCTCTTAACTGCTAGGCTATCTCTCCAGCCCTCTAAACTGATTTTTTAAATTATTTAAAAAAAATTTTTTTATGTGTATGAATGTACTGTCTGCATGTAGGTTTGTGCACCCATGTTGTGCAAAGTCGTGGAGGTCAGAAGAGGGTGTCAGATTCCCCTGAAACTGGAGTTAAAGATGGTTCTCAGCTGCCATGTGGGTGCTCGGGATTGAACCCGGGTCCTCTGCAAGAGCGCTCTTAACCTCTAGGCCATCTCTAGCCCCTAAACTGATTTTTTTAAAGCTTTCGTTCAGCCATCACTAATTTATCACATACCCACATAGACCAGGCCGGGTTGATCTCACACTTTGTAGAATTTTTAATTAGAAAAGTAGCATCACTGTTTACAACAAGAAGCAAAAGAAAGTTTCCTATAGCTATACTGATTGAAGATAGGTTACTATTACCTTTTGATCTGTGTTTTATGAGTGCTGGGATTGTAGTATGTGCCACAGATGCCCAGTTTAATAATCACTTTTTGCTTGGCATTCCCAGTATTGAAGTAGTTTTGCCATTTTGTTCTACTTTTAAGAATATATATATATATATATATATATGCATGTAAAATAATATATAATTTAAACATATATAAATAAAACTATATAATGCAGTTTTTAGCAACAGTATAAGAAAAGATAATTTTCTCTCTCTTTTTTTTTGGTCTTTTCAAGACAGGGTCTCCCTGAAGCCCCAGCTGTCCTGGAACTCCAGGCTGGCCTTGAACTCACAAAGATCCACCTGCCTCTGCCTCCCAAGTGCTAGGATTAAAGGTGTGCGCCACCACGCCCGGCAAGATAATTTTCTAAAGAAAATAGTGTCAGGCCAGGTGTGGTATGGCATGCCTTTAATCCCAGTACTCAGGAGGTAGAAGCAGATGGATCTCTGTGGGTTTAAGGCCAGCCTGGTCTACATATTGAGTTCCAGGCCAGCTGGGGCTACAGGGAGACCCTGTAACAAAAAGACCCCCCCCCAAAAAAAAAGAAAATAAAAATAGTGTAAAATGCTTCCAAATGGAAAATGTTACCATTAACCAGGTGTCAAGAAAAATTGATCAGGTTTTGGTTTCTGACTAGATGGATTATGATTATGCTATGGTGGGGAGCTTCCCTTGTTCCCCTATGTGTTCCAAGTGTCATTCATGAAGGCTGCACAGGCTGCTCACCTTGCTCCTGTGGGCAGGTCACCTGTTGACTTATCCACAGAAAGCTAGTGCTCCTTTGTCCATTCTCTGATGTGAGCCATTTGCTCATATCTCTGGGAGCTGGACATTCCCACTGGGGTTTGGTTTTCTATGGGCTCTGCCACAGCAGAATCCTCCTCAGTGAACATCGGGATTTGATCAGAGGTGAAGTGCTCTGCGAGGGGCTGGAGAGATGGCCTAGCAGTTAAGAGCGCCGACCGCTCTTACAGAAGACCCTGGTTCCATCCCCAGCACCCACATGGCGGCCGAGAACCGTCTGAAACTCCAATTCCAGGAGAACTCCAGTTCCAGGGGAATCCGAGACCCTCTTCTGACCTCCGCGGCATTGCACGACACGGGTGCACAGACTTGCATGCAGACAGTACATTCATACACATACAGAAATAAATAAAAATTAATAAAAAAAAGAGATTCCCTCCTTCTCAGTTCCTTGTATTTTAATACTGCTGTCATTGTGGCAGTTTGTATTTGGAATAGTTTTCTCCTTCTTGCCCTTTCTAGGCTTTTTTATGGTATCATTGTCTGTCACCTTCTTCTTTACTTGAATATCTGTCTTTTATTATTTACATCTTACCAGTGTCAGAATCTTCATGACTCAGAGCACTTGACATGGCTCATTGTGAATCATATTCAAGATCTGATCAACCTGTCTCATGAGCCTCCAGTGCAGGACTTCATTAGTGCTGTTCATCGGAATTCTGCAGCAAGTGGCCTTTTTATCCAGGCAATTCAGTCTCGTTGTGAAAATCTTTCAACTGTAAGTCTTTAGCCTGCCAGTTAACTTTTCTCTGCCTTTAAAAAAAAAAGAATTTTCTAAGTCCCTGTTTCTAATCGGTGAAATAATAAATCCTATTCCTTCTCAACATTAGCCAACCACTCTGAAGAAAACGCTTCAGTGCTTAGAAGGCATCCATCTCAGCCAGTCAGGCGCCGTGCTCACACTGTATGTGGACAGGCTCCTGAGCACCCCATTCCGTGCACTGGCTCGCATGGTCGACACCCTGGCCTGTCGCCGGGTAGAAATGCTTTTGGCTGCAAATCTACAGGTACTGAAAAAAAACACTAATGATTTATATTAAAATTTAGCAAGTGAAATAAACCATTTGACTAGGTTATCTTCTCCATGGGCTTAGTCCTCGTGTGGTCACTGACAGAAGCATGTATGCCATGTTTTGTCATTCATGTGTCTGACCAACTACTTCTGCTATGCTCTGGCTGTGGTAAGCTATACATACCAGCTTTTCCTTTTTAAGTGGGCGTGAGGCTCTGGGTGACAAAATTTGTGATGTGTTGTCTTTGTAGAGCAGCATGGCCCAGTTGCCAGTGGAAGAACTGAACAGAATCCAGGAGCATCTCCAGAACAGTGGGCTTGCACAGAGGTAAGTGCAACATGGGGTGCACTTGGGTAACTCAGAGTATGAAAAATTTTTTTTTAATTTATTTATTTTTGTATGTGTATGAATGTACTGTCTGCATGCAGGTCTGTGCACCCGTGTCGTGCAATGCCACGGAGGTCAGAAGAAGGTCTTGGATTCCCCTGGAACTGGAGTTCTCCTGGAATTGGAGTTACAGATGGTTCTTAGCTGCCATGTGGGTGCTGGGGATCGAACCCAGGTCCTCTGCAAGAGCAGTCGGTGCTCTTAACCGCTAGGCCATCTCTCCAGCCCCAGAGTATGAAAATTTATACTTAGAATGTGCAGAAACACATTTACAGGCAAAGGAATGGATATACTGTATGAGACAACTGCAGCAGGACCACAGTAAAAAGGCTTCCTGAATGTCATGCATAGGCTTTTTTTTTTTTTTTTTTTTTTTTGGTCTTTTTGAGACAGGGTCTCCCTGTAGCCCCAGCTGTCCTGGAACTCACTCTGTAGACCAGGCTGGCCTTGAACTCACAAAGAACTGCCTGCCTCTGCCTCCCAAGTGCTAGGATTAAAGGCGTGCGCCACCACGCCCGGCATGCATGGGCTTTTGTTATAAGAAGTGAAGTAAGAGCCCTTCTGCATGGGGCAGGGAAGGCTCCTGAACCTTCTGCTTATGTGAGGGCTCATAGGTGCTTTCGCTGACTCTGCTCCTAAATCATTGATGAATGGGAATATGATTATCAGCTTTATTTTTATAATATCAAAATCAAAGCATAGAACTTAATTGTTAGGTAAGTTAGTGAATCTCAGAGCACTCCCTGGATCTTAGCATGTACAGATTCTGTGTCTTGTTAAGCCCATCTCTTCTTAGCTACTCAGTTACCTAATTGTTTGAGTCTTTTATAAGCCTTTATTAGAAATACTTGCCATCTATAGTATGAGCATAGTTTCATGACTACAAAATAAGTTGAAATCTTTTGCCTCTCCTCCACTCCAGATGGGAGAGAGCACATATGTGTGTATTAGAGTATGATTTGCATCCAAAAGGCTTTTCTGATGCTGTTTCTTAAAGAGACAGGGCATAGTCTGGGATGATTTTTCAGTCTGCAGAGGCAAGTAGTTTTGTAGTTTCTGTATAAAGTTAGATGGTAAAAGAGCAAATTGTCTGGGCTGGAGAGATGGCCTAGCGGTTAAGAGCGCCGACTGCTCTTGCAGAGGACCCAGGTTCGATCCCCAGCACCGAGAACCGTCTGAAACTCCAATTCCAGGAGAACTCCCGTTCCAGGGGAATCCGACACCCTCTTCTGACCTCTGCGGCATCGCACGACAAGGGTGCACACACCTGCATGCAGACAGTACATTCATACACATACCAAAATAAATAAATAAAAAAAAAAGAGCAAATTGTCATTATGTTTTGGTGCTAGACTTAGTCATAAGCCCAGATAAGGATGATTATAACAACATAAATAATTTGGGCTAGCTGAAATGATTCTTTGTGAGATAGTCATTCTTAACAGAATAAGTTGTGTTTTTATGGGGGATTAAATAGAGTTTATGCACTTCAGTCTTAGAAGAGTTTATCTGTTTTGCATATATTAAGAATATACTTGCGGGGCGTGGTGTTGCATGCCTTTAATCCCAGCACTCAGGAGGCAGAGGCAGAGGCAGGTGGATCTCTGTGAGTTCAAGGCCATGCTGGTCTACAGAGTGAGTTCCAGGCCAGCTGGGACTACAGGCAGACCCTGTCTCCAAAAAAGAAAAAGAATGTACTTGCCTAGCATGCATAAACCCCTGGTTCAATCTCTAGTATTATGAAGAATAAAAGAGAGGAAGAAAGAAAGAAAGAAAAAATAGAATGAATCCCTTTCTTAGCTGTTATACACTGCTGGAATGTTTTAGTATAAACAAAGTTTCTTGGCTTCGTATGGTGGTGCATGCCTTTAATCCCAGCACTTGGAAGGCAAGGCAGGAGGATCTCTGTGAGTTCAAGGCCAGCCTGGTCTACAGAGCATGTTATAGGATGCTAGGGCTACAGGAAGACCCTGTCTCAAAAAGACCAACAGAAGGTAACTATGGCCTGAGTTTGCATTCATGATTTTGCTGGAATGTTGAAACTCCTAACAAGTCATATCTTGCTCTGAGGAGCCACTTCTATTTTTCCCTTGTGTTACATGTTTCTAGAACCCGGATTTGCAAAATTGAGACTCAACAAATGATGCTGTATTTTCATTTGTGTTTCAGACACCAAAGGCTCTATTCCCTGCTGGACAGGTTCCGACTCTCTACTGTGCAGAACTCACTTAGCCCCTTGCCCCTAGTCACTTCTCACCCGCTGGACGGGGATGGGCAGGTGTCTCTGGAAACAGTGAGTCCAGACAAAGTAAGTGCCCAGAATGTCTTGAGTATCATGCCAGGACACATATGGAAATACTGACAGTTTCTCTCCAGAATGGGATGGGGATCAGGGTCAGTACATATAGGGTCTTTACATTCAGCCCAGGTCATTAGCAGCTCTGCTTGGGAATTAGAGTAGAACATGGAGTCCATGAGGTCCTAATGAAAAAGCAGTACTGATGTGGGACTTTGGTGGTATAAGTGTGGTACAGTCAGGGTGGCTAGAGGACAAGTCAGGAGAATTTGGCTCTCTGCCCCACAGTCCATGACTGCACACATTTTCCAGTGCATGCTGATACACTTTGTCTGCCTCCCTCTCTCTGAACCTTCTACCTCCTGTGAATTGATGTACCTACTGCCACCAGCTTCACTCTCATACTTCAAAGTTAGGGACCATTGGGGCTTTGGGAGAGAGAAAATGAGATTTCAGAAACCTGCAGCCCACTCGGAAGAGAAAAGATGAGTCATGCTTGCTCCCAGGCTCTGTTTATCAAACACTTCTTTAGCCTTGGCTGCTGGGGAAGATGAGGGAGGCAAACATCTGAGTGGCATGTTGTTGCTAAAATTCCTTCTGGAAGGCATGAACAACATCCAGCCCCTTCCTCCCTTGTCCCTAATGACAAAGTGAAGTATAATTTCACCAAACTACAGTTTGGACAATCAGAGTTTATTTGAACTTGCTAGGATTTACTTACAGAAGTGTGGGCATTCCCCCCTTCCCCCAACCCTAGGCTTCATAGGAAAGTCTCCATCCAGGCATGGATCCTGACTTTCCAGCAGCCAAACAAAATGGCTTCCTCCGCTTATATTATTAGTCTCTCCCCCACTATACAACTAGGGCCAACTGATTGGGAGGCATGGCTGACTCCCTGCCCCTCCTTTCTTGTGGAGGGTCAATAGTCAACAAATTTTGTGAGGCAAGGAACAACATCCAGGCTTGGGAAAAAGCCATCAGATGTCCGTGGTCTGTCTTTTGTTACAAGTGTAGATGGTGCACTGTCCAGGGAACAGGCAGAGGGGGAGTTGCCAACCCTTAGAACTTTGCAGAGTTTGGAAGGACTGCTGGAAGTTCCATAGGTGGAGGAAGGAAGAGGTCATTCGGGGAGGGAACAGCCAAAAGAAGACTTGTAGTTTGATGAGCTGTAAGCCCAGGGTGTATCTGCTGCCTTCACAGCCAGCCATGGTCCCAGTGTCACCATGCTACACTCACAGCCCATGGAAGAAACCTGAGTGCTCACCCAGTCACATGTGCTTTTTCTATTTCTTCCCAGGATTGGTACCTACAGCTTGTCAGATCCCAGTGTTGGTCCAGATCAGATTCTGCACTGCTGGAAGGTGCAGAATTGGTGAATCACATCCCTGCTGAAGACATGAGTGACTTCATGATGAGCTCGGTGGGGAGCAGGAAGCCAGAGAATCTTTAGCTCTGCTTGTCATTTCTCACTTGGTTTTGTTTCATCTTCATGTATTTAACTTACGGTAGCATGTGGATCACTGGAGTCTAGATAGGGACAGCATTAGGCACAGCAGCACATGGGAGTCTCTAATCCAGACAAGAACATTACAAAGGACAGCATGTGAGGGACCAGCTGTTGATGGGCTTGGAAATGAGAGCTGAACTGAAAAGGAAATTAGAAGATCAACTTACTAAGTTTAGTGTATCTTATGATCTATGCAGTGGAAGCTGATTTACTGAATGATAAATTTTCTTAGAGACAAGTTTGTTAGATTTTCCTAATTTGCGAAGTAGGCTTTTAGCAGCTATAAAAGTTCCAGCTATGGGGCTAGAGAGATGGCTCAGCGGTTGAGAGCACCGACTGCTCTTGTAGACGACCCAGATTCAATTCCCAGCAACCACATGGTGGCTAAGAACCATCTTTAACTCCCACTCCAGGGGAATCCGACACCCTCTTCTGACCTCCGCAGCATTGCATGACACAGGTGCACCTACCTACACGCAGACAGTACACTCATACACATAAAAAATAAAAATAAATAAAAGTTCCAGCTATAACCACAGGAGTGTTTGATTTGGGACACTAAGAAATATAATTTTTGAATATTAAAGTTGATGTTTCATCTGGAAAATTTCTCCCCGCCCCCGTCCTTAAATGGCTAAAAAGTCAACAAAACACACAATAGAAACTGTCATCTAGCCAGGCGTTGTGGCACGTGCCTTTAATCCCAGCACTTGGGAGGTAGAGGTAGGTGGATCTCTGTGAGTTCAAAGCTAGTCTGGTCTACAGAGCAAGCTCCAGGACAGCTGGTACTAAAAGGGAGACCCTGCCTCAAAAATACCAAAAAAAGGAAAAAACTAAAAAAAA